>CM016621.1:45831214-46431214 GCA_005393395.2 Gossypium australe | reverse complement strand
CGCGGTCTTAGGTCACCGCATTCGTGGTCTTAGGTCACCACGTTCAGATTACTGTGGTCTTAGGTCACCACATTCAGATTACTGTGGTCTTAGGTCACCACATTCAGATATCACGGTCTTAGGTCACCGTGTTCGTGGTCTTAGGTCACCACATTCACTTCCCCTTTTCAATAACCCATATGCCCCATATCGTATTATGCATTAACATGCCAAAGTTCACATTCTTATAATTATTCTCATGTTAAATATAACATATTTCATAATCCTAGTATGAGTAGGAAACGTACCTGCGTACTTTGTACCATACATGGTACCTTAGCCACATTCTTACACTCTCATATTCTTAATATCACATACATATATTTATTAAACATGCCATAAAACATATTAAGAATTTGTGTGGGGTACACACCTGATTTGCTTAACGAATTCCTTGAAATCCCGAAAAAACCGATCTATTGCTTTAGATCTCAATTCCTTGTTGTTGAATTGACTATAGTCAAATCCTGAAAACTTGTATCCTTCTTCTTTGAAATCGGCTACTCACTAGATCCCTTGAATCTGTTAGTTTTCGGCTTAAAACACATAATAATAGATCTAACTACTAAAATAGGCCTTGGCCGAATGCTATAGACACTTACCTTGTGGATTTTAAATCCCGAAACTTACCGAATAACTAGGGAACACGCGGCCTATGGTGTACCTTCGGGAAAAGAACTTCTCCTTCCTTGTAGTCGACACTTAGTAAATCTCGAAAGATCTCTTCGGCAACAGATATTAAGGGTATTAGAATCTTAATTTCAACAGCCTTAAAAGAAATAGAATGAGAATCTAACCTAATCTTACCCTTACTGAAGAATTTGATGGAGCTCTTGCTTGAACCCTTAGCAGTATTCGGCTATGGCTTTGATGTGGATAACAATTTCAGCTCTTGAGGCTTAGTGAGAAATCGACTAGGGCTATTGGTATCTTCAGCTTTTGATTGTTTTTGTAATAGAAGAAGGAAAGAAAAGAGAAAAAGAGAATAATGGCAGAGAGAATTCGACAGAGAGAAGAGAAGAAACTTTAGAGAATTTCGGCAGAGGTTTTCTTGAAGAGAAAAGAATGAATGAAGAATAGCCTTACTCTTCCCTTTATAGCCAAAATTACTAGGCTAGAGTCCCTTACTTGGCCACCACTCTTCTATTTGATAGCTTTATCCTTTTAATTATCACTTTATTAAAAGAATAATCCCCTATTATCTCCTTGAAAATAATGATAAATAAATCCCTTATTTATCCCCTATTTAGCCGAAATTTAAAGAGAATAAAAATCCTCTTTTAAGAGCCTTAATGCCGTCCACCTCTCTGCTTCTGGAAGCAAAAATAAAACTTCTTTTATTTCCTTCCCAAGTGACTCGAACCCTGGCCCAAATACCTGCTTGTGGGGTCACCCACCTGGGCCTTAAGTGGCATCTTCAGGCCACTTTTCCAAGCCTGATTGTGTGTCAAATTCCTCCTACTAATTTTCTTAAGGCCACCTTGCCTTAATTTCCTCTTTTTAAACCTTAAAACTTGACATTTCTTTACATTTCCAAGTTTCCAAAAAATTTTTGTTTGCCTCCTTTAAACTTAACATTTCCTTACATTTCCAAGTTTCCCGAAATGTTTACTTTCCTCTTTTGAATCATTTCTAAATCATTTCCTTACATTTCCTAGACAAGACATTTCCTTACATTTCCATACATTTCCTTACATTTCCATACATTTCCATACATTTCCTTACATCTTAGGGTTCCTAAAACTCCTCAGAACACATCCAACACACCCACTGAGCCCACTATCTCATGAATTACGCACGAACGCATAACCCCTAATCTAGGATGTTACAATGTATATATGTATAGAGTGAACCTAATTTCAAATTGTTAACATGAGCACCATTACATGATTTTGATGTTTGCTTCACAAAAGTTTAGATAATGACTTGCTATGGAATGTAAGTGATGGAATATGTTTTTGATAAAAACTTGTAGTGTATGTATGATTAAGAGGTTTATTTGATTTATTGTGATTTGATGTGCCTATGATAGGCATATTGGGTAGAAGTTAGGTTGTGTGAATTGGCATGTTTTGGATGATGATTTATATTGTTGTTTAAGTGTGTACTTGTGGTACCATTGAGGGTACATTGGTTAGGCATTTAAGATGGTTGATTTAGCATGATTTGAGCGTGTTTATTGTCATTTTGAATAGGTTTAATGGCTGGTAAATGGATTACCTAGGGTGTAAGGAAGCTTGAAATGGTAAACATGACATTTAAGGTTAATTTAGGTTCACACGACCTAGGAAACGCCCGTGTCATTTGGCCGTGTGGCACACATGGCCCGCGACACAGTCGTGTGTATTAACTCAATGTGTTACATGGCCTAGCACACGGCCTACGACACGGTCTTGTGTCACAATTCGGGGAGTTACACGGTCTAGCACAAGGCCTGCGACACGGCCGTGTGGCCCAACTCAGTGAGTTACATGGGTTGGGACACGGACTGGGACATTGTTGTATGTCCCTATTTCAAAATTTACACGACCTGGGGCATTCCACATAGCCTGGCCACACGACTGTGTGTCCCCTATTTTTTGAAATTTTTTATTTTTCTTAAAACTTTTTTTTTGTTTCAAATTAGTCTTGTATTGCTTCTAAGCTATTTTTAGGGCCTCAAAGACTCGATTTAGCGACAAAATGCATGTGACTAGTTGAATTTTTATTAAGGTTAATTTATTTAATGTTATGATGTTAAATGCTTTCCAATTAATCAATAATACTTCGTAACCCTAATCTAGCAACGGAGAAGGGTTAAGGGTGTTACAGATACATGCACATAAGAGGATGATATAAGATGTGTGGAATTGATAAGTTGAACAGAATAATTGTATAGATAACAAATTGGACCAAATTGGAAATAATTGGGGAAAACACAAAATTGTTGAATAGTCCTTCAAGTTTCAACTTGTTTACTGTTTTAACCAAGTAAGTTCATATTGTAGGGTTATATATAATTGTAACATATTCTTGAATTATGAAATTGTTTTTGTGTGGTTGTAATTTCAATTGTTTACAATTTGGTACAAAAAGGTGTGATATGGACTAAATCGTAAGAAATGATAAACTGAATATGTTGAATTTCAATTTGATATATTTAATTAATTGATATTTGATTATGATTGATCTAATAAGATTGATATGAGTTTAATTGATTATCGAGATAGAGGATTAAATTGAATAATTTGCAAAATATGTATGACATTGAAATTGAATATGATTTGAATAGAATTTGATATTATATCATTACTAAAATATTATTCGTAGCTAAAATCAACGCAGGATCGTCAAAAGGGAAAAGGAAGGTGAGAGTCGATGACGGGTGACACAAGATGTTCGTTTGTATTTCTATGACCCAGAACTAATTTTAGTTAATGCATATTTATTTTATATTGCATTATATATCATTAAAGTAAGCTATTAATAGATATTGATTGAAAATGCTAAGAGTGGAAGTGAATATCGAGACTTGGACTAAATTGAATAGAATATAAAGGTTTTGAAATGGTTCATGATTATATGAATTCGTGTGTATTTGGCTAAGTATAAGTAAGTTATAAATAAGCTCAAATATGGTATGAAATGTAATAATAGTGATTGGATTTAGTAGTTAGGTAAATATGCTAATTAGTTTATATGATTAATGCATTTGTTACATGAAGGGATATGAGTCTTATGTGTTTTGGGCATAATGCGAAGCATATATAAACATCAATATGAATGATAAAATTTTGAAGGCTTAAAGTTAAGACTTGAACTTATAAATGACTTGGAATTTAGATTGGTCGAATGGTTCATGTCATAGAAATCTTAGTATGTATAAGTGTCATTTGGATCTTAATGGTTATGATGTGCACATAATACTTATGCTTGATGATTATAGGATAGGTGTATAAGTTTTGTTAAATGTTTAAATTCATTTGAATGGTGATGTATGGATCTAGCTTGTGCTAGCAACTTGGATGTTTCATGCTTTGAAATTAAAGGTACATAAGTATGTTGTCACATCCCAAAATTTGGCTTAGTAGTTTCGAGTTAGTGAATCGGGTTTTATCTATTTGGGCTCAGGATTAGTTTTCAGAAGTTAGAGCCAAAATTAGGTTCAGGAATTCAGAATTTAGTAATCGAAAAATATTTTGTTAAAACGACTTTCACAAAATAAAATCAATTTTAGAAAGAAACGAGAAAAAGGCTTTTATTTTTAAAAGGGGACTGATTTGTAAAGGGGTTGAATATGATAGTAGCCCAAAACAATTGTACCAAAGTTTATAAAACAACCTATTTCCCCCAATACTCTACCGTCATGCACAACTCTTCCCTCTCCAATTCCCAACATTTGAAAATATTTACAAACATCAAAACTCTCTAATTTCTTTCAAGCAAATTTTCAATTGATTTTCCTTTCTCCCAAACACCAAAAACCTCTCTCCATTTTTAAGAAACCATAAAAAATGTTATCAATTACCTTATTCGATTCCTAAACAAATTTTTCAAAATTCAACCTCTCATTTTTTTTCTTCTCAATCAACGTAAGTTCCATTTCTTTATTAGGTTTTGATATATTCTAGCCTTTTAAATCGAGTTTTGATTCATTGTAACAAGAAATTCATGTTTTAGTCAAAGTTGAGATCGATAATGGAGAAATTCAGGTTTTCAAACTAAACTGTTGTTTCAAATTGTTTTTCGACTTGTTTTGATGAGATTAGAAGGTTTGTAAACTCACTTTAATCAATCATTAAAAGATTTGAAAGATTGAATGATCTTTCATTCAAAGTAGTTATGAGCGTCAAATTTTTTTTGGGAAGTAATTACAAAATTCTGGGTGTTTTAAGGGTTGCGATATATTCTAAAGTGAATAATTAGATGTTTAGAATCAATTTTAGGCAATAGAAACAAGTTCGGATCAAGAAAACTGAGTTTTGGCTAAAATAGTCAAAATTTTCAGTTTAAAGAGGAGCTAGGTAGAATCTGCATTTTTGTTTGATTTTGGATGTATTTGTGGTTGATAATGATTTGAACGTATTGTGTGTATTATGTTTGTGAAGTTTTGAAATTGTTGGAGCCCTTTACGAGCAAGGCGAAAGGCAAAGCGAAAATTGTTTAAACTTTCGACTAGCAAGCGTAAGCGAGATCGGTGAGTGTTCTGAAATCGATACTAGTACGTGTGATTCATAGTGTCAATCAGGAGCTTATTATTAGCCTAAACCCCTATCCTAAGTTCCGAGAGTAAGATTTTTCTGTACTTTTTGCATTGTTGTGAATTTATGCCTAAGTAAGATTAGTTGTGATATGTGATGCTATTACAGCAGGTAATATTTGAAAATACATGAATATGATATGTGATTTACTGATTTTAACGCACACATATGAGGTCTGATATATGATAGCCAATAAGCATTATTATGGCACTTGTAGTGAAAATAAATGTGTATCCGATAAACATGTATTGTGTATGTGCTGCAACATAGGCCAATGTCACGACATAGCAGAAGGTGTGTCGCGACACATCAGACAATTTTGTTCCAGGTCTTGTTTTTGCTTCTATCCTCGGTGTCGCAACATTGGCAGAAGTTTCGGTCTAATATGCATCTTTAGCTCCCAATTTGTCCTACAAGACCATGCAAATTTATTTAAGTATCTAAAGTATAATAAAAACGACTGAAAAACATAAAGTACAACTGCAAGCATGAAAAAAAACATATACTAAGATGATTTGATTTAACTATTAAAGAAGCTAATGTTATGTGTAAAAGGTATGTAAATAATAATGTAATTGTGGATATTTTGGCCTTGTGATCTCTTAAAAGCATTGGATATAGTTGGCATGCCATATGTAACATCCCCAAACCCGGCCCACGAGCCTTGACCGGATCTGGTATGTCACTGCGGAAAACGTTTGAAAAATATTTTTGACTTAAAGTAAAAACATAAAACTTTGTGGTTGTTTGTAAAATCTTGTGTATTTTAAAATTTCGAAGTAAGTTAAGTTGTTACAAATTCCCGGATTAAAACTTTGATATATATATTTTTGAAAATATAATTTGCCGAAAATAAAACATATCCAACTAATAATTCAATTATTAATCCATCTTAAAACATAATAAAGATACTTAATAAAAATACTTAACCCTTTAACAAACTTCAAATACTCAAGCGGCCCTTATTACAATAAATACTGAATTCTTTTAATAATAAATTTAACAAAATAAGTAGAAACATCTTCTTCTGCATGGGCCACCCCGTATCCACTCCCACCCGGTCCGAGCTATATGCATCACCTGTAAGGTTGATAAAAATTGGGTGAGTCAACAGACTCAGTGTGCAATTAGTCCACTGAAATCCACCCACATATAAACCACATTTTAACCCACATATCAGATATCAATGCACTTATTCACATGAGTTCACTTATTGGGCTTGGCCCATTATCACATCACATATTAGATAATAAGTCAACTTATTCACATAATTCCACAATTTGGACTTGGCCCACATCCATACCACATATCGGATAATAATATAATTAACCACATGTTTCCACATACTGGGCTTGGCCCATTACCACATTTATCCACTTCACATACTGGGCTTGGCCCATTTCACATTAATCCACATATCATATTAGGCTTGGCCCATGTTCACATTAAATCACATATCAAGCAGATTTATGCACAATGCACCCAACCCAGCCTAGGGTCCATCCTCTACACACCCCCGTACCCAGCCACCACACACCAGGGGATTACTAAATCGCCCTCCAACCGCTACACATCCATTTGGCAATTAAAGCCGTCCACGCGAACTAAATCGCAAATAATCCACAACGCGACCTCAGTCAGCGCCAATCCACGATGTAGCCGAAGCTAACATCAAAACCACGATGAGCACAAAGCCATCAATAACCACGATATGGCACAAAGCCTATATCAACCACGTACTCGAAGTACACCCTATCCTTCATTCATATTCATATCCCACCCATGCACATGCGACATAAAATAGTGTCATGATAATAATAATGCATGAGCATGTTCATCAAGCATATACTCATATATACACATTAATGACCACATTTCATCAAATTTGGTACCTACCTGATTATCGATATACCCCATGAGGGTATCCATATCACAATTTCCACTGCACTAGTTAGCACATTCATATCACATACACATATCACATACATAACATACATCCCAGAAAACAGTAGGCTAACTACACACCTGATCACTTGAAGAACTACGCTTTCGATCCCGATGCTATCACTAAGCGACACTACGGCTATCTGCCTACTTTCCTGTTCTGACGCTGGTCCACACCCCGGTGGCCAATCCCGAACAGCGGAAATAGATCTCTTCTTGAACTTAGGGATAGGAGTTACCCCTTGTCCTCCTTGACTGGCATTCGTGTCCATCGACGATACTTAATCAGGATCAACGGTTAAACGTCATTATACGAGATCTTAATCAACTAAATCACAACTTAACAACCTTACCACAAATGGATCAAAATCCCGAAATCTTTCTTTATTCTTGTCGATTTGGCCCTAAAACATCATAGTTAGAATCGGCTAACTTTAATACCAAATATGGCCTATGGCCGATTATTACCAACCACTTACCAAACTTACCCGAATCCCGAAACTGTCACTTGTTCCTTGAGTAGTCGAAATCCCTATAACCAACTGTTAGAATCGGTTCATACATAGATCTAGGAAAATGGCCCTTGGCCGAATACTAACAACCACTTACCTTGGCTTGCCTTGATGAATCAAATCCCGAAAGACTCCTTAGTACACCCTTAATGTTAGCTAACCATAAAAACACTTATTATGGCACCATGCACATTCGGCCCTCCATAAACCAAGGCCTTACTCACTTGCTTTCGGCACACAAATGGAAGAGAACCTATAACCGATTGCTAGGATAGAAAATACTTACCACAATCACACTTTTGAAGAGCAAGAGAGGGTGTAGTCGACAAAAGGGAAAAGTGCCTGACTTTCGGCTTTTGAGACTTGCGACAGAAGAAGGAGAATAAGGGCACTTGAGATTCGGCTATAAAAATAAAATACAAGTAGAAGAATGGTCACTTACAAGGTTCGGCTAAGCCTCCAAATGAGGTTGAAATATTCGGCTATGGTGCTTCTTTTAGGTGCCAAGCAGAGAAAAAGGAAAAAGATGCTGCAAGATTCGGCTATGTTTCTATTTGCAAATGGGGTATTCGGCCATATAGGAAATAGGTGTAGAATTTGGAGTTGAAAGAGAACGAAGAAGAAGAGAAGAAAGTAGGAGAATTTCGGCCAAAAGATGATCACTCCTACTATGCGAATTCAGCACCCAATCCCCCCTAAATGACCGAAAATTAACACCTAAAAGGAGACCCATATTCGGCCACAACATCCCCTCCTATCAACTCCCACATTTTTCTCCTTTATCACCTTAACAAATAAATTAATCCATCACTTTATCCCTTATCTATCCCCTATATTATCTCTTAATCACCTATTCAAAATAACTAAAAATAAAACAATAATTATCTTACTCTTCTTAGCCGAAAATTAAAAGGAGAAATAAGCTTAATCCTCATCCAAATAAAAGTCTCATTGTCGTCCAACCTCTCCCCCCTCTCTTGACGCCAAAATGCAAAATAATAGCCACCCATTTTGCTGCCCCCAAGATTCGAACATGAGCCCTCCCCCCTTGCTTGAGGCGTCAACCACCAAGGCCCTAAGTGGCACCTTGCAACCACTTTACCAAGCCCATCTACATGTCCATAAACGCCTACAAATTCTCTTAAGGCCTCCTTAGCCAAGCTCCCCCTCTTTCACTTAAAATCCATTATTTTCCCAAGCATTCTTCTTCATCTTAGAGTTCACAAAACCCCTAAAACTCATCCAACCATACACTAAAGCCCATTAACACATGAGTTATGCACCAAACGCATAACCCCTAAATCTTGGGTATTACACCATAGGATTGTGAGTACTCACTTTATGTTTTTTTATTTGGGTATTGAGGCCCCGAGAGAGGTTGGAGAGAAAAGGGATTGTCGAGCTAAGCTCTATTCATCGGGACATGCTGGTGTATTGGAAAGTGTTTAGCTTAATGCTACACTTTCAGGACATGCTAGACTCTTTTTGTAATGACCCGAAAGTTAGTGGTATCGAAAAGTGTGATTCTGAAACCCCGTTTATGTAAACCGAAACCGTAAATGTTTTTATTTAGTACTTATAGAGTTATATTAGAAGTGAATTGAATTTTAGACAAGTAATTTTTTCAAAATAATTCTTAATTAGGGTACAGGGTCTAACATCTCTCCCTACGAAGTCCTGACTATTTAAGTTTCATTTATAAAAGTAAGGCTTAAGGGTAAGTTTCAAATGCTCAACTTTAGGACTCAATTAAGTGCAAAGACTTTTTGAGTGCGCCAGTGATGCCCTGTTCTGGCGGACTCTGAAAGAAAATAAAGGAATCCAAGGTGAATTTTGATGGTATGGGGTATAGGGTATTCTGAAAGAACGATAAGTATGACAAATCAAGGAGTGCTAGTAAGAATATATATGTATATATATATATATATATATGAATATGGTGCATAGTATAAAGAATTACTATTGGCGAAGTAATGTTCACCCAAAAGCCCTTTTCAACATATAGAACAGGCGAACTTTGACATGAAAAGAAATAGACAAGGACTCCCCTTTAGATTACGATGATAAATGAAAGAAAAGTGGTAATTATGAAAGGAATGGTTATAAGTTATAAATCCACGCCAGTGATATAGTACGTCCAATGACCAATGTGGTCCCATGCTAGCTATGTTGTGAGGAAAGCTGGTTAGGAATTAATCGAACGTAAACTAAAAGGGTAAAAGGCTAAAAGAGTAATCGAGTAAGTTCTTAGAGGTGACAAATTTTGATAAGGCCACTCAGTTTGGATGTGGCGTTTACCAAGTTCCCATAGAGACTTGGGTTAAGTTAATAGGATACCTCAGTTGGGTTAAGAAAAGGTTATCTTCTTTCCCTTTTTCCTCTAAAAAACAAAAAATATTGAGGGCTAAAGAGAGATATAAACATTTCTCTGAACTGAGTTAGGAATCCTGGATATTTCTAGTGATTTTCTTCACTACAATGCACGTTTTGTGACTTAGTCTATCAAGGAAACATAGATCTGTAAGTATGATTGAAGAAACATGGCTTTGGAAGATGTCTGAGTTTAAAGTGATGATAATGGTTAACCAGATGGATTCTAACGAAGTGTTTTTGTTCTACAAGACAAAAGAGGTTGTAACACCCATAACCTGATCCTATCATCAGACTCGAGTTACGAAATGCTACAGTCATAATCAGAATAGAACACATTCAATTCACATTGATTATCTTAAATAAACATAGAATACTTCATAAATGCATAATTATTATTCAAATTTAACAAAAATGTTCCAAACATAGTCAATTTAAATTATTATTAACAAATAAGTCATTTCTCAGATCATATATGGGCTAACGTATTGATCGTGTGTCAGAGTCTTAAAAATTTATAAAAAGAATGATCGAGTCTGGAAACTAACTATGACAACGATTGAGGCAAGCACACCTATCGTACAGTAGAATAGTTTAGCGGTAAGACGGGAATGTCGAACCCAAAGGAACCAAAAGTATTAATACTAACTTTCTTTTTATTATTTAGCCTAAAAATTAAGGGAATTGTTTAAATAAAATTAACTAACTATTAAGCTAAAGATGCTAAGACAACGAGAATGAATTGGGAAAATACTTGTGGGAAAAACCAATTGATTAAGACAATACCTGAGGAAGAATCCACCTAGACTTCACTTGTTATCTAACTCTAAACCAGACGATTTATTTACTTGACTTGATCCGTAATGTATATTAATACCTCTCTCGAGGCTACTAACGTCTAACCCTAGGTTGATTAATTGAAATCTCTTTCTAATTAAAACCCCTAGAATTGCATTAACTCGATCTATGGACTCCCATATTAGGTTTGACCCTAATCCGGCAGATTTTCGTCATCCTATCTCTAGGGTTGCGATCAACTCCGCTTAATTATGCTAGATCTACTCTTAGACAGGGTCTATTCCTCCTCTACCTAAGCACACCAATACTTGAATTAATATCCTGAAATATCAAAACAAGAATTAAGAACACATAATTAAGAACAAATCAAGTATTTATCATATAGTTCAGGAAACAATAACAAGATCCGTCTTAGGTTTCATCCCCCTCAGGTATTTGAGGGGTTTAGTTCATAATCATAAAAGAATACATCTCAGAAGAAAATATAAAACAAAACATAAGAAAAACCCTAAACCCCCTGAAGGAAATTGAAGGGAAGACCCTCCGTCTTGAGTATGATTCTGGCTTCTTGAGATGAATCAACCGGCTTTCTTCGAGTAAACCCACAATTCTGGCCTCTCTGGCTCGGCTCTTCGGCCTAACTGGATGCCCCCTGAAGGTTGGCCTCTAGGGTGTTTATATAGGCTTTTGGAATGGCTTTCTTTACCTCTAAGTACCCTAATCCGAGTAAAATTCCTCTTTGTCACAGCAGGGACACTCCCATGGCACACGCCCGTGTGAATCGTGGCCAGGTCGTGTTCGGGCCTGTTAAGAAGGCACAGTCGTGTGGTCTTGGACCCAGGCCGTGTCAATTTCTTGCTTTGGCCCATTTACTCTATTTTAGGCCTGTTTCTCTTTCTTTTCATCCTCCAGTGCTCTCATGAGTATAAAACATGAAATTAAAGGATTAAGAGCACCAAATTCCACAATTCAAGGCTTAAATCATCCAAAAGTATGCTAAATGTGGGATTAAAATATGTTCATATTACGGTTTATCACATATGCTCCACTACAATACATAATTTAACTAGGACTAATTTGTCACATTATCAAAATTTCAATTCAATTATAAATCAAAACAATTCAGAGTTTGGTGTAGTCATCATAACTAAATAGTCCATCATTAATCTTAGTATATATGCAAAAACAAAACTTAAATCAAGTCTATGAAACCTTAAAATCAGTTTGGAAACAAATAAGGACTAATCTGAAAGAAAATAGAAAAATATAGGAAAATTTGAAAATAGAAGTCACACAGTCGTGTGGCCAAGCCGTGTGATAAAGACCAGCCTGTGTGGCCTCAAATATGACAGTGTGGCTATTCCACACGCTCGTGTCCTAAGACCGTGTACAACTTGAAATAGGATCACACAGTCGTGTCGCCAGGCCGTGTAACACACTAAACTCGTGTGTAAAATCTTGAACCTAAAATCAATAAAACACACGAGCGTATGGAGTGGTCATGTGCGGGTGACAGCTCATGTCTTAGGCTGTGTGCAACCAAATGACTTCATTTTCAAGCCAAATCAACCACCATTTCTTAGGTATTAAACCCAACCATTTCCAACCATTTTCACCTATTCAAAACACATCGAAACATGTCAAAAACATACCAAAAACATTCAACCTAAGTGCCTAACCAATGTACCCTCATTGGTACCACAATTCAAACATTTAGAATCTAAATCACATACATCATTAACCAAATCACAAAACATGTACCTATCAAGCATTTCATAACCATAAACCACAATCAAAACCAAATTTGCAACGTATGTGTAATGACCCGAAGTTGAGCCTAGTAGAATTGGGCCTTGGCCATGGGAGCGTTTAAAATTTTTGAGAACAAGAGAACGGCACTAATGCAAGTTGGACCTATTAGGTGAGTGGTTTTGGAAGGTTAGGGGGCTTCCATAAAGTCTCGGGATCAAATCTGGGCTTTAAAAAAATTTTGGTTTTAGGTGAATAAAACCCTGGGAGTTAGTAGGTAGGATTTAAGAATAAAATGTGGAGAAAAATAACACAAAAGGAGTTGTGGTCTAGTAGCAAATGGCGCCACATAGGAGACAAGGAAGTTACGCCACACAAGGAAGCAAGGGGTCCAAGGTTCAAGTCTTGGCGCTTGCATTTCATTTTGATTTCTTTTTAAATGAACTTTGACTTTGGCCATAGACTTATATTTAGTTGTGCGTGTTTTAAGACAAAAAAGAGCTAGTTGGTAAAGTGGCTAGCGGCGTGGATTATGTTACAAGGGAGCCTAAGTTCGAATCCCATTGCAAGAAAAAAGGGATATTTATTTTGTTAAGTTGGGATGGCCAGAGTTTGTGTTGGATTTAAACTCTGCTGAAGGAGGGATCCCACATCGGGAAGCTAGCATGAGAGTGGGCAAGAAGCTGGCTTTAAATAGAGCAATCTATGAGGAGAGTAAGCATACCTTGGTTAGCGTTTGGGCATAGGAGTGGTCGGAGCGCGGATCAACTCCAGATTCCTATCAGGTGTGTATTTCGCACTACTCTAGCTGCATAGCGGCAAATGCCGAAATGCCGGTCACACGGCAATGGTAGCCACACGAGCGTGTGAGCACACGTGTGCGGGCTTTGACGCGATAGTTGAGACCATCATGAGTGTTCTTGTGGGTTTGGGCTTTTTGGGCCGAAATGGGCAAAAATGGGCCAAAATGGGCTCGTGGGTCCATATGAATAAATTGTATGATTGTGTAGTAAATATTGAACTGGTCTATGTGAATCTTATATCTATGGCTAGATTTGGGCTAAATGGGCCACACGAGCGTATGGGTCCATTTGGGCCGAGAATAGGCCCTAGGCCCATTCGCATCGTTATCTCTGTTTAGAATACCCTTGGTTTAAAATTACTGAAATACCCTTAGTTTACAAATTACTGAAATACCCTCGTTTTACAAATTACTGAAATACCCTCGGTTTGTAAAATTACTGAATTACCCCTAGTTTATGAAATTACAGAAATACCCCTGATTTGTGAAATTATAGAAATACCCTCGGATTGCAAAATTATCGAAATACCCTTGGTTTGCAAAATTACCAAAACACCCCTGATTTATGAAATTAACAAAATACCCTCGATTTGTGAAATTACCAAAATACCCTTGGTTTGCAAAATTACAAAAATACCCCTAGTTTGCAAAATTGCTAAAATACCCTCTATGGGTAAAGTTACCGAAATACCCTCGACGGGTAAAATTACTGAGATGCCCTTATGGGGTGAAATTGACCGTTTTACCCTTAACCGGTTAAATGACCGTTGTACCCTCGTGGTAGTACTAGTGTTGTATGTGTTAATTGTATGATTGATTATGGTTGAGATGCACTGCATACATGGATTAGTTATGAGTAGAATTACTGAATTACCCCTATAGGATAGGATTACCGAAATACCCTTATAGGGTAAGATGACTATGTTGCCCTTGTAGGTAAATGACTGACTTAGACTATGAGTTGACTAATTTGACTGTGATTGTATTACTGATATGCTTTTATTACATGTTTAAATGATTGTTACTAAGAATGGCCATTTTGCATACACGTGTAATGATTGAGCATGACATACACGACATACTGCATGGGGTTGGGACTTTTGTATTATAGAGGAAGTACTGTATTGGTGGCTATTCCACGTTATACTGATACAGTGGCTCTGCCATGAAATACTAATTTTAGTGGCTCAGCCATGTATATTGTTACTGGCAGCTTCGCTGCTATGATATGAGCAGCTCGTCTACGGTTTTGGTGTATAGGGCTGGGTGGGTTGACTTGGTCCCCACATGGTGTGTAGGGTTGGTACGGGTGGTGTGATGGTTGGATTGGGTTGGGATGCATCCTCATACTGTTGCATATGCATCCTCATACTGTTGCATATCTGTTTATGAGAATTCTCATTGTACTGGGCTTAGGCCACTTACTTTGATATTGGTTGGGCTAGGCCCAATTGATTCTGTTATGGGTTGTGACCCAAGTGATATTGTAGTGGGCTTTGACTCACGTATGCTTTGAACTGACTATACTGTTACTCTAAAAGGGCTTTGGCCCAGACTGTTTTAGTCTCTATTTTTGTATACTGTCTGTTACTCTGGTAAAGGTATTACACACTGAGTTTTCATAAACTCACCCTTTTTTAACTGTGCAGGTAATCCCAATCTTAGAGGATTTGGAGCTGCGAGGGACTCAGAGGTGGCCTATAACATCCCGAAATTGGGCCTAGTAGGATTGGGCCCAATGGGCCTTGAGCGTAGTAGCATTTAAATTTTAGGAGAACAAGAGATCGGCTTAAATGTAAGTTGGACCTATTAGATAAGTGATTTTGGAAGGTTAGAGGGCCTCTTTGAAGTCCCGGGATCGAACATTGGCTCTGGGGAAATTGTGGTTTTAGGTGAAAAAACCCTGGAAGTTAGCAGGTAGGCCTTAAGAATAAAATGTGGAGGAAAATGACACAAGTGGAGTGTGTGGTGTAGTGGCAAAGTGACGCCACTTAAGGGACAAGGGAGTGATGCCATAAGAAAGGAAGGAGGTCCAAGGTTCAAGTCTTGGCTCTTGCATTTTGGTTTTCTTTTTGCTTGGACCTTAGAATTTGGCTGTAGATTTATATTTAGTTGCGCATGGTTTAAGACATAAGAGGAGCTTGTGGCCAGGTGGTTAGCGGCGTGGATTATGTTGCAAGGGAGCTTGGGTTCGAATCTCATGAGAAGCAAGGGAGTATTTATTTTGCGGATTGGGACGGCAATAGTTTCAGTTGAATTTAAACTCTACTGACGAAGGGATCCCATATCGGAAAGATACAAAGAAGGAAGGTGAAGAGCTAGCTATATAAAGAGCATTCCAGGAGGAGAGTTAACATACCTTGGTGAGCGTTTGGGCACAGGAGTGGTCGCAGTGCGGTTTAACACCAGATTCCTATCAAGTGTGTAACTCTCTCTACTCTAGTTGTAGAGCGGCAAATGCCGAAGTGCCGGTCACAGCAATAGTAGAGACACGAGCGTTCGAGCGCACGTGTGGGGCTTCGACGTGATAGTTGAGGCCATCGATAGTATTCTTGTGGGTTGAGGCTGTTTAGGGCCGCGATGGGCCGAAGTGGGCCCAATGGGCCCGTGGGCCCAATTGAATAAATTGTATGATGATGTAGTATGTAGTGAACTAGACTAGGTGGAACTTATATACGTGGCTAGATTTGTGTTAGGTGGGCCACACGAGTGTGTGGGCCCGTGAAATTGGGTTTTGGGCCCAATAGTCCGGTACGACCGGAAATGGTAACTGAGTCACTCGGGTGACATTTGGGCCTTTAGGAAAGGCCATTACAGGTGCAAAATTACCAATATACCCTTGGAAGGGTAAATTATTGGAATACCTATAGAAGGTAAATTACGAAAATGCCCTTGGTGGGTAAATTACAAAAATGCCCTTGGTAGGTAAATTTACGGTTATTCCCTTAGAGGTTGATTAGCGTGATTATGTTGTTCTATGTCTATCTGATTATAATGATAATTCATGTTATACTTATATTTGATATATGTTTAGCATACATGACATACTGCATACACGAATTATTACGTCATATTGCATGGAAATGATGAGAGGAGGGGGAAGATATGATTATCAGACTGTCACTAGTGGTTTGGTACCACACAGTGGGTTGACCCCACTTCTCATTACTTTGTGACTAAGTCTCAGTGGTTTGGAACCACCAGTGGTTTGGTACTACATATGCTTATTTTTGTGACTCGTCCCAGTGGTTTGGTACCACAGTGGGTTGGCCCCATATAATATCAAAAGGGATCGTCATCAGTGGTTTGGTACCACAAAGTGGGTTGACCCCACACCTGATTATTTGTGACTTCGGTCACCAGTGGTTTGGTACCACTAGTGGCTTGGTGCCACAAGGGGGTAGATTTGGGAGGCTTGGATGGATACCTAGGATGGACGAGCTGCATGACATGCATATCTTCATATGAAATTGTGTAAGGATTTAACACCTGTTGGATGGGGATTTATGCACTGAGTCTCGATGACTCACCCCTTTGTTTAATTTTGCAGGTAATCTTTAGATAGCGGATTTGGGAGCTGAGGCGAACTTGTGGTGGGCATGCAATGTTTTCTCGTAAACTCGTTTCTTTTATTTGGGCTTATTTTTGTTTGGGTTTTTGTTATGTAATAAGGCCACTATAACTTTAATTTTGGTATTTTATTTGGTTTAGCTTTTAATTCGATTACTGCCTATTATTATTAAATGTTCAATACGGGAATTTCCTAAACCCTTAATAACCGTTTTCCAAAATGTTAACGAAAGGATAACAAGCGAATAAATATTTAAACTCAAAATTTTTTAACAAACGCGCAGTTTTTAAACAACCCTTGTATGTGACATGCCAGATCCGTTCGTAACGTTTAGGCCGGGTTTGGGGTGTTACAATTATGGTATCAGAGCCTAGGTTCAAAAAATCGGCTGTGGGTTTGGGTTCAAAAATGTTTTCAAAGGATGGTTTGGAAAATGGTTGAGAAAAATATATCTCTTCTCTGGAAGTATGGCACCCGAGTCTCCGGCACCAATCCGCACTGTAAGTTTCTTGATACTTTTCTTTGTTAGATGATGTATTTTGGGTAGCTATTCTGTGTGTTTGGTTTAGATGTGATGTTCAGATATAGAGTTGGTTGCGTATGAAATATTTGTCTGTTTTAATGGCTAGGTGTTTTGAGTATGTGTAGGAGTTCTAAATTCTAGTTAAAAGTATATTAGTGTTTTCAAAATGGTAACTGTTTTCAAAATGCTTCTGTAACTTAAAAATAAAGGTGGAATACGATTTTATCTAAATCCTTAATAACCGTTTTCCAAAATGCCTCTTTATTTTATCTAAATTCTAACTGTTAAAGGTGGAATACGATTTCCAAAATGGTAACTGTTTTCAAAATGCTTCTGTAACTTTATTTCTAAACATCACATTTTCGTAAATTGTTTATTTTAAATAGATAAGGTTTAAAAGTAATTCAGTTTTCAAGTGGATAGCATTTGCTTAAGTGTTTTGAGTTTTAAGAAGAGGCTTTAATTCTCAAACAAGTTTTTATCAATCACAATGATGGTTTTGAAAAACAATTCCTTGTGACATGCCAGATTCGGGCCTAACTTTTAGGCCGGGTTTAGGGTGTTACAGTATGAATCTTGCCACTTATATACATATAATCAAAACATACCAAAAGAGCCAATAAACACAACTACAACATCACCTAACTAAGCATGAAACAACATGCCTAATAACAAGTAAATGTAAACTCCTAGTACATGCCACCTATAACCTAATTCAAAATAACCACAATTATATTGAGTCAAAGAATGGGTAGTGTGAGCTTCGGCTTGAACTTCCAACGGACATAAACTTTTGACGGTCTACAAAAAGAACAAACACAATAGATATAAGAAAATTTTTGCTTAGTAAGTTCGTATAAACTTAAATTTTAACCCACTGAATAAAAATCAACTTAAACAAATCATGTCTAACCACACTAATTAGCTCATATGTTTTAATTTTCTCCTATACACTACAAATCTCTCAAGTTAGTGAGATAAAAAATATACCTATGTAACCTTATCAAGACATAACACTTATAAGTAAACACACATATCACTTCAATTCATCCTTCATATGTTCATTTAACATATCACATACCATCTCAATTATCCATTTTAAAAATTTTCCATTTACACATCAAACTTCTTATAACGATCTCATATTTTCGTTTATACTTAACAAACCATGGTTAAGGGGCTAACATTTACAAAACAAATGACTTTATCATGGAATTACAATTAAACACATTTAAAACTCAATTCCACCATCATTTATTCATTTTTCACCTGATAAACCAAAATGAATTAATGTCGAATACGCGGGAACAATGCTTACACAAGTTTCAGGGAATTTGCAATACCTGTAGGATCTCAAATCATTGGTGTGGTATCCATCATCGATACATATTACCTGAAAAAAATTGTTCAAAGGATGTCGTAGCATCTTTCAGCCACGGTCTTATTTATTCTTGAAATGATGTCATAGTGTCTTTCAAGTATGGTCTTATTCATTTTCCATCATTTTGCCATAGTGTCTTCCAACTGTGGTATTATTTATATTTCGTCATGTTGCCATAATGTTTTTCAACTATGGTCTTATACATTTTTGATACAGTGCCATACTATCTTTCAACTATGGTCTTATACGTTTTCAATATAGTGTCATAGTGGCTTTCAACTATGGCTTTACACGTTTGAATCGTGATGCCATATCATAATGTTGTGCATGTATTAAGATCATAACCATATATATATGTCATCTCATGGCATACATAATCATCCATACATCATATAGGGTCAAAACAGACATTTAACCTAAGGGGGTATTTTGGTCATTTTACCTCTTAGGGGTATTTCAGTCATTTTTATCAGTTTGGGCCTAAGTACTCTTATGCTCATCAGTAAGCCCCCGGTCGTCTCGAGCGACTCATGTGACCATAATAGTGCAGACAGTGGAATTGGGCCCAAGCCCATCAAGCAGGCCCATATGGACCCACACGACTGTGTGGCCCACCAAGCCCAAAATTTGGCCTAAGCCATGTGTGCGTCGCAGCCAGGCTAGTAATACCCATCTAACGGTAAGTTTCACTCGTACGGGCCTACGGGCCCATTGGGCCCATACGACCCATTTCGGTCCAAGCCTATGAAATTGCTCATGGTGGTCGTTTCTTGACGTAGGCCCACATTTCGTGGGCTCGACCCATGTGGCTAAAAGCTCAATCTTGCATCTGTAACACCCCAAGCCCGATCTATGCATTAAGACCAAATTTGACATGTCACACGTAATGAATATACATCTAGTCTTTTAAAGATTTAGAGAAAACAGAGTTTCAAATAAATCTTGATGTGAAGTGTATTGAAAACTAAGGTTGATTGATAAATCAAACAATTTGAGACGTAAGAATTTATAAATTGAAACTTAGAAAAAATTAAATTAATATTTCGAGAAGATTTAAAAGAGTTGAAATAATTTTGGAAAAATTTGAAGAACATTGTTAACAGAAAATTTTCCGAGTTAAAATATGTAAGAAAGTTATTATGAAACCCTTTTTTTTTCATATCCATTTGAGAAAAACATTTATTTCAATTTTTAGAAAAATCCCACTTAAAGTATTCAAGCAAATTATAAAATCCATCAAACGTAAAACAACATTAAAATTTATCAAGAGGCCTTATTACAACTTAACTTAAAATAGCAAAATAATAAAAAGTACTTAAAAGAAATCCAAAATTTAAATAACCCACTATTTGTAGTATGGCCTCCACCGAGTCATCCACAGCCCAAGTCTCCGTCACTGATCATTACCTGAGAAGAGTAAGGAAAACGGGGTGAGTTACTTAGAACTCAGTGTGTAACTCACTTATCCTTGTCCACTGGGCCAAAATTCAATTAAGCATTTATTAGGCCAAAACCCATTTATAAATATGACAAAATAACACGTATAAAATGAATGTGATATGCAATTCCCAAACCAAACCTAATTTCCATCCGCTACACACCACCCGTACCAACCAGCACACTTGTGGGGAGCTTTAGTCACCCACCCCGCCAACACACCAAAATAGGCATTAAGCCGTTTATATCAATTTGTGGGCAAGCCACCAGATTTACAGAGTTTACATGGCATTTGCCATTTTTTAGATTTGTGGAAGAGCCACCAGAATTTTGTAGCAAAGCTACCAGAACTTCTCTTTGTCAATATCCCATCCCATGCAATCCATGTATATAATGCATATTCATTTACAACAATTCTTTCTGATATTTATTACGAACAATAAGGCCCATTAAAACATTCATCACAATCTGGCCCATATCACAATCCGGCCCATGTATCAAATATCACATTTGGCTCATAACCAATATTACATTTGGCTCATATATCAAATATCACATTTGGCCCATATATCAAATATCACATTTGGCCCATATATCAAATATCACATTTGGCCTATATAGTCACTTTATCGATTTGGCCCATTAAGGGTAATCTCGTAATTTTCACAGTCTTAATATCAATTTCATAGTCTTTACCAATATAGTGATAATTATGTCATTTTACCCGATGTCACTAACATGCGATTTAATCAAACGATTAACACGATATAATTATCTAACCCATGGAATACGGTGTGAGATTACACACCTGATTACGGTAAGCACTACGCTTTCCTGATCGTCGACACTTAAAAATAATTTTAACGCTCGATTAGAACATTAACACTTATAGTAAATCTATTCTAAGATAAACGGTCTAGGTTTTTACCCTCGGAATCGCGAATAACTACTATTTGCCGGTTCTCCCCGGTTGACAGTCCACAACCCGGTGGAAAATCCCAAATCGTTGATGCCTCACAATTGCGAACAACTTCGAATAGTTGATTCTCATCGGATGAGGGTCCACAACCCGGTGGAAAGTCTCGAATCGCCAAAACAGCCCTTTGTTTGAATTTAGGAGTAGGGATCGTAAATCCGTTCCTTTTTCGATCACCAATCACTACCCCTTTTGATTCGATCTTGCTTGCCTCCATTGAAAATAAATATTAATCCAAATTAATATTGCGTTGTTACAAACGATTGATCTTAAGATTGAAGTCGGCTTACCACAAAAATCCGTACGATCTCAAGATGAAAGATCGAGCGATAGAGTCCCTATAATAATATCGATTAATCAACACTATTATAACGAATAAAAAGTAATAAAGAATCCTCGAAGAATCCTTACCTTGAACGATGAAATTCCTTTTTCACACGATCTTCCTATGGCTAGAGTCGATTAAGCGATGTAGAAACAATCGGCACTCCACTATACCACGATTGATCAAAGTGTGAGTAGAAAAAATGGTTGAGAAGAAAATATGTGTGAAGTGGAAGATTCGGCTATGGGGAGATGATCAATGATATTCGGCCATGGTGAAAATATTAAGGAGGGAGTGATGTTTGAGAGTTTTTGCAAGAAGAAAAAAAAGAAATAGGAGATAGGGTGTTTATGTTTTGGTTTTCAAGGATGAAAAATGAACAAAGAAAAAGTCTTGAGGTTGGTGTGCATTCGGCCAAGAGAAGAAAAGAAAAGAAATGAAAATGCCCCTTCAAGGTTGTATGGTTTCGGCACAAGGAGGAAAAGAGCTTGGGAAAGAATGGAAGATGATACCAAAATGGTCAAAAAGAATTGGCCACAACAAAACAAAACAAAAGTTTACCTATTGCTCATGACACATTCGGCTAGGGAGAAGAATTTTGGAGAGAAAAAATTTGATACACCAATTTGCTAATGAAAAAAAATGACCCAAAACTAGCACCTACCTTACCAAAATGCTAGCACAAATTCGGCCATCCTGTAACATCCTAAAATTATGGGCCTATGCATTTAGTGTAGGGATAGAATTAATTTGTTAATTTAAGTGATAGGGGTCTAAATTTGGGCTTAGAATTAGGCAAAGGCCCAGATTAAATTATTTTAAGGTGGCATCATTAACAATTAAAAAGGAACAAGTTTTGGGTCGCAAGGAGCCCATGTTTTTGGGCCATTTTTGGTAATTAAATGGGAGCAAGGGTGACGCCACAACAAGGGATTGAAGGGATTTAAATTTAAGTTTAATGAAGCCCAAATCTTTTAATTTAAATGAGTTAAATTTCGGCATTTAGAATTAATGAGGTGGACGACTACAAGGCTTAAAAATAGGAAGATATATACGGATTTTTAAGTGATAATATCATAGATAAAAAGGAGAAAAGTTAGGAGATTATCTTCAAAGGAAGTGTTGGCCGAAAATCCACCACCTAGAGGAGTGTAAAATTCAGCTACTGCATGGCATAGAGGGTGCCGAAATTCTCCTCTCTTCTAGCTTAAATTTTAAGGGCATTTTCGGTATTTAGCAGTAGGTGTCAAAAATCTATAAATAGGGGGGCTAGCTCCTTGTTTCTGACATTGAAAAACCCTAAAATCCTCTCCCTTGGTGCCAAAATTCCCTAGCCTCTCCCTCTCCAAATTTATTTCTTCAATTTCTTCAAAAGCCGAAACTTTTCCCCACTTTCTTTTCCCTTGTGCCGATTTCTCTGAAAAGCCGAAGCATCCATCGCTTTTTCTTTTATTCATCCTATTTGAGAAATTATTCTATACTTCCGGCATTTAAATCTTCCATTGGCATTGCCGAATCCTCTCTCTAGTGCTAGCCGAATCTCCTAAGCTAAGGTAAGAGTCGATTCTTGTTTAGTTCTCATAATCTATTCCCGGGTTTTGAAAAGCAAAAGTCGAAAGCTAATAGTTTAATGGTTTTCGGGATTTGAAGGAAGCTTGGTCGACTAGATCTAAAAGCCGAAAATCGTTAGTCTTCAACTTCGGGATTTTAAGGTAAGAAGAGTTGTTTATTCAAATACATAAAAATTGGGTAGAACACTAACCATGGCCGAATATAGGAGAGGCCCTAGTTTCACATCCTTTCGGCTTTTTGAGCAAAGTTGTAGATCGGTTTAGCAAGGATATCAACATCAATCAGGTGTGTAGATCTCTAACACGCTACTGATAAACCTGTATGTATATTTATTTTTGTATGTTATGGGCTAAAAAGCCAGAATAAGGCTGTATAGACAGTCGAATGGAACCCTAAAAAGGGTTAGGCAAGGATGCCAGGTACGTAAACATAGAACTCCCTATGTGTATCGAAGAATATATATGTCTGCTTGATGTTTCTTTATGTATGTATGCATCGGGTGGGAATGATGATAATTGAAGGGGAAGTGCATGATAGGTCACTTGGTGATCGGTGGTAGAAATCCCACATAATTTAAATGTAAGATCACCTAGTGACCGGTGGCTATGCCACGTTTAATGATTCCTACTTAATAGGAATAGGCAGTACGGCTGTCGTTTTGGTGTGTAACGGATGGAGGGTTGATTATAGAAATCCCCACGGTGTGATGGTACGGGATGGTGTGTAGAGGATGGAAACCTAGGATGAGTCGGGTTATTCATTCTTTATTGTTATTATGTGATTATGATTGATGCCTTCCTGTATGGGCCAGGGCCCATAATGTGTTTGTGGGCTCAGGTCGATGTGTGTTTTGAGATTTATACACTGAGTCTTTGTGACTTACGCTTTCCTTTTCTCTACTCTTCCAGATGAACAGTAGATCGTGGACATGGGAGCCGAGACAGACTCGAGGGGCCATCAAGTTTCTTTTGACAAGTTAATTTGGAGTTTCTTTAAGTTTATTTTTTTATTTTTTTATTATGGGAATATTTTTGTAATAAGGCCCCTAGTTTTTATTCAACTTAGGAGTTTACAATGTTAAGCAACTTATGGATTTTATGATAAGGTTTATTTATACTTAATAATAATTAATACAAGGTTATTTTTTAAAATGCCGCTTATTTACTTAAATATTGTCTAATTAACTCACAATTTCAAAAACCAACAAAGCAAAAGTTTTCAAAGTACAAGCAGTGACATGCCAGATCCGATCGAAACGCATGGGCCGGGTTTGGGGTGTTACACATCCCCCTTAGCCCCAAAAACCATCCAAATGCATGGCCAATTGGTCAAAGTTTGGCCACCCAAACTTTCCAAAACATCACCTTTGGAATAAGCCTTATGTTCCCCCTACATGCCTTTTCCATTCGATTCCCTTTCCCTAAGTTCAATCTTGCCTTTTTCTCTTAGCCATCTTGCCATAAAAAAAATAAAGTCCAACTTACCATAAGCTCATCCTTAACCGACACTATAAGGAAGGAAAGCAAAAATAAAAATAAATAAAGTTCACACATGCACACAATGGGATTCGAACTCCTTCCCTTAAGGTAACACATATGGTGCCATATCCTCTTCACTGATAGCTCAATTATGCTAGCTTCTTACCACTTTATTACCTTAAGCTTTAAGGTTACTTATTCCATTACCTTAAAGTACTAAATGCCAGAATATTTTACTAATTCTAAATAAATCCTGAGCCTCCTCAGGAGTACCTAAACACACACATTGGATAGTTTAACTAGCTGAGCACCAAAATAATGCAACATATAAAAATTCAAATTCTAGGATGTTACATCGGCTTTTCAGCTTCTCGACATTTCAGCTTTTGCCGTTATAGTCTATACAGTGTGAAAAACAGACCTATTTGCGAGATGCACGATTAACCTACTCGTATCCAACCTACAACCCAATCAGAATAATTCATTAGTCAACAGTCCAACAGGGTTAATCACTTTAACATATAATCCAAAATACTCCTTCCTTACCTTGTCTGAACGAACGGCCTTGATCCCTCCAAGATTGCTGACCCCAATCAGTTCACGCCCTTATCACAAATCTGTAATGTAACAGATCTTACAAAATTAATCACTCACCATTATGGCTTAAATCCACATATATTATGATGTAGGGACAAATGGCACATTCAGCCCATTCTCAAAAGAATAAGGTAATCATTTACCTATTGCGTAACGGAGATATAGATTGTGATTGCTTCCCAAACGTAAGTGCTTCTTCACTTCACTGAAAGTCCCTCAAAGCCATCGTGAAAAACAAAAGATTCATAGTTAGAAGTAATAAGAGTAACACATTCGGTTTCCAAAAACAAACCCAAAGAACCGAATGAACACATACTAAAATGGTCAAAAAACTAAAAGAACAAACATAAGGATACCTGTCGATTTAATAACACCTTTGCAAAAACAATCCCCAACACCAGTAGTTAGCACAGAAGCATTCAGCCAACACCACTCAGTAGGGAGAATCGAAAGAAATTAAGAAGAAAGAAGAACAATCAGCTATGAGCAGCAACTGAATGAAAAGAAATGCTGAAGAAGGGAAAAGAACTTTGTTCGGCCAAGATGAAGGAAAGTGAAAAAAATAGAGAGACGACGAACAAGAATAAAGAAAATAAAGTGATGAGGTTCAGCTATGAGCAAAAACCGAATGGAGAAATGGTAAGAAAGAATGGTAGTCGACAGAAGTTGAGAGGAAAAGGAGCACAATTTGACCTAAGAGAAAACCTCCTAATAGGTAAAGTGTGGAAGAAATATTTTAGAATAAGAAGAAACACTGCACACTAAAAGAGGGTCGAGAGAAAAGAACCAAAACGCTAAACGCACAAAAGAAAAGAGTAACCCCAACTGTCTACTGATGATTTCGGCTTCAGCACCCAGAGTAACCAAAATCGAACACTCCCCTCTCTCAAAGAAAATTTTCGGCACCAACCTTCTCCAATTCAAACTCCTAAATTTCCTCCCTCAAGTCCCTCCATAATCCACTCATTGATATCCTCTTCAATATTCTCCATAATCAACTCCTCAAATCCCTCCAACCTCTCATCCATCAGAGTTCTACTACACCACAAACCCTAGCCGCACAGATCAACAAAAATAAATCCCCTTATTGCACACCCCAAGACTTGAACCTCAGACCTCTCAGCTGTGTCACACTCCACTTGCCACTAAGCCACAAGCTCCTCTTGTGACATAATTCCGCCACAATTTATTTTAAAGCCTACAAGCTAACATCAAGGTTTATTAAAAAGAAAAATCATAGATTTTGCAAAACCCAGGGCTTGAACCCAGGACTTCTCAAATACTCCCAAACACTCCTAAATCACCTAACCAACACATCAAACATGCAATTGTGACAGAACAAGCAGAATTCAAGGTTTTAAATTTTCAGGGTGTTACAGCTATGGTCTTACTTGTTTGATTCATGATGCCATAACGTCTTTCAACTATGGTCTTACTCGTTTTTCAAGAAACTAACCCGATCATCACATATATATATATATATATGCATTAACTAGCAAAACAACATCTAATTAATTTAACTAAATTACGAACTTAAGTAGACAAAAACGATTATGAACACAAAATCGACGACTACTCCGCTACTTTGGCTTTTTGCAATTTTTTGTTCGATCAATTCATTTCTTGATCTAAATAATAGTTTTCATTCAATTAATCCATTAAAAAATCTCAAATAACTAAATTTAAGCATATAAGTCCTTTGATTATAAATTTACAAAATTACCGTCACATTTTATCTTTTATGCAATTTAGTCCCTAAACCCGAAATCAAATTAACCACATTTAATCATAATCCATGCTAGACGAATTTCTTAGAAACTCAATAAAAACCCATATTTATCACTATTTCACCTAAATTCCATGAAGTTTACTATTTTAACAATTAAATCCTTAAATATTAAAATTACCAAAAATCACTTAACAAAATACTTTTATTTAACTATCAAATTCACAAATCTATCAACTAAGTTTATAAAAATATTTAAATCACTCATGGTAGGTCCCTAAAATTTTAAAAATTTTATGAATTCACCCCCAAGTTAGTTGGATCTAATTGCTACGATATCAAAAACAGAAAAATTACAAGAAACGGGTGAAAATGACTTACAATGCATAAAATTAAAGTTTGGCCAAAGCTTTGTTTATTTTGGCTATGGAGTTTCAGCTCATATATAAATAAAAGAATAACATGATGCTTATGTTGTTTATTATTATTTTTATTATTCTTTATTAATATTATAACATTGTATCTTTTAAATTAACACATTTTAATGATATAATTATAAAATTTTCTACCCATTAACCATCCACACTAATTAATTATTTCCAATTTACCACATAAGGCCCTCCAATCATGATGTTATAGCCATTAAGCATTAATAAACTCATAGTGATTAATTTTTGTTGCTTTTATGATTTAGTCATTTTTACTTAATTAACTATCTAAACGTTAAAATTTTTGGACCAAACTTCAATACCTATATAAATATTTATGGCCTCGATTTGTAGAAAAGAGATCCCGATACCTCATTTTTCAAAACCACCTAATTTTAGGGACAAACTACTTGTACCTAACTATTTATTCACTTAACAAAAATAATCAAATCAAAATTCAATATATTGTTATATTTGACTCGTAAATATATTTACAGACTCACTTGTTGGATTTGTGGCCCCGAAACCACTGTTTCTGACACCACTAAAAAAAGGCTTGTTACAGAGGTTGTAACATCCTGCTAAATGATGGATCTAAAGGTTAAGATGCTTTGAGGTTATTAGGTTACTAAGAAATATGCGACGGGAGGGATGATGCCAAGGCTACACCAAAAGGAAGTGGCACGATGGGTTGTTATGCATACAAAGGAAGTTAAGTGGCGAGTTCAAGTTAGAGCATAAGTTGTTTAAGCAGCGGTTCAATGTGCTTACAATAGACTGAGAGACAAAATAGAGAATACTAAAATTTTATTATCATGAATTGTAAATATAACCATTCAATATACACCCATAAGAGGCTTTAATACATTCATAGATAGAACTTTTGTAACAGTCCGGTTAAGACCCTAGTCAGAACAGTGATTTTGGGACCACAAATTCGAGTCAGAAAAATATTTTAATATTATTTTCTGTGCTTATAGTATGAGAATTGACATGTGTGAATTTTTCGTGGTTTAATTTATCCGTTTGTGTGCATAATTTGATAAAAGGACCAAATCGCGTAAAATGCAAAATTAGCATGCCATGTGTTAAAAGTATCTATATGCTATGTCTTTATAAATGTGAAGTCTTTATGTTGTAAATAAACCATGGATAGTGAGAATGGACATTAATAACCATCCATTAATATGTTATTATATGTTTTTGTAAAGGTTAAATATGTAAAAGAGATAATAAGTTATGTTAATTAAAATAAAACATAAAATAACTTCCATTATCATCTTTCATCATCAAAAATAAAGAAAGGAAATAGCCTTTGAATCTTCATTAATTTCGGCTCTTGCATGATTCAATTGGGTATGTGTTTTTGATCAGTTTTTAATAATTTCTACGTTTTTGTGATCGTTGCTTTGAGTACTATTAAGCACACGTCTTAATTTTTCAATATGATGATGATTTTATGTTTTTCCATTGATGATAGCTTGTGATTTTTGTTGTTTGATGATGGAGAATAAAAGATTTGTGATAGATTAATATGTTTTGTCTTTGGATTTTTGATGAATTTGAGTATTTTGGGCTAACTTGTGAAAATAATATTTTGAGGGACTAAAATGTGAAATAAATGAAATGTATGGACTTATATGAACTACATGTATATTCGGTCAAGCATGGGAAATATGAAATTTTGTGTATTTTGTGATTTTGTGAAATAGGGACTAAAATGTTAAAAATGTGAATTTTAGGGGTTTAAGTGTAAAATGTCCTAATTATGTGTTTGTGGATTGAAATGAATGAATGTGTGATTAAATTAGTTAAATTTGAATTTATTTAGATCAAGAATAAAAGAAAACAGAATTAGATCGGGGGAAGTTGAAAGTGGTCAAATAGTCGATTTCATCCGTTGTTATTTGAGGTAAGTTCATAAGTAAATAATATTGTTAAATTCTATTGTATCTAATTTAATAGTGCCGAATTGAATTGTTATTTGTGTAAATTAAAATGCTGAAATGAATTGAGCATGGGAGCAATATTTACGAGCCTGAAATGATTGAGATAAGATGTCCGAAAGCCCCGTACGAACCATAGGAATAGTTAGGATACATATGTCATGACATAGGATCTCAATATGTGTTCTCGTGTAAGACCATGTCTGGGACATTGGCATCATATTTGATTCGTGTAAGACCCTGTCTGGGACAGTGGCATCGATATGTGATTACATGTAAGACCATGTCTGGGACATTGGCAATGTACGAGCCTTCCGACTATCCGAGTATCCTTATTAATTTCGAATGGTTCAACGGGCATTATCGAGATGAGATTAGATGAGAAAACAAACTAAAAGATTCAGGTATGTGCTTTATGATATGTATATGTAAACAAGGTAAGTATATGTCTATGATGGATACATGAATTGAACATGGTAAATGATAAATTTATATGTGCTTATGAGTATATGTGAGTTTGAAAGTTGATGTTATATTGATATTGTAAATGTGATAATAATTGAGTTGTAAACATATTAATTGTATAACTGGTTAATGTTTATGTGATTTTGGTTAGTTGATTTAAATGTAAATGTTTATTTGTTCTTTATTTGCTTATGACTTACTAAGCTATGAAAGCTTACTTTGTGTGTGTTTGTTTGATTGTTTTATAGATTATTAAAGCTACGAGAAGCTCAGGGATCGTCGAGGATCATCACCACACTATCGAACTATATTTTGGTACCTTTTGAGAATGTATATACTAAAGTATGGCATGTATAGTCTAGAGAACTTATGATATGGTTTGTGATGTGTAAAAATAGCCATATGATATGGCTAGTTAATGGATGTGTTTATGAATGAGTTTTGTTCATGCTTATTGATGCATAAGTTGGTAAGTTTTAATGTGATCAAAAGAATCTAAATGAATGGTACATATATAAGTGAGTTCATGGTTGATTTTGGATATGCAAATGATGAGTAGTTGCTATGTATTGGATTGGTTACATGAAGTAATAGTTATATGTACTTGATATATTATTGATACCTTGGTTAATATGTTGGAGTTAGATTTGCATGTGAAATGAATGATAATGTTAAGAGTTAAAATATGCATGTTTTAGTATGTTTTGGATGCCTTTGAGATATGAAATTTTATTGGCTTAATGCTTGTAGGTTTGACCCAAAATGTGGGTGGCAAATTGGCCAAACAAATGGTCTATATTTACCCACACGGTTGAGCGTACGGGCGTGTGTCTTGATCGTGTCCCTTAAGTTTGTATTTTGAATCAAGTCAGTCTCGCACACGAGCCAGACATACGGGCGTGTGACAGGCCGTGTGAAATAAGTCAGTGTCGACCACGGGTCCAACACACGGACGTGTCATCGACTGTGTGGATAATTCAGTATGTATGCCCTGTTTTGACACGGCTTGGACACACGGGTGTGTCTGATGTCGTGTGAGGCACACGGCCTGCCCACACGGGCGTGTGACCTCTGTAATTTTGAAAAATGTTTGATTTTCAAAAAAAAATTGTATGTGCTTGGTTTAGTCTCGACCCCTTTCTAATACATGTTTAAGGTCTCAGAGACCTATCTAAGATGATAATGTACCATGTGATGTGAAATGATTGTAAATGTTCTGAAATGTTCGGTAACGCCTCTTAACCCTATTCCGACGATGGTTCGGGTTAGGGGTGTTACAAGTTTTACATAAGCAAAAAGGTTAAGTTACATCTGTTATAGGACGTAACATCCAATACTCAAATTCGGATATCGAGTCTATAGGTTTTGGATGATATTCGATGCACATGACTATAGTATGCTACACAACCCAACAACACGGTCGTGTGATATATTTTGAATATTTGCACTTTTGACCCCTCCCCGACATCATTGAGTTACACGTTTGTTCGCATGGCTATGTGACTCTAGCCCCACACGGCATCTTGCTATTACACAGCTTGCCCAAACGATCGTGTGTCCCATCCCACATGGCCTTATCCTTCCACACGGTCAAGGGACATGACCGTGTGACCCTTATTTGTAGAATTTTCCTATTTTTTTTATCTTTGTTTCAAATTGATCCTTGTTTGATACCTGGTTGGTTTTAAGCCTTCGTAAGCTTGATATAAACTCGAATTTGGTAGGAATCCTTGCTATACTTAACTATATGTGTTGTATTGATATTTAATTGAGATTTTGAATCATAAATTGCATGTAAATGATTTGTATTTGTTTGTAGCATTTTATTACTATGGTTCGACGACCGAACCGGGTAAGGGGTGTTACACTTTGAGTCATTTGTGTGATGGAGATCTATTTATCCAATTTGTGGTGATTGAGTCCACTTATATATTTCATAACCCCAAGTTGCCAAATTATCATTATGTGGTTTATATATAAATTATGTTGTGTATAGATACATGTGAAAGAATATGCTAAACTTGTGAGATAATGAAACATGAAAACATTCTTTTGTCTTAATGAAAATGAAGATGCAATTGTGCCTTAGTATGCTCTTGTTTAACTTATGCTATTGTGTATGCTTAGTAGTACTTTTGAACATTCGCTTAGCTTGAAAGAGCTCACACTCTTTTCCTAAAACTTGTAGGCTAATAGTGCATCCAAGGAGTGAGTGGGCAAGAGAGGTGGTCTATGCAAAGCATAACTTTCGAATAGGTGGTTTGTGATTTTTGGACACTTTGAATAAAGACAAAATGGGTTATAGTTATTATTATCATTACCATTTTGGGATTAGATTTATGAATTGTTGATGTTGTTTCTAGACTTTGATTATGGACATTTTGATGCTTGAGAATGAGCTTGATGATTCGTGTTATGTTTCCTTGATGATTATGTATTATTTTGGCATGTAATTTAGTTATTTTTTAATATTTTGTCAATATTTTGTGAAATTGCGATTGAATTGTTCAAAAGGACTAAATTGCAAAAGTTGTAAAATGTGAGATTCTAGAAGCTATTTGTGTGAAATGGCTTTAGAATATATATTAGAGGTCCTTAAATAGCAATTTTCCTAATTTTTAGTTTTTTGGACAAAATTGGGCATGGATGAGTTAAAATAGGAAGTTTATCAAAAATGGCATTTTGGTCATTTACCAATTAAATGATTAAAATGGGAGAAAAGATGACAAAATTCATTCATCTTCTTCCCCAAGGCTGCCGAAAATTGAGAGAGCCATTGTTAGGGTTCTTCAAATTTTTCAAGCTTGCTAGTAAGTGCATCCAAGCCCCGTTTTTGATATTTTTCGTATTTTTGAAGTCCTAGTAGCATGAGTAAGCTATTTTTAGCTATTTGATGAGTTATGATAGATGTTCAAAAATGTGCCTATGTATGACATGCATGTATTTTGGTGTTTTATGGAAGAATATGAAAGCTTGATGTAGTAGAAACATCTTTTGCTAAGTGATTTTCCATGAAAATGCATGTAGGGACTAGTTTGTAAAAGTCTTGAGTTTAGTCATACATGTGTGATTTAGTGAGAATTGATGATAGCTTTAGTTGAGTAAGTGATTCGATTAAGCATGAAAGGCTAGAAAGTTGAATAAAAATCACTTTACGAGCCTTGGGGCAAAAGTGTAATTATGAGAAAGATTAGGGGCAAAAGAGTAATTTTGCCAAAGTATGAGATAAGTGTCAATTTAGTCAATGTGTGTATTGAATAAGCTGATTTATTATGAGATAAGTGTCAATTTAGTCAATGTGTGTATTGAATAAGCTGATTTATTCATTATAGATCAAGAAAGACGAAACTCGAATCTAAATCGAGGCAAGAGCAAGGTGGTGGACTAAATTGCATATTTCTATACTTTTGAGTATCGAGGTAAGTCTATGCTTAAACAATGCATTCATACTTACAATTTGTTAATGCTAGCTAGTGTGTAGCATGATTGAGAATGATTGAGAACCTATGTGGGATGAATGTGGTAGAATTTGTGAATGGATGTATGGTTAAGTAAGTAGATATGTGAATGTGTAGTGAGAATGCTAAATGGTGGGCTAAGTGTGATACCATCCTAATGCATATTGACGATGAGCTGGCTATGTGCGATGCTATCGTTAGTTATATCGTCTAATGGGCTATGTGCGAAACCACCGAGAGATTAACTATGTGGATTAGCTGTGTGGTTGTAATATTAAGTTAATTAGCTGTGTGGATGAATTATCGAGAAATAATGTTGTGTTGTATATTGTGTAAATGTGATATTGAATGCAGGGGTGCATTTCAATGGTTATGAGTATATGACTCATGATGTGTTGGAAATGTGGTAAGGGATAGAAAGAGTAAGCATAGTTGTACATTATATGTTAGTATAATGCTAATTGTTGTTTAGCTTATACTATGATGCTTAATTGTTTATGTGTAAACTTACTAAGCTCAAAGCTTACTCCCTTTCTTTTCCCTTGTCTTATAGAGTAAAAGTTTTGAATCGAGATACGAGGATCAATTGGAAGATCGTCCATATTATCAGCACACTCTGGTACATGAGACTCAATGTTTTGTATATGGCATGTATAGAGGCTAGACAAGTTAGTGAATTTTGTTGTAAATGGCTAGGATGTGTTAGCCCATATTTGGATAATCTATTTTGTATAATGCCATAGTTGTTGGCTGTTATATTATATGAAAAGATATAAATATCCATGTGAGATTATGATTTTATTTGAGTTGATTATGGATGTGTTGAATGAGTGCATGTTGTGTATGCTATAAGGGTGAGAAGGGCTTAGCAAATAGCTTTGTTCTTGTCCATGTGGATAGACACACAGGCGTGTGTCTAGGCCATGTGTGACACACGGTCAGCCCATGGGCGTGTGACTTGGCCGTGTGTCCCTGCATGTTGAATTTTTAAGTTAGATTTGGCCACGAGCTAGCCACACGGGCGTGTGTCTAGGCTCTAGGCCGTGTAACTGAAGTCAGTGTTCACCACGGTTGAAGAGCACGGGTGTGTACCCTAGCCGTGGGGCATTGGCAGAATGCTTGGGTTTTCATACACGGGTTGAAGGCATGGGCGTGTGTGTCTACACACGGGCATGTCTCATCTTACACGGGCGTGTGAGCCCTATATAAAAGAGAAAATTTTAAGATTTGAAAAAGTTCCGGAATAGTCTCCAGAGTCCTCGTGTGTATGAGTGAGGCCTCGTAAGTCGAGAATGAGGTTGTTGAGGTGACTTGAGAGAGTAGTCACGATAAGCCTAAGTGGCGATCAAATGGTTTTAATTATGGTAACGCCTCGAGCCCGGTTCCGGCTTAGAACCCGGGTAAGGGGTGTTACAGTATATGTCTTTTAGTTATTGAAATAATCGGCCATCCTGAAGATTTAGTGATATGACTTCATCAGTATTTCATTAAAGGAATTTGACCTTAAGCCCTCACCTAAAATAAATACCATACTTAAAAAGGGACATACAATTTTCATAAGATATATTAGGAAGGATCCCTTACGACACTCATCAATCTATTACATTCAATAAACTATTTATTTAATTCCTTTAGGTTGATTCCAATAGCAACCTAGGTTATCATGTGCCACTCTACCACTACACCTAGGAGAAGGAAAACCAAGTGGACGAAACTAGGCCTAACCTCAACCCTCTTATCATCACTAGGGTAAAAGGGAGAGGAAAATACACAACCTCATTTTGCCAAAATTCTATCCTATTGCCTCAATAAATCTCTATGTATAACGACTCTCTGCACCTTCTATGATGTAAATTGACTATTAGAAAAATAAATAATAAAATTGAAAAAATAAAAATAAAAATAAAGTTTCTAAAATATGATGGCTTTGAGGCATGTAGAACGCTTTCCTTAAGGCTTTAAAATGTCTCCAAGATATAACAAAGCCCTCAACACTCCATGCAAAACAGTAAAATGACTAATAGAAAAGTCTTTTATATAGATATCCAATAAGTGTATCTTTTCATAAGATACCCTTTCATATGGATGTATCTTTTAATAAGATATTCTTTTATAGGATTGTGTTGTTTTATAAATAAATTTATATAAAGTTATGTTTTATATGATAACTTCATGTACAAAAATTATATCCTTATAACATGTTTATTCGTTAATAATTTAATTAATTAGATTTTTCTAAACAATAATATACTATTACATAATAAAATTATAATCTACTAACATTGACCTCATTCTAGCAATTCTCTGCATCCTCATGGTGCGAACGGTGATCACAAGACACCATAATATGTTGTGTTGTAACAATTACCATAAATTTTGAACTCCAAAAAGTTAAGAATATATGTGTCTAAAAACTGCAATTACTAGCAATATGTACATATGCTGAAAATGTTGAATATTTTTTTTTGGGTAAGAAAGAAAATTGAAAGTTTTTTTTTTTCATTCCTTGCTTAATAGAGTAAAAATTAAAAAAAAAGTTTAAACTTTTGAAAAGTGTCAACTAACTTATATTTTCCGGTCATATTCTCCCCAGTAATTTATTTGTATTAATTAAGATGAAAATTGATAATTTCTTTCTCTAACCTTTTGTCCTTTTGAAATATTGTATTAAGTTAAAAGAGATGATTATTAAAATCTTCTAGAAGATAATTTGTCCTAGCTCACCTTTCATCTAGAACCATTGTGATTATATCAACCAATAAAATTAAATTTCTTTAAGATGAATTGATATTTAATCTCTTTAAAATCAATGAATCTTAGTTATAACTGTTAATTCGATAGGTCAAGGTTGGATTTAGATGTAAATATGGATAGAGTTAATATAATTTTAATCTTTTTTAGATTATTTGGATTGATCACTTGATTGAAACTTGAAAAATTTTAAGCGCAACCAAAAGATAATATAAATTCGAATTTTAACGATAATATTGTTGAAAGGGATAATCATGGATCCCAAAAAAAATTATTATTCATAAATTGTAGAACAAATCAAACATACCTTAATTATACCAAATTAAAAAAAAAAATACATGGATCCTTCAACAGCACACATATAATAAAATTTCTCCATTTCATCATAAGGGAGCTTCATGTTCTTACCATAAATCCCACTTTATTGCTATATATTTCTTACAAATGAGAAACAATTTGACAAAAGAAAACAAGGAACAGGCAATAACCTTAACTACGGCAACGAGTAATTGCGCTGCATCCTCGGCTGTAAAGGTTAGCTTGAGCTCCTGCCTGACAGTTGTAGGATGCACCCCTTTTAGAGCACGGCACGGTGTTCCTTTGCAGAGCCCCATAGCTTATGTACCTCGTGGTTTGCAATACACGCCGGTTAATATCAGTGTCCATGTCAAACTCATCGTTCTCCATGCACTCGGCCATTGAACCCTGGCAGCTGCTCGAGTCAATGGTCGAGGACGAGGGGATGACCAGAGTTGTGACTAGAAATGAAACGGGCATGAGAAAACAAAAGTTATTAGCCATTTCTTTTGTGGTTGGTTGTTTAAGACAACTTGTTTTTAAAAGCTAACAATGAAAGAGATGGAACAATGGCATTTGTGTAGCTTTGTTCTTATTAAAATGCCACTGGATTGACTATGGGAAGCTTCTTCTAAAGAAATTGCCTGCATATGACACTACAGAGGAAGCTGTTAAATAATGGAATAAATTTGTAAATTTGCTGATGGTTTTTAACTTCTAAGGGCACCAAAGGAGGAAAATGGTTGATCATTTTAGGAGGTATTTCCTTACATTGGCCTAAAATAAAATTATTGCATGCCTCCAACTACATTTCATACTTTGCTTCTCCTAATCCCTTAGATTTCACTGTGTTAAATAATATTAATTTCATTGAAAAAATACATAAAATTATGCAACAATTGCAAATTTACTTCTCGTTTAGAGATCTATCGACATATCTCAATTTCAAATTTATTTAAAACTCAATATAAATATCAAATATATTAAAAAAACACTAAACAAAAATATATAAAAGGACTTTAAGAAAATATGGAATTATTAGTTTAATTTTATCGTATAGTTAGATGCAAGTACAGTCCATGTGCCTCAAGTTCCACAACATTACCCCATTATTGTCTGGCGTTGTTGTATGGCGATGCAACATCCAGTAATTCGAGACTTTCAAAAGTGTCTAATCCTTCTCTGCCAAGAAGACGATAATCAAGAAACTTGTAAGGGAAATATAGCTATAACATTCCCCTGGATCTGTCAAGCTATGGGTTTTTGACCTAACACGAAATCTCTTCATATATTTAAGAATAGTTTGGATAAAAATGATATTTTCAAATTTTAAATTTAAATAAAAAATAAATGAGTCAGATTCCAGCTTCAATATTAAAAGCTTAAACTGATCTATTTTCAATTTTGTAATATGGTATTTCTGTTATATCTATCCGTTTTTGATTTTTTGATATTACTTGGTACATTGCCAATATAAAAATTAAGACAATTACATATGAGCTTTAAATATATTTAAATTAAAAATAAATAAGTTGAACACATGCCATTATTTTAACCCTACTTGTGATTTATTAACTTCACAAGCCGAATTTCGCTTGTATATATTTTAATATCATGTATTTGTATTATATATATTAATTTTTTTAACATTTAAGAACACATGATAGTTTTTTAGTTCCGCTTTTAGAATTAAAATATTCAATTTCTAGTGTATTAAATAATTATTTTTTACCTAATTTGTATAATATGGAAACTAAATGTATAATAGATTATTATAAATATTAAAAGTATGTTAAGTTATTTATATTTACAAATCTAATAAATATATAATTACTAAATATTAAATAAAAATACAATTTTTATTTAAAAATTAAAATAATATGAGCAATTCAGAGATTGTGCTACTGTGAAAGAAATGTGGAACAGGTTAGCAATACAGGGGGTCCAGGGGATGTCAAATGGGGAGTACAGACAATGGATGTCATCGATGGTGTCTAATACCTCAGTTGAGCAGCGACGGATGGTGGTGTGTGCCATCTGGGCCATTTGGGCTGCCAGAAACGAAGCCTTGCATGAAGGGATACACCAATCAGCCCCTGAAACCACGCAGTTCATACATTTATACATAGGGGAGTTAGAAGCAGTGAATCGAAAGTTACCTGGCCGATGGATTGAAATGGAGCGATGGAGGCCACCGGAACCACCTATGTTAAAAATTAATTTTGATGCGGCATTTAACGAGCGATCTAAGACCTCAAGCTCAGGGTTAGTGTGCAGAACTTCGGGGGGGAAGATGATAGGGTCGAGAACAGTAATGAACAAAAATGTACCTAATCCCTTTGCGGCAGAAGCGTTGGCGTGCCTACAAGCAATTGAGATGGGAATTGATATGAACCTAAGGGAGGTAGTGGTGGTGGAAGGCGTCGCACTAACCATAGTAAAGAAAATGCATAGGATGAGCGATGACAGGTCGGTCCTAAGAGCCTATATCTCAGATGCAAAACAGAGAATCACAAACTTTGGAAATTGCTTGTTCAGAAATTTATGAAGGTCAGCAAACGGATTGGAACATTCGATTGCAATGGAAGGGTTAAAAAGAGGCGAAACAACTTATCTGATGGAACTACTGCCAGAATCGGTCGGTGCCTCTATGGAAGAAGATAGAAGAGGGTTGGATCTGCTGACTTAGCCACCGGATAAGGACAGGTCGCAAGAAGGGGGATGGCTTAGATTCCCTTATCACTGCGTGAACAGGATGGGTATGCATGTTTAACCATTGATGATCAGAAAATGCCCATTTTAAAAGATTTACGGAAATAGCCACTTTTTTTAAAAGTAATTGGATCGGGTTTTAATAAAACGGGCTAAGTTGGTTGCGTTTTTAGGGTAAAGTTAGAAAGATGTATTCAGTTTAGTGCTTTTTTTTTCCTCCGACCTGTAATAAAACGTGACCTATAAAACATGTCCAGGTCAGCACGTTTTATTAAAGTACTTTCACGTCAGCACTCTTTTACCCATGTTCCAACAATTAAATTTCCAAAAAAATGACATTTTTAATAAAAATATAAAAATATGCTAATTTTTTAAAAATTTACAAGAACCAGCCTTTATATAGACCCAAAGTGGCAGAACTTTTTTTATAATTTTTTTGGTGCCACCAATTAATATGAAAATAAAACTTACAAAACATGTCTTTATATAAACCCTTATATAAACCCAAAGTCTCATTTCCATTATTTTTTCAAATAATATGGGATATGAGATATAATATAGACTCATGAATAGGTTTGCAGCTTGTTCCTAGACAATGTGGGATTCCTTCCTCTTTTAACTAACAAAATAAGATTAAATGTTACACTATATTTTATAATTTTTTTACAGAACAATTTCTATTTTTTTTCATATTTTGCTAACTTTTCTCATATTATAAAATTACTTTTTGAGATCTTTAATCTTGTTGTAATTTAAAATTGTTAGCATATACAAAACAACCATAATAAAGAAAGAAAAAGAAAAACAAATTGTACATGTGAAACTTGTAAATGCAATAATCTTTTATTCAATTTTAAATGTTTGAAGTTAATATCCATGCAATTCTATTTTTTAAAATAATTTTCCATTATTTCAATTTAAAATTATACTTTTAAATTTTTTAATTTTATGTTATAAATGTTTAATTAATAAATAAATGGTGAGTATTTGGTACTCAGATAGTATACTTTTTTTGTAATTTTAAAAAAATTGATCTCTTTTTTAAAATATATTTTTTAATATTTTATTATACTTATTTATTTTTAATACTAACTTTAATTTAATTTTCATCACCTAATGAATGTTGATAAATTTATTTCAGATGTATTTCGACTAGATAGATAATCTATAAAAATAGTATATAATTATGTTAAATAATTTTTTTATAAAAAATATATAATATGCATAAAATATAAATAACTATTTTTCATATTTTTATATCTAAATTAAATTACATTTATAGTCACTTAACTATGATTTTTTGGCTGTCGAATTATAAAAACTTACAAAATGATCACTCAACTATTAGTAATTATCTTGAATTTTAAGGTATGTAACAAAAAAAAAGACAAATTTGAATTGTTGAATAATGATTTTGTAACTTTTCATAAACAGATAATTCAAAAAAGTAATAATTAAGTGACTATTTTTTAACATTTTATAATTAAGTGATAAAAATTTACTTTAAATACATAAGAATAGACAACTTCATAATCAATTTTTTATATTACATATGTATAAAATTCTTTATATGTAAATGATTTTTGTTTCAATATAACTTTCATTCTTTTGAAAAGAAAACAAATGTATATGAATCAATTCATTAATAGTTTCATACCTACACATTATATTGATTGTTTGCATCAAATTTTAGTGTTCAGTAAATAAATTTAGGGTAAATTACACCAACAGCCACCCAACTTTGGGGTAACTGACAAAACAGTCACCTAGGTTTCATTTCAGTCACTCAACTTTCAAAAAGTTACAAAACAGTCACTAATTAACAGTTACCGTTAGGGTGTTAACGGAATTGCTGACGTGGCAAGTTAACCAGCTGATGTGGCAAGTTAACTTGCCACGTTGGTGAAGCAGCTCCATTTTCCTCTTCTCCTTCTTCTTCCTTCTTCTTCTTCTTCTTCTCAAAGAAAAACAAGTACCCAAGCACACACCTTTTTCTTTTCCTGCTCTCAAAGATGAACAACTTTTCATCATTAAAGCTCAAGGCCTTGCTTTGATAAATGAGTTTCAGTCCCATATTTTGAGCTGTGAAGCATATTTTCAAATCTGGGTACTTCTCATTTTTTTACAAAACCCGATAAACATTTGTTTTTGTATGTATTAACCCAACAAACATTTGTTTTTGTATGTATTAACTTGTAGGTTTTTACCGTAGATCTTGCAATGGTCTGAGACTCTTGAGTAAAGCTGTTTTTTCTTTTGTTGGGGGGTCTTTATAAAGGGTAGAAAATGGCTTATAGCTTAGAGCAAAGGTTTTGGTGTTAGCGAGTTTTAAGGTTTGGGTTTGCATTTGTATGTGTGTGTTTGGGTGGTTACGTTGTTGGTCCGACATCACTGCTATGGCGTTTGAAGGACAAGTCAAGACCTCAGGTCTCATGTCTTCCTTGTGTTTGTGATTGCTCCTCCCATACAGATGACTTTTTTCTAACACCAGGTTTGTTTTTATCTGATCATTTTCCTTTCATTTCACTCCACCATGTCCTTCATTTTCATGTTCAGTATATGCATATTTGGATATGGTTATAAGCATGCTATATATGTGTGTGTGATATGAGTTGCTGCATTTGTAAGCCGTCCATCACTCAGTTTATAGCATAGTAGGTTGACAGTAACAATTAATTCGGTTAATTATCATTGTTTTGATAGAACTAAGGTATCTCCATATCTATTTTTTTTTTCCGGGGGTTTGTGGTTGCCTCTCTCAACAAAGTTGTTTTCAAGTTTCGAACACCTTTCAGGGTTAATTAGCATTTTGGGAACACCTTTACCATTGAGGACTATTGAAATTCTGTATTGAAGGCCTATAGAAGATGCTTCCCCGCTAAGGTCACGAGCTTTGTAACACCCCTAACCCGTATCCGTCGCCGGATTAGGGTTACGAGGCATTACCAGAATTTTTTTTTATCAAATTCAACATATACATATAAATCAAATACGCATAGTAATATAATTAACTTTCAATTTAATCATAGTCGATTTCACTATTAATAATAATATTATATTATCATTGAATATCAAAATGTTTACATATATATATATATATATATATCTCGACTCTATATTACCAAATACACATAAAAGTAGTACTATTTAAAAGGCATAATTTACTATTCATTTGGTAATTATTAAGTCATGACCAAATATGCACATCACTTATACTCATTTCACCAACAAAGTAACAAACACTTTAAACTAATAAACCCACACCAAAACTTTATGCCAAACCGAATTATCCATATACTGTCCAATCTCACTCAAGATCATATACTCATTATGTACAAATATTTTCATCTCAAAAATATATGACCCGTAATGTCATTTATCCCTATATACAAATGGCACTTACTCAAACACATGTAAATAGCACAACCGAATGCTTCAATGCTATTTTAATCCAAAACCTTTATAAATCAAATTCAAACATTTCATGGAAACTACATTCAAAACTATAAATTAAATATACCACAATTTGATCGTTATTATAACATATCCAAAAGCCACATATTTAGAGTATAATACAATTATCCCATGACCTTACATAATTTATAAGTATATGCGTGTCTATTTATAAACACATAAGATCATCCATCAATCAAAATTTACTATACGATTTACCCAAACTATGTTCATGCATTCATAGATGAAATATATGTAATAATAGTATAGTATAAATTTCCAAAATAAACTTACCACAACCAAACATACACAACATTATCATTATCAAGCTCAATAATTTAAAACCAACTAACACAAATATAGAAAAAAAGCCATTTTCGTATGGCATAGGCATATATACATATACTTACATAACATTCATACAAAATCCAAAAGAAAGTTTGCCTATACATACCATAGATTTCTAAAAAAAATTCAACTTATAGAATACCAAGGTTATATGATAGTGCGGATGACTTTGACGAAGATTCCCGAGCACGAGCTAGCCTCCAAAATCTATACCATAATCACATAAACACCCTCACAATAAGCTAACTTAGCTTAATAAGTTATAAGCAAATAAAAAAAACATATAATTAATGATTTATAAACAAAGAAGAAATCAATTAAATCATTATTCAATAGTTCATAATAACATTTCTTATAATATACTACCACATTGCAATATCATATGTAATGATTTCACCAAGCCGAAATAAGTTCCAATATTCCCTACCCTTTAAGTTTCAAGTTTAGCAATTAATTAAACACTTTACATACCAACAATCTTAAGTACAAAAGATACTTACCTCCTTAGCACCACGTTATTAAATTTTCCATGCAAATATTTACTTACATAGTTCATATAGTCACCTTCGTTCCTTGTTTTACGTCTTTGAGAGGTTGGATAATCCGCACACACAGTGCAATTCCCCGTAACGTATCGCACACTTAGTGTCGTTACATATTTCTAGCACACATAGTGTCGTCCCACCGATATCGCACACACAGTGCTCGGTGTTTAATTCCGCACACATAGTGCCGTCCCACCGATATCGCACACACAGTGTTCAGTGTTAATCTCGCACACAAAGTGCCCTCCCACTGATATCGCACACACAGTGCTCGGTGTTAATCTCGCACACAAAGTGCCCTCCCACCGATATCGCACACACAGTGCTCGGTGTTAATCTCGCACACCAAGTGCCATTATCCGAACCTTTCTTTGGTTAAGCAAAGCTTATAATTCCAATCTCATACACATATATATCTATATACACAAGAATGTGATTTTCCTATAATTTTTAAACCTTCTTATTCCATCAATTTTTCATTCGGCACAGCTAAAATATAACATACTTATTCATTCACCAATATCATATTTGGCTAATTTATCAATAGTCTTTCTCCCATTCAACATCACATTCGGCCAAAATATATAAACACTTAATTTCACATTCGGCAATTTAATACTCAATCCATTAATTCATCTAATTTCATACATGTGATTATATAAATAATTCAATTAAACTCGATCGCTTATAAACTTACCTCGGAAGTCGATGAATTTAGATTTTTTGGCTATACGTTCAACTTAGCTTTTCCCCGATCAACTCTCGTTTCTTTTCGTTCTTGATCTAATCATTTCAAAAATGAGCTCATTCAAATAAAATTTCATTCATTTTAGCCCAAAAACACATAATTAAACAATTTACCAATTTTATCCCTAATATTTTGCACCTTTACACATTAATCCAATTTTTCACAAAACACAAAATAAGCTAAATTTGCAAATATTTAGCTAGGGCCAAATATTCACTAGGCCTATACAAGCCTCCAAAATTCATAAATTTCACAATCTAACCCCTCAATTTACTATTTTAAAAATTAAGTCCTAAATACTCAATTTAATCAAAATTTCTAATACAAAATTTAATAATCTAACACATATATTTTTATTCAAAGTCATCAACCATTACAAACACAAATTTTCTATCCCTAGCCGAACATCACTCATACATTAAAATCAAAATTTTAACATGGGTCGGATAATATTCGAAGCAACGATCTCAAAAACGTAAAAATTATCAAAAACCGAACTCAAATTCATACCTTAATTAAACATGCAAGAGGCCGAACGGTGGAGAGCTCAAGCTCTTCTCCTTTCTTTTGTTTTTCGGTGTTGAGCAAAGAAATGAAATGAATAAAAACATGTTTTCATTATTTTAATATTATTAACATATATTACATTATAACATTTTTAACTTATAATTATAATATATAAAAGAAAAACATGTTATCATGAAAATAAAACCATATGCCGCCCACTATCATACTCAATGGCCAATTTCCAGCCTAAGTCCTTATATAAAAGAAGCCAAATCAATTTAAACCACTCAATTAATAAAATGCTACTTTTACCACTTATGCGATTTAGTCCTTTTCTTTAAATTAATCACACAAACGATCAATTTAATTCACGAAAATTTTTGCACATGCACACTCATAAATCATAGACATCAAATATAATATATTAATATTCTATCGACTCGGATTTGTGGCATTGAAACCACTGTTCCGATTAAGGTCATAATCGGGCTGTTACAACTCTCCCCCTCTAAAAAGAATTTTCGTCCCCGAAAAAAAATCATACCCGCGAATAAGTGTGGGATAACGCTCTCTCATTGATTCTTCGGTTTCCCAGGTTGCTTCCTCAACCCCGTGCTTATGCCACATTACTTTAACTAAAGATATCTTCTTATTTCGCAACTCTTTCACTTCACGAGCTAAGATGCGAATCGGTTCTTCTTCGTAAGTCAAATCGGGCTGAATTTCCACCTCTGATGGATTGATCACATGAGCAGGGTCAGATTTATATTGTCGAAGCATCGACACGTGGAAAACATTATGAATTTTGTCTAACTCTGACGGCAACCTCAATCTGTATGCAACAGGCCCAATACGCTCGATAACCTCATACGGTCCAATAAATCTCAGACTTAGTTTTCCTTTACGACCAAATCTAAGTATCTTTTTCCACGGCGATACTTTCAAGAACACTCGATCGCCCACCTGAAACTCTATCTCCGTTCGTTTCAAATCCGCGTACGACTTCTGACGATCTGAAGCGGCTTTTAGACTTTCTCGAATTACTTTAACTTTCTGTTCCATCTCTCTGATAAAATCAACCCCGTGTATCTTGCCTTCACTTAGCTCGGTCCAATATAGCGGTGTACGACATTTCGGACCGTACAATGCTTCGAAAGGTGCCATTTTAATACTTGATTGAAAGCTATTATTATAAGCAAATTCAATTAAAGGAAAATATCGTTCCCACGTACCCTCAAACTCAAGAACGCAACATACCAACATATCCTAGAGTATTTGAATAACACGCTCGGATTGACCATCCGACTGAGGGTGAAAAGTTGTACTGAAGTGCAACCTAGTACCTAAAGCTTCCTGCAGTTTCTTCCAAAGTCGAGATGTGAACCTTGGGTCTCTATCCGAAACAATAGAAATAGGTACTCCGTGTAGCCGTACTATCTGCGATAGGTACAACTCAGCTAATTTATCAAGTGAGAAATCCAAACGTACCGGAATAAAATGAGCCGATTTCGTCAATCTATCAAAGATAACCCAAATCGAATCTTTCTTACTTGGCGTCAAAGGCAAACCCGATACGAAGTCCATAGTGACTCGATCCCACTTCCACTCAGGTATCATAATCGGCTGAAGTAGTCCCGATGGCACTTGATGCTCAGCTTTCACTTGTTGGCATACTGAGCATTTCGTCACATAGTCTGAAATGTCTCGTTTCATACCATGCCACCAGTAATACTGTTTCAGGTCGTTAAACATTTTCGTGCTACCTGGATGAACTGACAATCTACTATTATGAGCTTCATCACAAATCATTCGAATCAAGTCAGGGTTCTTCGGTACACATATCCGATTCTTGAACCGTAGACATCCTTCAGTATCTATATGAAAATCTGAATCCACACCCGAGTCACAATGACTCCTTTTTGCTTTTAAATCATCGTCAACCACTTGAGCTTCTTGGATCTGTTGTACAAACAATGGTCTCTCTTTCAGCTCTGCAATGATCATACCATCATCGGTCATGGCTAAATTCGCATTCATTGCACGAAGAGTAAATAATGACTTTGTAACATCCTGAATTTTTGGGCCTATGCGTTTAATGGGTGGATATGTTTAATGTGTTAATTTAAGTGTTAGGGGTCCAAATTGGGCTCAGGCTTAGGTAGAGGCCCTGATTAAAATTATCTGTTTGGGCATTATAGGGTTTAAAAGGTAGTATCTATGTTTAAAATACCAAAGTGGGCTTGTGGCCTAATCTTAGGAGGTGACGCCACACAAGGGAGTAAGGGGCCCAAATTTAAGTTTCATGGAGCACAATTTTTTTAATTTAAGTTAGCTAAATTTTGGGCATTAGGGTTAGGTGGAGTGGACAGCAACAAGGCTCAAAAATAGTAGGATTTATGTGAATGGGATAATGTAGATATTATAGTTGATAATATGGAAGATAAAAAAAGAGAAAAGATAGGAGCTATCCGCAAGGCTAGGTGTTGGCAAAAATTCCATCACGTGGAGGAGGGAAGAAATCGGTTTCTTTATGGCAAAGGGGTACCGAATTTTCCCTTTTTATTTGCTTAATCTTTAGTTATCAGGAAGGGCACTTTCGGTTTTTGATAGGTAAGTGCCGAAATTTCTATAAATAGGGGGGATATCTCATCAATTCCGGCAATTGAACCCTACTCTTTTCTTCTTTCCTTGTGCCGAAATTCTCAGTCTTCCTCTGCAATTTCTTTTCTTTTGATTTCTTCAAAAGCCGAAACCTCTCAATCTTTTCAACATCTTTCTTTCAAAAAGCCGAAAACTTTCTTAAGCCATCTTTCTCAATTTACTCCTAAAAGCCGAAACTCAATTGTTATTTTCTCTTCTTTCTTCTAAAAGCCGAAACTTCATAATCCTTTTTCTACATTCTTTTCTTTTGATCTTTGCTAAAACCGAACCTACCTGTAATTTGCCGAAATTCTCTTTTCTTCTTCCTGCAGATTTCTTCATTAAAAGCCGAATCTACATAGACTCTTTCCTATCATCTTTTCTTCTGATCTTCTCAAAAAGCCGGAATCCCTAAGGGGTAGTCGAATTCTTTGTGTTAAGGTGAGTGCCGATTTCCCTATCTCTTCACTTTCTCTTCGGGTTTTGGAAGACAAAGTCGAAACGCTAATGGTTTAATTGTTCTATGTATTCTCTTGTTGGGCGAAATTCGGGAATTGAAGTAAATCTCTTAGATCTAAAAGCTGGAAACACTAGCGCCTGAATCTCATATCACTTTTCAGGATTTCAAGGCAGATAGCGATGGTGTTGGCTACGGATAGCGTTGACTTAGAGGGTCTCGTTCTAACGGTAATCAGGTGTGTAGATCTCTAACACACTAATTAATTTGTACTAAATATATGTTATGGGCTAAAAGCCGAAAAAAGGCTGTATAATTAATCTGTACTAAATATATGTTACGGGCTAAAAGCCGGAAAAAGGCTGTATTGTAATCTGTACTAAATATATGTTATGGGCTAAAAGCTGGAAAAAGGCTGTATTGTAATCTGTACTAAATATATGTTATGGGCTAAAAGCCGGAAAAAGGCTGTATAAACAGTCGTATTACCTAGAAAGGGTAGGCAAAGGATGTCAGGTACGTAATCATAGAAATCTCTCTATGTGTATCGATGTATGCGATAAACTAAAATCTCTTAGATAATACATTGTTTGATTCTGCATGTATGTATGCATGGGATGGGATTGATATGATAAAGGGGAAGAAGGTCGCATAGCGATCGGTGGCTTTGCCACATAGGTCACATAGTGATCGGTCTTTATGACAGGTAGCTCAGCTGTCGAAATGCTACGATATATTATTAAGGTCGCATGGCGATCGGTGGCTTTGCCACGTAGGTCACACAGTGATCGATCTTTAAGACAGGCAGCACAGCTGTCGATATGGTGTGTAGCGGTTGGCGGGTTGATTATAGAAATCTCCAAGGTGTCATGGTTGGTACGGGTTGGTGTGTAGAGGATGGAATTCTAGGATGGGCTAGGCCATTCATCATTTATTATTTATCATGTAATTCTGATTGTTGCCTTTATGTTTGGGCCAGGGCTCATAATGTGTTTGTGAGCCCAAGCCTTTTATGTGTTTTCAGGATTTGTATACTGAGTCTTGGTGACTCACCCTTTATTTTTCATAACTCTTTCAGATGAGCAGTAGATCGTGGACATGGGAGCCGGGACGAACTCGAGGGGCCATCAAGTTTTTTTTATTGATTATTTCAGCTTTTCTTTAAGTTTTAATTTTTGGAATATTTATGTAATAAGGCCCCATAATTTATGCTTCACTGCTTAGTATTAATATTTGCAACTTATGAGATTTTGTCAAAAGGTTTAATTATACTAAATAATTATAGTAAAAGGTTTTTTTTTTCAAATGTCACTTATTTATTCAAATATTGTCTAATTAACTTTCGATTTCCAAAACCAACAAAGCAAAAGTTTTCAATGTATAACCCGTAGGATACCAGATCTGGTCGAAACGTACGAGTCGGGTTTGGGGTGTTACATTTTGGTATTAGAGCCCAGTTCAAAACTTGGGCTGTGAAATGGGTCCATTAGTGTTTTGAAAATTTGATGTGAATTTTTGAAAAATGTCTTGGAAGAAGATATGGCCTTCGAGTCTACTGGCACCCGATCCACGCAGGTAAGTATTCTAACTCTTGACGTGATATATTTGTTGGGTTGATGGGCTTTATGGACGTAGACTAGTATGATAGTATTGATGGACTTTAGGCTTAGTTTAAACAACTCTTTAAATTCATAAGACTTAATCTATCCAAACAAACCTGTGAACAAGTCGCAGGGTTAGGGTGTGGCAACAGGCATACGCATGTCTAGGATTGGATTCAGGGAGAGTTTGGTACTTAAGCAGTCCTAGTGACTCACCTCCTCTTCGCTGGAATCCTACCTGGTGCGTAGTGACTGTTCACCTTAGCCACGAGGATTTGTTGACGGGCCAAAATCTATAATTAAAACCTGAAAGGGACCAGCCACCCTATTTCGCAACCAAAATTTCCAAAATACACTTGATTTGTGAACATTTCCATAATACCCAAGAATTGTAAACCTACCAAAATTTGTGAAATTACCGAAACACTCCGGTTGGAAAAATTTTCAAAATACCCTTGGTTTGTGAAAATTTCCAAACAACCGTGATTTTATAAAATACTCATGTTTTGCAAATTTACCCGAAAACCCCTAGATTTCCAAAAGTAACCTGGTTTGCAAAATTAGATTTTCCAAAGTACCCCTGCTTCAAAAAGGAAAAAAAACTTGTTTTCCAAAATACCCTTGCTTTAAAAAAAATACCAAAGTATTTGAAAAAAAACTCACCAAGATACTCTATTTTGGAAAATACCCTGTAGGGCAAAACTGCGGAAAAACCCCTGGGTAGTGAAATGACGAAAATACCCTTATGTGATGAATGTGAGTTCATGAATGTTATATGTATGTTGATGTGTGATGGTTGAATGTATGTGGTTTCTAGAATTAGGAGATAAACTTGAGACTGAAACTGTAGATAGGTTCAAATTCGAAAGAACTACTTTTGAAACTACTGTCCATAAGATTGTTCGTAGGTAATCAGTGAAAGAAATTAATAATTCATAAAACTTCTAATTCAGATAATACGAGAATCAACGATGAGCGCTAGAAGAGGAAGAAGAGGCCACGGCCGAGGCCGTGGAAGTGTTAGGACTGATGTGCTGACTCAGCTAGTTAGGGAGGTACTGAAGGAGGTTAAAGAAATCGGTGAAACACTTCGGGTTGGGTGCGTGGACTGTAAGAAAAAAAAGAGATCGTAGTTTTATAGGGTTGTAGTCTCGTTCTGTGAAGCATGTTAAGGTACGTCCAAACTTTCAGGTTTACGAATATTGCAGAAGGCGTCATCCGGGTGAATGTTGGAGGAAGTCAGGAACGTGTTTAAGATGCAGGTTTGAGGAGCATAAGGCTCGGGATTATTCAATCACCATTAAGTCGGGGATGTTTTGTGTGGGTGCTATATTTTTGGGTATAGAAACTGTATGCGTGCAATGTTTATATATTATTAAATTAGAGTGCACAGCGAAAGCATAGTGGTGAGACTTGGGTAGTACGATTAGTAGTTAGTTGAAAATTTCGAGGACGAAATTTCTTTAAGGGGATAGAACTGTAACATCTTGAATTTTTGGGCCTATGCATTTAATGGGTGGATATGTTTAATGTGTTCATTTAAGTGTTAAGGGTCCAAATTGGGCTCAGGCTTAGGTAGAGGCCTTGATTAAAATTATTTGTTTGGGCATTATAGGGTTTAAAAGGTAGTATCTATGTTTAAAATACCAAAGTGGGCTTGTGGCTCAGTCTTAGGAGGTGACGCCACACAAGGGAGTAAGGGGCCCAAATTTAAGTTTCATGGAGCACAATTTTTTTAATTTAAGTTAGCTAAATTTTGGGCATTAGGGTTAGGTGGAGTGGACGGCAACAAGGCTCAAAAATAGTAGGATTTATGTGAATGGGATAATGTAGATATTATAGTTGATAATATGGAAGATAAAAAAAGAGAAAAGATAGGAGCTATCCGCAAGGCTAGGTGTTGGCCAAAATTCCATCACTTAGAGGATGGAAGAAATCGGTTTCTTTATGGCAAAGGGGTGCCGAATTTTCCCTTTTTATTTGCTTAATCTTTAGTTATCAGGAAGGGCACTTTCAGTTTTTGATAGGTAAGTGCCGAAATTTCTATAAATAGGGGGGATATCTCATCAATTCCGGCAATTGAACCCTACTCTTTTCTTCTTTCCTTGTGCCGAAATTCTCAGTCTTCCTCTGCAATTTCTTTTCTTTTGATTTCTTCAAAAGCCGAAACCTCCCAATCTTCTCAACATCTTTCTTTCAAAAAGCCGAAAACTTTCTTAAGCCATCTTTCTCTTCTTACTCCTAAAAGCCGAAACTCCATTGTTCTTTTCTCTTCTTTCTTCTAAAAGCCGAAACCTCATAATCCTTTTTCTACATTCTTTTCTTTTGATCTTTGCTAAAGCCGAACCTACCTGTAATTTACCGAAATTCTCTTTTCTTCTTCCTGCCAATTTCTTCATTAAAAGCCGAATCTACATAGACTCTTTCCTATCATCTTTTCTTCTGATCTTCTCAAAAAGCCGGAATCTCTAAGGGGTAGTCGAATTCTTTGTGTTAAGGTGAGTGCCGATTTCCCTATCTTTTCACTTTCTCTTCGGGTTTTGGAAGGCAAAGTCGAAACGCTAATGGTTTAATGGTTCTATGTATTCTTTTGTTGGGCGACATTCGGGAATTGAAGTAGATCTCTTAGATCTAAAAGCCGGAAACACTAGTCCCTGAATCTCATATCACTTTTCGGGATTTCAAGGCAAATAGCGGTGGTGTTGGCTACGGATAGCGTTGACTTAGAGGGTCTCATTCTAACGGTAATCAGGTGTGTAGATCTCTAACACACTAATTAATTTGTACTAAATATATGTTAGGGCTAAAAGCCGAAAAAAGGCTGTATAATTAATCTGTACTAAATATATGTTACGGGCTAAAAGCCGGAAAAAGGCTGTATAGTAATCTGTACTAAATATATGTTATAGGCTAAAAGCCGGAAAAAGGCTGTATAAACAGTCGTATTACCCAGAAAGGGTAGGCAAAGGATGTCAGGTACGTAATCATAGAAATCTCTCTATGTGTATCGATGTATGCGATAAACTGAAATCTCTTAGATAATACATTGTTTGATTCTGCATATATGTATGCATGGGATGGGATTGATATGATGAAGGGGAAGAAGGTCGCATAGCGATCGGTGGCTTTGCCACATAGGTCACATAGTGATCGGTCTTTATGACAGGCAGCTCAGCTGTCGAAATGCTACGATGTATTATTAAGGTCGCATGGCGATCGGTGGCTTTGCCACATAGGTCACACAGTGATCGGTCTTTAAGACAGGCAGCACAGCTGTTGATATGGTGTGTAGCGGTTGGCGGGTTGATTGTAGAAATCCCCAAGGTGTCATGGTTGGTACGGGTTGGTGTGTAGAGGATGGAATTCTAGGATGGGCTGGGCCATTCATCATTTATTATTTATCATGTAATTCTGATTGTTGCCTTTATGTTTGGGCCAGGGCTCATAATGTGTTTGTGAGCCCAATGTGTTTTCGGGATTTGCACACTGAGTCTTGGTGACTCACCCTTTATTTTCCATAACTCTTTCAGATGAGCAGTAGATCATGGACATGGGAGCCGGGACGGACTCGAGGGGCCATCAAGTTTTTTTATGGATTATTTCGGCTTTTCTTTAAGTTTTAATTTTTGGAATATTTATGTAATAAGGCCCCATAGTTTATGCTTCACTGCTTAGTATTAATATTTGCAACTTATGAGATTTTGTCAAAAGGTTTAATTATACGAAATAATAATAATAATAAGGTTTTTTTTTCAAATGTCACTTATTTATTCAAATATTGTCTAATTAACTTGCGATTTCCAAAACCAACAAAGCAAAAGTTTTCAATGTACAACCCGTAGATCTGGTCGAAACGTATGGGCCGGGTTTGGGGTGTTACAGACTTTCGGCTAAGTGCATCGGCAACTACATTAGCCTTTCCTGGGTGATAATCAATCACGAGCTCGTAGTCTTTCAACAGTTCTAACCATCGTTGCTGTCTCAAATTCAGATCCTTCTGAGTCATTAAATACTTTAGACTCTTATGATCCGAATAGATGTGGTATTTCTCACCGAATAGATAGTGATGCCATATCTTCAAAGCAAAGACTATAGCGGCCAACTCAAGGTCGTGCGTCGGATAATTTCTCTCGTGCGGTTTCAACTATCTCGAGGCATAGACTACGACTTTACCCTCCTGCATCAATACACAACCGAGTCCATTTAAAGATGCATCACTAAAAATAACAAGCTCTTTACCCGACTCTGGCTGAACTAGCATTGGAGCTTCCATTAGTAAGGTCTTCAGTTGATCAAAACTCTTCTGACACCTTTCTGACCATTCAAATTTAACGTCTTTCTGTAATAGCTTTGTCATCGGTGATGCTATCATAGAAAACCCTTTCACAAAGCGTCTATAATATCCAGCGAGTCCCAAAAAGCTACGAACCTCAGAAACATTCCGCGGTGGTTTCCAATCAAGTATAGCTGAAACTAACCCAATCATTATCAAGCTCAATAATTTAAAACCAACTAACCCAAATATCGGAGAAAAGCCATTTTCGTATGGCATAGGCATATATACATATACTTACATAACATTCATACATAATCCAAAAGAAAATTTGCCTATACATGCCATAGATTTCTAAAAAAAAAATTCAACTTATAGAATACCAAGGTTATATGGTAGTGCGGATGACTTTGACGAAGATTCCCGAGCATGAGCTAGCCTCCAAAATCTATACCATAATCACATAAACACCCTCACAATAAGCTAACTTAGCTTAGTAAGTTATAAGCAAATAAAAAAACATATAATTAATGATTTATAAACAAAGAAGAAATCAATTAAATCATTATTCAATAGTTCATAATAACATTTCTTATAATATACTACCACATTGCAATATCATATGTACTGATTTCACCAAGCCGAAATAAGTTCCAATATTCCCTACCCCTTAAGTTTCAAGTTTAGCAATTAATTAAACACTTTACATATCAACAATCTTAAGTACAAAAGATACTTACCTCCTTAGCACCACGTTATTAAATTTTCCATGCAAATATTTACTTACATAGTTCATATAGTCACCTTCGTTCCTTGTTTTACGTCTTTGAGAGGTTTGATAATCCGCACACACAGTGCAATTCCCCGTAACGTATCGCACACTTAGTGCCGTTACATATTTCTAGCAACATAGTGCCGTCCCACCGATATCGCACACACAGTGCTCGGTGTTAATCTCGCACACAAAGTGCCCTCCCACTGATATCGCACACACAGTGCTCAGTGTTAATCTCGTACACAAAGTGCCCTCCCACCGATATCGCACACACAGTGCTCGGTGTTAATCTCGCACACCAAGTGCCATTATCCGAACCTTTCTTTGGTTAAGCAAAGCTTATAATTCCAATCTCATACACATATATATCTATATACACAAGAATATGATTTTCCTATAATATTTAAACCTTCTTATTCCATCAATTTTTCATTCGGCACAGCTAAAATATAACATACTTATTCATTCACCAATATCATATTTGGCTAATTTATCAATAGTCTTTCTCCCATTCAACATCACATTCGGCCAAAATAAATAAACACCTAATTTCACATTCGGCAATTTAATACTCAATCCATTAGTTCATCTAATTTCATACATGTGATTATATAAATAATTCAATTAAACTCGATCGCTTATAAACTTACCTCGGAAGTCGATGAATTTAGATTTTCCGGCTATATGTTCAACTTAGCTTTTCCCCGATCAACTCCCGTTTCTTTTCGTTCTTGATCTAATCATTTCAAAAAATGAGCTCATTCAAATAAAATTTCATTCATTTTAGCCCAAAACACATAATTAAACAATTTACCAATTTTATCCCTAATATTTTGCACCTTTACACATTAATCCAATTTTTCACAAAACACAAAATAAGCTAAATTTGCAAATATTTAGCTAGGGCCAAATATTCACTAGGCCTATACAAGCCTCCAAAATTCATAAATTTCACAATCTAACCCCTCAATTTACTATTTTAAAAATTAAGTCTTAAATACTCAATTTAATCAAAATTTCTAATACAAAATTTAATAATCTAACACATATATTTTATTCAAAGTCATCAACCATCACAACCACAAATTTTCTATCCATAGCCGAACATCACTCATACATTAAAATCAAAATTTTAACATGGGTCGGATAATATTCGAAGCAACGATCTCAAAAACGTAAAAATTATCAAAAATCGAACTCAAATTCATACCTTAATTAAACATGCAAGAGGCCGAATGGTGGAGAGCTCAAGCTCTTCTCCTTTCTTTTGTTTTTTGGTGTTGAACAAAGAAATGAAATGAATAAAACATGTTTTCATTATTTTAATATTATTAACATATATTATATTATAACATTTTTAACTTATAATTATAATATATAAAAGAAAAACATGTTATCATGAAAATAAAACCATATGCCGCCCACTATCATACTCAATGGCCAATTTCCAATCTAAGTCCTTATATAAAAGAAGCCAAATTAATTTAAACCACTCAATTAATAAAATGCTACTTTTACCACTTATGCGATTTAGTCCTTTTCTTTAAATTAATCACACAAACGATCAATTTAATTCACGAAAATTTTTGCACATGCACATTCATAAATCATAGACATCACATATAATATATAAATATTCTATTGACTCGGATTTGTGGTCCCGAAACCACTGTTCCGATTAAGGTCATAATCAGGCTGTTACAAGCTTCTTCTTCCACATGCTTCTTCAATGCGAATGAAGTTCCCTCCTACTCACAATCAAAAAAAGCCAAAATTATAAAAAATTTTAAACAAATAAAGGATAATCAATTTAACTGCTAAGGTTAATCTTATTCTTCAATCTTTCAGCTAAGAATCCTGAAAATTCAATTTCAAATTCCTTCCACTTTCTACAACTCAGCAAGAGAAATAGAGAAAGAAAAAAGCAAGGGAGTGAAGTGGAAAAACATTACCTTAGGGTTGCCATGGGTACAGAGGTCAGTGAGTATACAGTTTAATGCTTCGAAGCTTCCGCCGGCTGGACCAGATGCGGCCAGTCCACAAAAGCGAAGGATTTTGAACCCTTCTCCACTGTACCCGTTCTCTCTTTAATTAAAGAAGAAGAGGAGGAGGAGGAGGAGGAGGAAAATGGAGCTGCTTTACCAACGTGGCAAGTTAACTTGCCACATCAGCTGGTTAACTTGCCACGTCAGCAATTCTGTTAACACCCTAACGGTAACTGTTAATTAGTGACTATTTTGTAACTTTCGAAAGTTGAGTGATTAGAATGAAACCTAGGTGACTGTTTTGTCAGTTACCCCAAAGTTGGGTGACTGTTGATGTAATTTACCCATAAATTTATGTAAACTTTTGAGTGAATATCTAATAATATTGGTATTGAAGTATATAAAATGAAATTACTTTAAAAAAATGCAACAAAACAATAATGCATTAATGGAAAATACTATATAATCTTCCACACATCCCCCAAGCACCTTTATTTCAAACCTATTTGGTCAGCTTCAAACAATAAGAGACCAAATCCCGCATTATTTTATATTTTATAATTTTTTTTACTTATAGAGTTTAAAATTTTTATTTTTATTTATAATGTAACAAATATTAACTTTTTGTAAAAAAAATTAAACTCTATTAAGTAAAAAAAAATTTAAAATATAGTGTAACATTTAATCTTATGTTGTTACTTAAAAGAGAAAGGAACCTCACATTGTCTAGGATAAGCTGTAAACCTATTCATGAGTCTATATATACACATATTTCACATCCCATATTGCTTAAGAAAACAAGGGAAATGAGATTTTTGGTCTATATAAAAACATGTTTTATAAGTTTTATTTTCAAATTAATTGGTGGCACCAAAAAATTAAAAAAAGAAAATAGTGTTGCCACTTTAGGTCTATATAAAGGCTTATTCTTGTAAAAAAAAAATTTTAAAAATAGCCTTTTTTTGAAAATTTAGTTGTTAGAACATAGGCAAAAGAGTGCTGACTTGGAAGTGCTTTAATAAAACGTGTTGACCTGGATGCGTTTTATATGTTAGAGGGGAAAAAAGCATTGAGTTGAACATGCTTTTTTGACTTTCCCTTGAAAATGATGCCAGCGCAGCGTGTTTTAGTAAAATCGGACCATTCCCGTTATTTTTTAAAAAAGAGGTTTATTTCCGTAATTTTTTTTTAGAAATGGGCTTTTTTTGGTCAATTAGTCCTCTGATTTACCAAATTTGTGTGGAGACAGTCGGATTTACCAAATGAGCGCTTGCTACAGAACTATTTTAAGATTGAAAACACTTTTCAGTACTTTGCTGACAGTGTATCCTACTTGGAGCGTTTTTTTTCTTTACAAATTTCAACTCCCACTATCCGGGGCATTTTTTCAGAATCATTTCAGATATCCCGAGATTCTTGGGATATTTTTTCAGAACCCATCTCGTCAAAAATAATATACTGGATAAGTATTTAAAACTACTTTTGCATTCGAACAGACTCCGACTTTCGATTTTTAATCGATTTAAAATGAAATTCGAATATACGATTGGTGTAAATACGAATATTTTAAATATCGAATTCCAGCTAAAAGCGTTTTACCTAAATCAACCTATTCCCATAAATTTTGCAAAAATTCAGCCTATTTCCATAATTTTAAAAAAATGACATTTTTTTTTATAATTTAGCCTGTTTTTAGGCATTTTCTTTATTTTAATCATTTCGATGGTTTCATTTCACTGGTTTAGTTTTGTTATTTGGATTTTACTTTTCAACCCCATTTAATGCCGGCTATTTTTTTTTCTTAAAAAATGTGTTCAGATTAATTATCTATAAATACAAATATTTTAAATAAAATTTAAAACCTAAATTTTAATTTAGACAAAACATGAGACAATTACGTATGACATTATTATTATACAAGAATACGATTTAAATTTGATCTTAAATATTTGAATATCTAAATCTGAGTATCACTGTCCAAACAAAAGAGTGTACTCATCATGCACTTGGCTGTCATTAAGGAACATCATAAGAGTAGTTGTCCCGTTACTTTAATTAATTATAAACTTAAATGTTTAATCATTTGATTACTTTGCAAATGTGTGGAAAAATGATATTAGTAAAATCAGTACAAGGGATCTAATTTTTAACTTATGGTAAATGAAATAAAGTTTCAAACTTAATTGCTTATGGTGAGTAACAGTAATATTCAAGACCATAATTCTAAGCGGCTAAAATTACTCATAGAATACTAATTGGCTAAAAGCTTTATATACTCCTTTCCTGTTTCAGCATACAGAGGACCTTGGTCCGAGCCGGCCTCGCCTTGAATCGAACAGCTTCTCGGCCAAGCCCCGCACATTAGGGAGGCGATGCAATTCGGCCACGGTGAAGTAGAAGCTTTGAAGAGTGAAAAAAAGAGCGCAGTTATAGTCATCATCTATTAATAACATGATTATTTGTATAAAGCAAAAGATTAATACAAGCAGGTCGGTAATGTCATCAAATAAAATTATAATTGTAGCCCACTAGTGGTGGTTACCACCTCTTAATATATACTTCAACATAATATCCTCAAAATTAATCAAAAGGGTTTTGATTTCAATCGATTAGGTTTTTTGGATTCAATATTATAATAAATTGTAGAACCGTAAGGTACTTGCTTAGCAAATAGAAACTATGGCTGAAGTAATGCTTGGAACTATAGCTACAGTTTCAATCACGAAATAAAAAGTGCAAAAACATAAAGATGAATATCAAGATTGTTTATGTAGTTTGACTTCAATCTACGTCTGCGAGGCCTTGTTTAGAACAATAATTCACTATCTTTCTCACAATACATCAAATGATTTAAGTCCTAACATCGATCTAACTCTCGCCAATTTAGCAACCTTACCATTGTATAAAGACTACATCACTCTCCCACTAAGCTTCCTCCTCGAGAGCTTAGTTTTGCAATACAAGAAACTCTCTTGATTGCTTACAAAAACAATGCCCACATAAAACATTCTTAACTTGAATAAATTTGTGTTTTACTTAATTTTTCGGTTTTCTTTAACCTAGACAAAATTGAAGTTTATATACTACTTAAGTTTTGTTTACATAGTCATAGTCTAATCACTATTCTATAAACTAAAGCTAAAAATCAACATGGTACAATAATTCTATAAGAGTTTTGGTGTAATTGAAACTTTTGAACTATATAAAGTGATTTTACTTGTTCCACAAGTAACCAAACTTGATCCGTAAGAACCAAACTTCAAGTCTTCAACTGTAAATCAATTGGTCTTCATATTTTGGGCTTTAACTCATCCAAGTATCTTCAAAATAGATAGTTCAATGCTTTTGTTCTAAAATTTGCCGCACTCTAAAAATAGGCAAGTACAATAATAAAACAGTGCTTGGATTTGTGGCCATTATTTCAATCACGTAAACAATCATAAAATTTTTCCTTGCATTTAAATGTGTCAACAATCTCTTCCTTTAGTAATTTTTGAACAAATACTAGGACAATAAAATTATGACAATTACATATTCTCCCCTTAAGGATAACAATCTCCATTAAGGTAAGCCTTAGGTACAGTCTTGTTAATTAAATCCAAAACATGTAAGAAATACAATTTTTAAGACGAATGTTATGATTTACTTTTAATCCTACAAAGTGGATGGATTATACTGAAATTTTAATGAGCTTACAAGGACTATTTATGATATTATACCATCTTAAAGCTGAAAGGAAAGAATAGGTGAAGCCGACATGTGGTGATGCCGACTTTAAAGTCGGATCTCCCATTCCCAATTTCGACTATTTCCTTAAACAATTGAGTAACATGTCTAATTTACTAAAAAATTTTTTGAATTAATATATATGAAAAAAAAGCCAGATATCTCCTTTATTTACTTTGATAATGAATTTGAAAATTTTCATACCAAATATCAATTCAAATAATAATCCAACAATTAAAAAAGCACCTATTTCAATTTTATTAAATCAATTTAAATTCAATTTTTTATGACTTTTTAAAAGATTGTATATAATTTTTTTAAAAATTAAGTTTTAAGAACTATTTATATTTTTATGATTTTAAAAAAAATTAGAATTTTTTGTTAAGAAAAATTCTTAAACCATGAAAATGACATTTTATTTACAGTTTAAGGGTTAAATTGGTTATTAATCCTTTGAATTAACATGTCCCATCTTCATTTCGTTAAGGGGCAGCAAAAGTTAACGGATAAGCAACCAAAAAATAACAACCCGATAATGTTAGTGATCATTATGCAACTTTTGAAAGTTGAATGACTAAAACATAATTTTAAACAAAGTTTAGGGACCTTTGATAGAATTTACCCTTTATTTTAAAAAGTAAAATGAGTTTTTAGTACTGACTCAACCAACTAGTCGATGTAAAGTAGTGGTGGCAATAAACTGGGTCGGGCCGAGTCCTAATTTTAAAATTTTCAGGCCTGAGATTGAACTGAGCCCACTCACACTCATCCAAATGATTTGTTTAACTGTTAATATATAATTAAAATTGTTTTATTTAAATTTAATTATAAATTATATAACTATTAAAACAAAATGGAAAATATAAACGTTAGCTGGACTTAAAACAAGCTAAGCTAACCAAGTCAGACAACCAATACCTCACCCGCGAAGTAAGAACAAATATAGAAGTCTCCCAAGGCTCTGCTCATTATTTTTAAAATTTTTTAAATACAATTTAATGAAAATTTAAAGCCTGTGATTATAAAATTAACCCAGCTAAATTAGTATTTACCTATTTTTATCATTTTAACTTTAATTCTTCTTCTTCTTATTTTCACCTTCAACTTTCAAATTTTAATTAAAATATATTTTTTAATGAAAAATTGACTCAACTATTAAATTTTATATCTTCTTTATTGCTAATATGGATAATTTTTCTAAAAACTTTGTGAATCATTTTGAAATTTTCTAAAATTTTAAAATATTTTTGAAATATATATAGGTCTAGTATTATTAAAATTTTAATGGTTCAAATAATTTTTTTTCATCTAAAAAACAACTTAACTAAGATTCAAAATTGAATGCAAAAGTCCAGATTGCAATGTGGAAATTTGTGCGTTCTTATCTCTCGACTAAGGGCTAGTTTAGTATTACTTTTAAAAAATACTTTTAAAAAGTGTTGTGAAAAAGTATTTTTGAGAAGGACTTTTAAAATGTTTAGTTTAAAATTTGAGTGTTTAGCATTACTGTTAAAAAGTGTTTTTGAAAAATAAAATGTCAATTTTAAACATGGTATTATCAAGTAACAAATATGTATTTAAATAATGCTCAAATTAGTTAATATTATTATATTTTAGTAAGAATATAAAATATAATTTATTATAAATTTTTGTTAATATTTAATATATGAAATATAAATTTTAAATATTTTTAAGCAATAAATATTAATTATTTATAAAATTTAATTAGAATATATAAATTATATTTTAAATAATTAAATATAACCATTAAATATTTGTAATTAGATATTAATACATTTTTATTATTTTAAAAAATAATTTTTTATTTTTAATTAATGATTTTAACACATTTGTAATTAAGCACCAAGAAAATAAAGGTAAAGTATAGTGTTGTTGGAGGGGTGAAAAAGTAATTAAGTACCAAAAGTACTTTTGGTAGAGGAAAAGCTAAAATTTTAGCTTCTCCTTTTTATAAGTGCTTTTGAAAAGCCAAAAATTTCAACAAAAAACAATTTGTTTAGCATAGTTTTTCTTCCAAAAGTATTGTTTAAGCTAAAAGTGATTTTTTAAGCAATATTAAACAAGACTCAAGTCATGTTTATATGGCAAAAAAAAAAATTGCGTATGATCCCCAGTGTCCTAGATGCCAGTTAGCGGTGGAGGATTTGAATCACGTCTTCCGTTTTTGTGCTTATGTGAAAGACGTGTGGGCAATTTTGCAATATGCCAGCCCAACACACAGTGATCAAATGGATTTCCATGAGTGGATCTCATGGATGTTCGACACTTACATTATGACTAAACGATCGGAAATGGCAATTACAATATGGGTTTTTTGGTATGCCCGTAATAAGTTAGTGCATGAGGGTACAAACAAGAGGGTGGGGGAGTTAGTAGTCTTCATACGTAGCTATTGCATAGAGCTTGCTGCTTTGACTTCTAGTACTCTTCGTTCGAACCAGAGCACAAACGCCAAGTGATCCCTTCCACCATCGAATGTTGTTTAGGTGAATGTGGATGTTGGCTTTGTCCTTACACAAAGGAAGGCATGCTCGGGGCTTATTATTCGTGACGCATATGGTCAAATTTTAGGAGCATGTAGTAGACTTACCAGCTTAGTGTCGTTAGTGTCGTCGGTGTTTGCCGCCGAAGCACTAGCAGTGATCCATGGACTACGATTTTCCCTCGAAATAGGTTTCCTATCGATGATTTTAAAGGGGGACTCCAGATGATGTAAGTCCCAATTTTAGAACCATGGATGTGATGGGCTCACACTACTTCAAGGCCCAACAACAATGTTAAAGGCGAAGCAAATCAAATCAAGATTCGATTAAAAACAAGATTTAAGAACGAATCTTTCCGAGGAAAGGGGGAATGATACATGCATGAATGGGGTGAAATTTATTAAATTCCATTCACTGAAGCTGTCAATTTTAAAGCTTGGGATATCAGTAGATTTCTAATAGCTTTTTGGATGGGATCCAAGCATTTCTAGGTTGAGATGTCTTCATGGCATTCTAACATCTATCTCTTAGTTTCGAAACGCACTTTGAATCACTCAATTTCATGTAACGACCCAAAATCCGTGGACACCGGAAAAAAGTGTATTATCGGGCCTCCGCCCTAGTAAATCGAGTTAGTAAATAATTATTAGGAGTAATTATGAGTCTAATAGTGTGATTAATTAGATTTTTATTTAGTGAATTTAGCTTAATTTAAAGTAATTAGGAAAAAGGATCAAATTGAATAAAGAGTGAAAGTCTAAATATAGATTAAAAGAAACCAAAACGGGCTAAAATGGCAATTAAGCCATTTAGAATAAGTTGAGGCGGCAAATGATGATAAAAATCTAAGATTTTTATTGTTTTTTTATATTAAATTATAATGTATATCATTATTGTATAATTTTATATTAGATATATATTATATTATTTTAATAAAAAGTAGATAAGAACTAAAAAGAAGTAAAAGCAAAAGCTAAAAAAAAAAAAAAAGAAAGAAGAAAGTAATAGAAGCTTTCGACACAGAGAAGAGAAAGAAGAAAAGAAAAATAACAAGGGAGAAATAGGGATTTTAAAGCTTGAAGTTTAATTAGGTAAGTCAATTAAGTCCTATTTTCTTAATTTTTGATGTTTTAGAAGCTTTTAAGCAAGATTTGATGAAACTAAGTTGATATTTTGAGAGTTTATAGGTTTTTAAGTATAGCTGATGTTGAAGAAAAAAAAAAGATGAATTAGAGGTTAAATTGAATGAAATTTAAGTTAGAATTAGTAAAAGGATTAAATTGTAAAGAAAGCTAAAAATTTTGTATTACAGGGATTAATTTGGAAGAAATTATAAATTAGGGTTTTATTAAGAATATTAGACAGTCATGTTGAATATGGAAGGAATTTAAGTAGAAACAACGCATGAATTAAGTTAAGAAAATAAGTAAACTTAATTAGGATTTAATTGCAAAATAAGCTATAAGAAAACAGTTTTGGGACAGCAGCAGAAGAGTAACTTTGAAAAATCACAAAAAATGGTAGAAATGGAAGTAGAAGTTGAGTGAGATATGAAATTACAGCTTAATGAGTCTATTTTCATATGAAAGAAACAGAGAAAGCAAAGAAATTCTATATTTTGAGATATTTAGATTTTTGTGAGACTGGTTCAGAGTGATTTCGAGATCCCCTGTTCTAACTTGGAAAAATAATTAAAAATTATACAAAAATAATTGTGGGACATAATTTATATGGTTAGATTATTTATTGAGTCTATTTTTAGAAGAAACAAACTATAACATCATTTGAATTCTGTACAAAAAGATAATTAAATTTTAGCAAAGAGTGGTCGAAACTGTCAGACAACAGAACAGGGGTGAATTCAAAGAATAAACTGTACTTATTGGCTAAATAAAAAATTCTAAAACTTTTACGGTAAGAAGATATATGAGTCTAGTTTCATATAAAATTTACGTATCTTAATTTGGAATTCGGTAACTCAATATATAGATAATTTAGTGACAATGACTCAGGTTGACAGCTTTGAAAGAACTTATAAGTAAATAATAGAATTGTGTATAAAGAATGTGGAATGAAGAGCAAGAGTAGGAATTGAATAAAATTCAATTATTTGTTGTAATTTAATGCTGTAATTAATAATGTAAATTGTTATTATTATTTTCGTAGCTAACAAGGAAAACGAGGCATCGACATCCAAGGGAAAAGAAAAGATCGTGGAGGAGTAAACTCGTATTTCGGGTTTGTATTACTATAATTCAAACCACTATTTAGTTAATATTATATTTAAATTCATATGTATGGTAAGTAATTTATAAGGTAAGTAATACTATTGGCATGAATGAAACTGAGATGAAGTGTAAATATGTTTGAGTATTTAAATTGTTTAGTGATTAGAAAGTCGAAAAATGTATTAAATTGAAAGGTGTGTTTTGAATTGAATTAAAATTGAATTGAGAAATGATTTGAATACCCTATTAACTTATCGGACTAGATTTGATACAAATGGCATGCCATTGGATTTGTGATGTGATGAGGAGATTTGTAGCTCGGCGGAGAAGATGATTTTGTTATTATATGCTTCGGTTTATCCGAAGAGGCATTTAATGCCTTATTGGTGTGTTTGGGAGGATATAACATATTGGTGTGTTTGGGAGGTTATATTATACTGGTGTGCTATGGAGGATTTATATTATTCCGGGTGTGATTGGGTTGGATATTCTGGTGTGTTTGGGTGGGATCCGCGTATCTGTCAGAGTCCGAGCCTTGTTAATAGGGTAAATAATTGAAATGGAACTTTGAAAATGAGATTGATTGATTTGGCTCTATTGAAAGGTATGTGAAAGAATGTACGTGTTAAATTATGAATTGAATTAGTATGTGTTAAATGAAATGTGAATTTAAGATTTATGAAGTGATATATAATTATGTATAATTAGTTTTAATAATTCATAAAGTTTATGGTGATGTTTGTAATTTATTAATGTTAAATAATTTTGATTTATAGTAATATCACTGAGTATGAAATACTCAGCGTACGGTTGTTTCCGTGCCCAGGTCATTAGAGTTTCGGTTCCGGTCCAGCATCTAAACAAACCCGACTCCAACAAGAAGATTTTGGTGATGAATTTCTTCCTTTTGTTAAGTGGCATGTACTAGATAGTTTTATGAATTATAAATATATATACTTAAGTTAAATGAGTTTGGTTGCATATACATGATTATAATGCTTTGGATAAGGAAGATGATATAAAGTTATTAAATGACAAATATGGTATTGGTTGTTTTGATTTCCATTTGCAGAGGGATTTAGGTAAAAATAAGTAGAAATGCTACCGAAATTTTTATAGAAAAAAAAAATTCTAAAATGCTGGAATAAATTCCATCCTACTTTTAATATATGTTTTGGGATTCAAGAGTCCAATATAGGATTATTAATTATTAAATTATACTGTGAATGTTATTTTATTTAAGTATAATTAATAAATTGTCAGATATGTCTGGTAATACCTTGTAACCCTGTTCCGGCGACGGTTTAGGGTTAGGGGGTGTTACATTTCAAGTTCAGGAGCTCAAGTTATGACTATTTTAGTGAAAATTGCGCGAGACTAATTTCTAGACGGGATTATGATGGAAATTATGAGTTTTAGGCTTTTAATTCAAGTTTAAATCATATTGGGTTCGGGTTCTAGATTTAATTTTTATTATATATGAGCCCAATATTGTATCTATCAGCTATTATTTTTTTATTATTCCAAATATTTAATAATTATTAAGTAGTTTAAGTTATTTAGGAGTTTTATTTCAACAAGAAAGTTTAGTTTAAAACTACTTCTTATTTAGATTAATTAGAGTTCTAAAATACTTAAGAGCTTTATTTAGATTATTTAGTTAGCCTAGATATAGGCATTTTCAGTACAAAAATCATTCAATTCTTTATTATTCAATTTCTCTTTTGAGTTAATAAATTCTCTTTGAGTTTTTCTTTTCAAGAATTTCTCTTAAGTTTCTTTTAGAAGAGTTTTAACAATCTTTTTCAGATCGTGGGGATCATCTTCTAACTTTTTCTTGCCAAGTTTTCTAACTTGGAGGGGAAATTAGAGTCGCTTGAAGGGGGTTGTAGATTCTTTGTGTTTCCAAGGCTTCTTAGGACTTCTACATGCCACATTTTGTATTTTCATCTATCTTCTTTATTTTCTTCCTTATTGTTCAAATCAATAATTTATAGTTCTTTTTAATTATCTTAGTTATTTGTTTTAATTGTTTTATCTAACTTGGATTTGATTGTGTTTCAAGTTGTGTCAAAATCCAAGTTTCTTTCCGAACGTCTAGAGCCCTGAGTCAAATCCGTGACTTGAACAAACTTAACAATCCTCTTCCACATTCGTCCACATCATCCCTATCACCAGATCAGTCATCGGGAAAATTATTTTTACTATTGAAGATTTTTCGGAGATCAATGCGTTTACCTAGGAAGCCAGTGAGCTTTCTAAGGCTTTTAGGGTCTGTCGTTTCCGGTATATTGGTCGATCCAAAAATAGGTGGATCATAGCAATGGCTCATGATGGATCATTGCGAGGCGAGGACCGCTTTTGGGTGGAAGAAGCCCCAGATCCGGCCGTTGTGGTTGTTGCTGAGGAGCACTGTCTAGTAAAACCACCTTAGCTTTATTTGTTGGGTGTCTTTATATGTGGGGATTTTGTCAACCTTTTGCTCCCCTGTTGCTTTTTTATTGCTCACTCAGATCTTTTTTGTTTGATTCTACTGTGAATTGGTCGAGCTGTTGGGAAATATGCCCATATTTTAGTAAACATGTAGCTATTTTCTATTTATTTGAACTATGAATAAATAAATAAAGTTAATTTCACATTTCACTATTATGTCTTTTATATTTATGTCTTTTATTTTTTCATGCATAGCGAAATTGTGGCAAGCAAATATTAGCTCATTTATTGTTTAAAGTACAAATTGAAGATAAATGGCATTATAAAGAACGTTTACAATGCGAGAAAGACAACTTACTTTAGTAGATAATCTAAATGAGTCTATAATCCCGTAAAAGAATCAAAGTGAGCATTTGATTCAAATATTAAGAAGGATTATTATGTCATCTACAATTCCAATTGGCGAGATGGCTAGTCTTGGCTATCGGAGCAGTTGACTCCACGAGTAGAGACATAGATGTATTCATTAGTAGAATGATATATTGGACTGGACCCAAGATGAATTAATTTTGAATCCGTTTGTGAAATAATTCACTTGTGACGTCTATGGTGTGATTTACCTAAATCATGTATTAGCCACTAACCATGCATATGCAACTCATGTTCTTTGATATAAGTGGAGGCTTATGCTCTAAAGATGATTGAGCCCATAGTCAGTATGTTGGGTACATGACTTGTGTATGGCATGGCTTTACTAGCAATTTATCACAGTCATTTGTTGACAGTGATCTTATTAATAATTAAGAAGGCATAATGGCGTCAATGAGATAAAATAGGATTGTACTGAGTGAACGAATTTACTCAAAGGAATCAAGGATATCATATGAGGTTAACACACAAATGACGAGGTCATTGGACAAAGTAGTTGGATGAATTGCTTTCATAAAGAGTATACAATAAGGAGTTTTCAATCATGGTGCTTCTAGTGGACTGACACCATGATTAACTAATTGCTAATTATCGGAACGATGCTTCTAGACATAATTGCAATCATAACCTACTTGTATATATCCAATTGGTCCCTCCGCTAGCTCAACAAAAGCTCGATCAGTCTGTATTTAAATCAGAAGAAAATTCTATGACTTTGTGAATAATTTAATTGAGTCGATTTATTCGATGTGGAATTAAATTAGGTGGTCGTGAGAATTGTTCAACTAGAGAATTTGATTAAAGAATTTTCTTGAAAAATTAATTTGAAATATCTAAGTGATTTTTGGAAATATTCATTTTGATAAAGTAAAATTAAATTAATCAAATCAATTAAAATTAATATGATATTTTTTGTAGGTTAATTTTCAAGTCAGACAATTGGCCCAATGGGTAATTGAACTTGAAAATTGGACCTGAGATTGTAAATTGGGCCTGGGAGCCAAAAATAGAGACCAAGACCCAAAAACTGGTTGAGCCGAGCTCGGTATGTGAAACGGGACCTATGATCCAACCAGTGGCTAGATCGGACCGGTCTTGTCGTTATTGACCTGGACTGAACCAGCAGCAGCCGAACCAGCTCGGGGTGCTGTAAGGGTGTCGCACCTGCATCACCAGACACGGCGGTACCAGGGGCTGCGACGGCAGCATCTTTGTGGTCGACGATGGTTGGTCAACAGTGATTGAGCAGTGGAAGAGTTATAGTCCTACTAGGGCTCTACCAGGAAATTTGATTTCAGATTAATTATTATAAAAATATTATTATTTTAATAGTTTAATATTAAATTAAATTTAATACTTATCTTAATAGTATTTTATTAATTTAATACTAAAGTGTTATCTTAATATTAAATTTAATTTTATAAACATTCTATTATTTTAATAAGATTTAATATTTAATTTAATTTACTATTAAAATGGTTAAGTTTAATCATAGTTAAACTCTCTAAACTCTTCCTATATAAAGAGAATATTGGGTCATTATTTACACACACTTGAATTCAAGAGAAAGTTATAGAGAGAAAATTCTCTGAAGAGATTATTCTAGAAAATTTTTAGAGATATTTTTCTAATTTAAAACTTGACTCAAAAGTTTAGAGAAATTGTAAAATTACCCAATTCATAATTTTTGTGAATTTTTTTTATTCAAAGCGAGCCCACACTTGGCAATGTGAGCTTGAGGATAACGAAGAAGACTACTCGGTCGAAGCGCTCATCCTAGACAAATCTAAAAGGTAAAATTTTGATTAAGTGTTTATTACTTTAGATATTACAACCAAGATCTTGTTTTGGAAAAAAAATTTAAAATTTTGGTTTTTCCCTAAATTTATTGACAGCTGTGTTTCCAAAACCCATTTTTCCAACAATTGATATCATGACCTAGGTTGTGTTCTATCTATAAGTATAAACAAATGACCAAAATATATTTCTCTTCTTCTTGAATGATTTGATTACATAGAAAGTGGCATTCTTTAAATCTTATGCATGTTTTGAGTTATATATGAGAATGGATGCGATATTATATATTTATGATATAATTGTTTTTTGCCGAGGTTGTGGTTCTTAGGAAATAGACTGTGGACTATCATCTCCACGTAGGGTTATTTTTTTAAAAAATTCATAGAATTCTTGTGAGTTGGAAACGGATATTGGACTTAAATGTAATTCTTTTAAAAGAAGTCTGTGACAAGTGAAAGATACGATGGGGGTTGAAGACCCAAGAAATGCCTTGTGGTGAAAATTTATGTAATTTTATATTTCCTTTTATTTTCTAAAAATAGAACCATGGAAACCTTGGTTGACAATTTTATTTTAATTAATTATCTCATTATATATATGTTTTATAATTTTTTATAATATTATGTAATGTTATAATTGTGATATATATATGAGATTATCCACAGTTGATCGATTAAAAATAAGAAGTGTGGCAATGAGAAAATACATGCGTTGTATTGTTTTATTCACTTCTTTAGGTTATTCGATAGCTGTGAGAAGTGTGGTAATGAGAAGGTGCATGTTTAGGATTGGTTTTGGCTAGGAAAGACTTGGTTTTTAAGCGGTCAAATTTGACTCACCTCCCTTTCCTAGGACCCTACCTGGTGTGCGGTTCTAATTCACTTCTTCGATTTTTCCCTTAAAAGAAAAACTGTGGAAAATCAAAATTATTTGTTTTAAGATTGATTGATTCTTATGAATGGATATTATAAAATTGTCATAGCATGCCATGCATATACTGGAAGCATGTAATTTAGATTAGGTGAGAATGCCACTAGGACTATTTTATGATCATTCTTGAAATTTGGGATAAAAAATCTTGTATGTTTTAAAATATTGAGTGGGAGAAGGTCCTTGAACAAGACCTACGGTCTCCATGGATGGTCCCTAAGTGATAGCATGGTAAAGTTTCGAGCCGGTTCCTACCCTGGCCGCACCTCAAGGTAAACATTGTCATGTGGGTTCACACACTACACCAAAACTGACTTTAAGCGACGCAAAATTTAATGGCGTTTGTTGTGAAAAAACGCCGCTACAGGTAGGGGCTTTTAGCGGCGCTTTCTAAAAAAACACCGCTACAGGTAGGGGCTTTTAGCAGTGCTTTTAAAACAAACGCCGCTACAGGTGGGGGCTTTTAGCGGCGCTTTCAAAAAAACGCCGCTACAGGTAGGGGCTTTTAGCGGCGCTTGTAAAACAAACGCCACTACAGGTAGGGGCTTTTAGCGGCGCTTTTTAGACAAACGCCGCTACAGGTAGGGGCTTTTAGCTGTGCTTTTTAAACAAACGCCGCTACAGGTAGGGCTTTTAGCGGCGCTTGTGAGACAAACGCCGCTACAGGTAGGGGCTTTTAGCGGCGCTTTTAAAACAAACGCCGCTACAGGTAGGGGCTTTTAGCGGCGCTTTTGAGACAAACGCCGCTAATTTGCACAGATCTGCTGTGCTCTTTTTTTCCAATATCCTACCCTCCCTGCAGTAAAAACCAGCCAAAAACAACAACAATTGTATATAATTCCAACCCAAGGCAGCAAATAAAACATTTAAATCTCAGTAAAAGCATTAAATCTAAACAAATATGTTAAAAAAAAATCTTACAACAAGAAAAGAAATGTCTAAGAGGACGGCCTCTGCGACTGCTGCTGGAACAACTTCATCATAGTCTGCAGCTGTAGTTGGAGTTCTTCATACTTTCTGTTCTGCTCTGTCTCCCGCGCTGCTGCCTCTGCTCTAAGTTGAGCAACATGCTCCGCCTCTCTCGCTGCTGCCTCCGCCTCCCTCGCTGCTGCCTCCGCTCTAAGCTGAGAAATTTGCTCAGCTTTGCTCGCTTCCATTAGAGATATCTGGTCTTTCAGTCTCTGAACTTCAGCACGAGATTGACTCCCGGAAGGCATGTAATGCCGGGAGCCGGATCCAAAATATTGGGTCGGAGTAACACCTGATCCTTGACATCGAACCCGACCATACCTTGTAAGACCCAAAACATTAGTGACCAAAGAAAGTCACAATTCTAATTTTTTCAGAGATTAATCAATAAAATATGAAAAAGAGAAGCATATGTTTGACATATTCAAGTAGGATTAGTATTGAATTTCATAAACAACTGTAACAACCCAAACCCGGCCCAAACACTATGGTCGAATCTGGATCGTTACGGGGAAAATCTTCTCGAAAACCATTTTGAAACCCATTAAGCTTTGTTGAAACTTCTCGGATTTGATTATCTTGATAAAATCATACTTAGTGTTTATTTTTAAAACAAATATTTAAGTCCATTACAAAACGAATTCCAACTGTGCCCGATGGCATTTTAAAATATTTTCGTGTTTAATTGAAAAACCATGTGAATTTAATTTAATTTTAATAATATAGTTTTAAGCAAAATATCCTACATACGAGAGAAATAACAAAAATAAAGTTTAGGGAGGCCTTATTACATCCAAAATAAAATAAACCAATGATAAAAATAAAATAACTAAGTTTGAATTTCAATTAGTTCAAGTCCACTGCATGGCCACCTCGAGTCATCCCGGCTCCCCATCCGCAAGCTAAGTGTCACCTGAAAAATATAAAGGAGAAGGTGAGTCACCAAGACTCAGTATGTAACCCTTCCCCCAATTTAAAGCATTTTCATACACATCAAATAACAAATTAATTATGCAAATCATCATGTGTCCCAACCTAGCCAGCCATACGCCACTGTCTACCCCGTTGTGGTACCAAACCACTGGTGGTGCCAAACCACTGGTGACATATAGTCACGATGTGCTACCAAAGCACTGGTGTCCGTAGACACGAATCGGGTGATGGGGCCAACCCATCGTGTGATACCAAATCACTGGCAGACGATCCCATAGCTCAAGTGGGGCCAACCCACGGTGGTGTTAACCACAGGGACAAGTCGCTACTGAGGTGCCAAACCTCTGGAGGTACCAAACCTCTGGTGACCGTAGTCACAGTGTGTTACCAAAACACTGGTGCCCGTCGGCACGAATACACTGCCCCCTCCACTCAATCAACCCACATAGTCAACAGTCACATATAGATTTATCATATGTATTATCACAGCATGCTTCCCAAAAGCATAAAATAGCAATCATATGCACAGGTACTTACCTGGTTACCCCATATACCGTTATGGTATTCAAGCCATTGCTACATACATCAAGTTAGCAATCACATTACTTAGTATAATTTAATAAGTTAAATGGTGTGTATGTACACACCTGATACCAATGAGGAGTCTAAATCCCGAAAACAACCAATCGGCCACACTTAATGTCCTTGCCCCTATATTCGGCCATCACAGGGGTTAGTACCCTAGGCCATTCGGCCAAAACCATAATACCAAAAGGGTTAAGATTTACCCCAAAAGCCTTACCTAGCGCCCTTGAGTACTAGCCACCAAGTGTTTCTGCTTCCCTAATCGACAATCATTAAGTTAGTAGCCTTCGGCTTAATCGAATATCATGAATAAAGAAAAACAGATCTTACCACCTTACCCCAAAACCGATTGCTCCAAAGCAACGGGTTCACTTGCTTGCTTCCAAATCCGAAGGCCCTATATTTTAATCAAACGATTAGTAGCCTTAACAGTCATTGCCGAAATAGTCACTTACCAACCTCCAAGTCGACAAGAAGAGAAAAGAGAATCTTAGACATTCGGCCTAGCATACTTACCCTCCAAATTCGATTAGAGAATGCTTCCCCCTCCTTGTTCAGTATTCGGCCAAGGTTCAAAAAGAAGAGAGGGTTTTTCTTTTATCGGTTTTTGGAAGAATAATCAAAGAATAAACACCAACTAATGAAGGCTAGCCGAGAATTGAGAGAAGAGACTAAGGGAAATCGGCACACCAATAGGGATTAGATTCGGCTAGAGACTAAGAGATGGAAGTGGTTCTTAACTTTGAAGAAAGAAAAGAAATCAGGTGGCAACTAGTTGGGAGAATTTCGGCTACTAAAAAAAAAAATCTAAAAAGAATTTAAGATGGTAGATGGGGGTTTATATAGGATTTCGGCACCCCCCTTCCTATTACTTGCCGTCCACTCTCCCTAGGGAGAGTTCAAATTTCGGCCAAACTCATACCACCTCTCTTGGCCACACATTTGTATTAATTCAAAATTAATTTGAATTAATCTCCATTAATCAATTAATAATCAAATAATCTACTTAATATCCAAATAATATCCCTTTAAAATACTTGATTATCCCATGATAATTCATTTAAAATAACATCCTTATTATCTCCATTTATCTCTTCATAATCCATAGAATTTAAGAAATTAAAAATGCTCATATTATCTCTAAAAAATATATATAAAGAGGGAAAAATCCTCCCTATGTGCCGTCCAACATAAATGAAAAAGAAGGGGGATTCATGTGACTCGAACCAAGGCTCTCCCTTCCCCTTGATGTGGCGTCACATGTAGCTCTTAAGTGGGCTTACTTTGCCACTTAGTCTAGGCTCATCTTATGTCTAAATTATACTAATTTATTCTTTTAACACCCTCCTGCTAAGGCTCCCTACCTTTTAAGTTAAAAACTAAATTTTCCATTAAACCGAGCCAACTCAAAGCCTTAAATTGATCATTATTATTCCATAAATAATATTTCAGTAGTTCATACATAAGAAAAATAATTTATTTCCAAATAGCCCCGCTTTTGGGATGTTACAACAACCTTAAACGAATTAGATATTCAGAATCCGAAACCATTTTTAAATTCAACCAGAACATTGGCACATGTTATGAATTGATTAACTTTAGCAACTACTGTAAAATTCAGAATCCGAAACCATTTTTAAATTCAACCAGAACATTGGCACATGTTATGAATTAGCATATACATACTTCTAATAAATGTTTAGAGAACACAGAAAATGCCAAATGAACACAGAAATGGTGCTGCCAACTTCTTCAGATCAAATACCAAAATCAAACATCCCCAAATATCTTCTTATCTACAAACATCATTTTATAAAACAATAATGGTTAGATTCTTGTCATTAAGAAACATTAATCAAACACATAATTGGCTTGAAAATGAGAAGAGAAGAATAAATGGTTAGATTCTTGTATAAAGGATTTTCCCTTATGAGAAGAGAAGAATAAAGCACAATCCTATTATGAGTGACTCATTAGTTCCATCATCGTAATAACTTATCCCATCCTATTTTCCTTGCATAATGCATTGATTAAAGAATTGAAAGTCAGTACATTAGGATGGACTCCATTCATCACTCTATCGAGCAAGCTTATCTCTTCTGTTCTGTCCATTTACCTTTAATTGTTTCACCCAAACTAAATGTCCATCATAATAAAAGAGCAATAAACAAAGTATTATTTCAAATGCAAAGGAAAGTAATAACCAGAAGAAAAATTAAACCATCATCAAGTTCATTTCCTTTGTGAAGAGAAATGTGCTTCAATCTTATTCAATTGATTTTTACTACAATTATTAAAAACCATGCAAACATTTTTTTGCTGTACAAACAGAAACTGGATTTTCCCTTAATTTTTTTGGGCGTTTGTGAAATCAAACCTAGCTCCAAATGCCAATCGTGGAATACTTATAAATTACAGGAAAAAATTCAATAGAAAGCCAGGATAATCAAAAACCAGATAATCAAAAACCCCACACAAAAACTAAACAAATCAAACAATACCTAAACACATACAAACCAAAACCCAAACAACAAATAAATAAAGAAATCATATTATATATTAAGATTACCTTTGAATTGGTAAAGGCTTGGATTTCGGACAACGTTTAATCTCGCGTCCGATGCAAAATCTAGATGGAAATTTGCATGACGGAGAGGACTAAAAAGCCCGAGCACAGAAACAATCAGTACAATGAAAGCAGAAGGAGATGAGGGAAACTAGCGAAAAAAAAAGTAAAATGAAAGCAGAAGGTTTTGAATTGAAAACAAATTACTTCATTTTGAATCGAAAACAAATCTACAAATTACGAGCGGAGAAAAACAAATATCAATGAATGAATAGTAAATAACACGGAGGAAACAGAGGATCGTACGTACCTTTCACGGAGGAAACAGAGAATGAAGGGAGGTTCTCGAGATTTCCAATGAGAGCGGTAGGGGATTTGGGGAGAAATTAGGGATTAGGTGTTCGTGTGTTTGGGGGCAGAGGGGGAAGACTCGGGGTAAAGACTAAGGAAAACGGTGACGTTTTGCCAAAAGCAAAATACGTTTTGCGGCGTTTTTATACAAGCGCCACTAATGCCTACATTTAGCGGCGTTTATCAAATAGCGCCACTAAAGCTGTTTTAAAAAAACGACGTCGTCCCGCTTATAAGGGGTTTCCGGATAGATGGTAAAAACGACATCGTTTAAACAGTAAAATCTGCGGCGCTAATTCATGAAACGACACCATTTTCTCTAAGTTTTTTGCGGCGTTTTTGGTCAAAAACGCCACTAATCTCTTTCATCTTAATAAATTTTAACAGTTTTGTTTTTTATTAAATTCCTTTTAAAACTAATTTTGCTTTGTTTGAAACAATATATATACCTTATTTGTAAAAAAAAAATAGTAATTTACAATGAAATTATTTTTATAATTAATTTTTTTTAATTTGAGTTTTAAGCAATCTAGTTTAATTAATATATGATTTCTTTTACGTTTAAATAATTAAAACTATAATGAAAATTTAATATACTAATACTAATATTATCTTTTTTGCATTTATATAAGAAATTATTTAATATATAAACTTAAAATAAATCAGTCATATATATACATATCTTTATTATTTTAAATAATTGTATTTTCATTTTTTTCATTTTTAACATATATTATTTCAATTTTTTCTATGTGTTATTAATTTTTTGTAAAGATTTTAAATATTAAATTAAAAATATAATGTTTTAATTAATATAATTAAACTAGTTAAATACTAAATATAACGTTTTTTAAATTGAGTGCTTGACTTTTTTTGCAATTTTGGCTCTCATTTAGTCAAAACCCTAAATCTTAGACTCCGGCTAAACCCCCTAAACATTCAACCATAAGCCCTAAACTATAACCCCTAACACATAAACCCTTAACACTTAACCCTTAAACCCATAAACCCTTAATCTTAACCCCTAACCACTACCAGTACTTAAACCTTAATATCGTTAAACACTAAGATTTTAAACCCTCAAGATTAATCCCTAAACCCTAAATTTAAAACCCTAAATATTATACCCTAAACCAAAAACACCAAAACACAAACCTCAAACTAAAAACCCAAAACCATAAATCTTAGACCATTAAACTCGAACTTTAAACTCTAAACTGCAAACCTTAAACCATAATTCGAGACCAATTTTTTGGGATTTCAGTTTCGGGATTTTGGGTCATATAGCTAACAGTCTAAACCCTAAACCTAAACCATAAACCCTAAATCCTAAAACCTAAACTCAGAAATTAACCTAACACATTAACCATTTCACCCCAAACCCAAAACCCTAATCAATTAACCATTTTCCCCTAAACCCCGGCCCCTAACCATTAATTAACACTTAAACATTAATACCACTAAACACTAAGATATTAATCACCAAAATAACAAACCCTAAACCATGAAATTAACATACTAAACATTAAACCCTAAACCATGAAATTAACATACTAAACATTAAACCCTAAATCAATTTTAATAGCTTAATTTGTAACTTAAATGAAAACTTCTAAATTATTTACTTAGCAATTTGTAATTTTTCATAATTAAGTAACTAAAATGAAACTTTATCATTGCTTATAAGTGAATTAATTAAGATAAAATATAATTCAAAGCAAGAATAAGGAAAAAATACGAAAAACTTTTAACGGCGTTTGAAGAAAAAGCGCCGCTAAAAGTCGGGGAAGTTGCGGCGTTTGAAGAAAAAGCGCCGCTAAAAGTCGGGGAAGTTGCGGCGTTTGTAAAAAAGCGCCGCTAAAAGTCGGGGAAGTTGCGGCGTTTGTAAAAAAGCGCCGCTAAAAGTCGGGGAAGTTGCGGCGTTTGTAAAAAAGCGCCGCTAAAAGTCGAAGAATTTGCGGCGTTTGGAAAAAAGCGCCGCTAAAAGTCGGGGAAGTTGCGGCGTTTGTAAAAAAGCGCCGCTAAAAGTCGGGGAAGTTGCGGCGTTTGTCAAAAAGCGCCGCTAAAAGTCGGGGAAGTTGCGGCATTTGTCAAAAAGTGCCGCTAAAAGTCGGGGAAGTTGCAGCGTTTGTCAAAAAGCGCCGCTAAAAGTCGAGGAAGTTGCGGCGCTTACAGAAAAACGCCGCTATATACCATTTTTAGCAGCGTTTTTGTAATAAACGCCGCTACTGTTCATTTTTTTGCGGCGTTTTCCTTCAAACGCCACAATTGTATAATATGGGCGGCGTTTTTCTTCAAAACGCCACTAAAAACGCCGCTAAAAGTCTTATTTGGTGTAATGACAAGATGAGAGTTCCTTTTAAGGACAACTAGTCATGCATGACTTTCAAAGAGATTGTCCCATGATGACTCACAAATGAAAGCATGTTCATAATGGGTGTTGAGTAAATGGTTACACACCCAAGATCATCTTTTATTAAATAATTTCCCAAGAAACGATATTTAAGTTAGAGATGATGGCCAAACGTTAAACGATAGTTAGTTCATGTGGAATCTTGAGAATTAAAATTATCGAACTGATTAGATGTAATCCATATTCTTGCTAGTTAATCATGAGATTCTCTATTGTGGAGCTTTTTTTTTTGTTTTGCCTGCTTGTTTTCTTTTAGGGGTCTGTTTGTCTTAATAAAGTGGCAGGCTCTTCTTTCAAAAAAAAATAAAAACTGTTGAATGCAAGAGTGACTAAAAAAATAAAGCTTAATTGATAATAGAAACAAACATTTAAAATTTAAATTTATCATAATACCTAAAATTAAAAATCTATGTGTGTGTGAACGAGTGAAGGTGGTTGAAGATTTTTTTGCTATTGTATAAAGTTTCATCTATGATAATACAATTTAAATATTGATCTTTCTACGATTTCTCAATTCAATCAAAATTTATTATTAAATTAATTATAATAAGTTTATAAATATTAAAATTTTAAATATTACATTTAAGATATAAAATTTGTTTAATATATTACTTAAAATTATGTACATAAGATACTTTGATTGTTTGATAAATATAAATTTTAAATATTTTTAAGTAATAAATATTAATTATTTATAAAATTTAATTAGAATATATAAATTATATTTTAAATAATTAAATATAACCATTAAATATTTGTAATTAGATATTAGCACATTTGTGTTATTTTAAAAAATATTTTTATTTTTAATTAATGATTTTAACACATTTGTAATTAAGCATCAAAAAAAAAAAAAGGAAAAGTATCATGTTGTTGGAGGGGTGAAAAAGTAATTAAGCACCAAAAGTGATTTTTGTAGAGGAAAAGCTAAAATTTTAGCTTCTCCTTTTCATAAGTGTTTTTCAATATTTTAAAAGTAAAAATGTTTAGCCAAAAACAACTTGTTTGACACAATTTTTCTTTCAAAAGTGCTTTTCAAGCTAAAAGTGTTTTCTTAATCAATACTAAATAGGACCTAACTCATGTTTATATGGAGAAGAATTGTGTAACACCCCCTAACTCTTATCCGTCATCGGAACAGAGTTACGGAGCATTATCGGACTTTTCTGATCAAATTACGAATGTTACACATTCATTTAGCATTCATATCATAATATAATCATGTTGTCCCTTTCATGGGTCCTCGAGGCTCAAAATACTTGTTAGAAACAAATCGGAACTCAATCGAAAGTTCAGAAATTTTTTTGTGAAAATTAAAATTTTTTTTGGAACAAGGCACACACGCCCGTGTGAATCTAGGACACGCCCGTGTGGTCATGAACACACCCATGTCTCAAACCGTGTCCTACCCCGTGCAACTCTCTGACTTGGGTCACACAGCTGGCCACATGCCTGTGTGCTAGGTGGTGTGCCTCACACGACTGAGACACACGCCCGTGTCTCTGCCCGCGTGTAAACTCCTGAGCATTCTGTTTTGAAAATTTTAAGTAACAGGGTACACACGGCCAATTCACACACCCATGTGTTAGTCGTGTGTCTCTCACGATCCAGTCACATGCCCGTGTGTCTGGCCGTGTGGACTCAATATGAGCCTTAAATATCAAGGTTACCATTCACTTCAATCTTACACATCAAGCAACTCAAAACCATTTATTCAACTAATTTAAAACTCAGTTAAACATACTCTAAACATGTCAAAATAGACATTCTAAATACCTAACTAATATACCATCATAAGTATTCCACACTTATTAATGAAACAATCTAAGAAGTACCATTTAAGACCAATTTCAAACTATGCCTTTTTCTAATCATTCATGCATCAACCTAAATATACCATATTCAACTATTATTTTACCTTTCATCATTCAATCATATCAACATTATAAAAATACAAAAATTACAAGAAAAATAACCATAATACCAAAACGTAAGCCAAATAAATGACTAATATCTACATAACACCTATAGACTAACATTTAGTCAAAATAACCTATACATGCCATTATAACCAGAATTAAGTCATCCATAATTACTGATAAAACCAATGGATACTGTGATATAGCTCCAATAAGCTTCCAACCCTTTTGAGCTTCCGATAATCTGTAAGGTAAATAAATAAAACAAACACGTAAGCAATGAATGCCTAGTAAGTTCATATAATCTTTAATCATATTAATTCTTTTCAAATATAAAATTATATATATCCAAATATTTCCGTATTGTTTTTCCCTAGTACTCATAAAACTATATTCATTAATTCACAAGGTGAATAAATCATAGTATCACACACATAAACTTATTACCCAAGCTTAGGAAAATTTTATATAACTTTAACTCTTCTACATTTATTCCATATGCATATCATATAGCCATGATCGTAAGTTAGTGCATTTAACCAAGCCTTTTTCGTATTAAACACATAATAAGTCATTTCATAAGAAATTCCATAATTTAAGCCTTATCATTCTTTCATGAGTACTAACTTATTTTCACTTAAATACTAACCATTTAGTGCTTCAAACAAATAAACATACTACTATTCAATCAATAGCTTGGCACTTGCCTAATCATCAAGCAACAAAAATAGTTAGCATACTTGCACATCTTACATATAAATTCAATATTGATAAACTTATTTTCATGACATATCACACTTGGGTTTATTACTCATCACCATATACATAATTTCCTTGTATCAACATATCAAACACTACAGGAAAACAGACTTTTGCGGCATTTTTTTTGGCCTTTAGCGGTGCTTTCACAAGCGCCGCAAAAAAACGCCGCTATAGACAACGCCGCTAAAATTTGCAGCGTAACGCCGCTAAAGACCAGGACTTTTAGCGGCATTTTCTATAAAAGCACCGCTAAAAGTCCTGGTCTTTAGCAGCGCTTTTGTTGAAAACGCCGCTAAAAGTCCTGGTCTTTAGTGGTGCTTCTGTAGAAAATGCCGCTTAGTCCTGGTCTTTAGCGGCGCTTCTGTAGAAAACGTCGCTAAAAGTCTTTGTCTTTAGCGGCGCTTTTTTATAAAACGCCGCTAATTTGGGCAGATTTGCAACATACATTTTTCACCAATATCCCACCTTTCCTGCATAAAATCCAACCAAAAACAGCAAATATAACATGAAATCCAACCAAAAACAGCAAATCTAAATGATACAAAATTATACGAAAGATATATGATATAAGTTATAAATGAAGTGTAATTCAAAAATTTCTCACAATAATGTTAAAAGTTACAAGAAAATAAATGTCTAAGATGGCGGCATTTGCGACTGCTGGAACATCTTCATCATAGTCTGAAGTTGTACGTGGAGTTCATCATACTTTCTGCTCTGTTCTGCTTCCCTCGCTGCCCTCACTGCTGCCTCTGCTTCCCTCGCTGCTGCCTCTGCTTTAAGTTGTAGCTGAAGTTCTTCATATTTTCTTTAAACCTCAGCTTCTCTCGATGCTGCCTCTGATTTAAGTTGTAGCTGGAGTTCTTCATATTTTCTTTGAACCTCAGCTTCTCTCAATGTTGCCTCCGCTTTAAGTTGAGAAATTTGCTCAACTATGCTCGCTTGCATCTGAGCTATCTGGTCTCTTAACCTCTGAACTTCAGCTTGAGCTTGACTCCCGAAAGGCATGTATTGCTGCGAGCTGGATCCAAAATATTGGGTCGGGTTAACACCAGATCCTTGAAATAGAACCCGACCATACCTTTCAGGACCCAAAACTTCATTAATAATTCTATTATCAATGTCCTCAAAATTAACAGAACTATCAGTCGAAGCAATCACTTCATACTCTGCCTTCTTATCTTTTAGTTTCTCCTAGTAAATCAATTAAAGAGTTAAAAACAAAATATATAATCAAAAAGGAATGCAACATAACTTAACATTATTTAAAACTACTAAAGACGAATTAAACAATTATAATTAAACATTATAAATATTTATAATAAATCAAATTTTATTAAGTAAATATACCATAATTTCTGCAGCTTCAGATGTCATCGGAGATCCATCTTTCTTCCTATGCGTAATGTCAAAAAGCTGAAGGCGTCCAACTTTTTGACTAGACGATGCTTCCTACAATATAGTAGTAAAAATATTATTTAATAGTAGAAAGTCATTAATATTTGATAGAATTAATAAATTCATAATACCTGGGCCTCAGCTACGCAAGCAAAACTTCTCGACCCTGCCGTGTGCGTGAATTTTTGTTTTTGCCTGCTGCTTGTTCTAACTCGCTCACGGTCCTACATAATGAAATTATTATTACGTATATAGTAAATACTATAAACTGAAAAATTTATAAGATTTTGGCAGTACATAATACCTCTCCTTTCTTTGAATTTCAGAACCTAACTGCATCTTCCCATTGGTACCTCAGCATTCCCGTCGGGATATTTCATAATTTTTTCTTCGAGGCTTATGTCTTTCTTAAAATAATCTTTTTTCAAAGTGCTTTTATGGTCTCTCCATTTTTTACCCAATGCCTTCTTGATATAGGCATCCGAGACCTGTAAAGCAAATCTCTCCTAAAAAAACACAAGTTTAGAAAGTAAATATAAGTGAAACTTAAACCAAAGTATTATAAATTACATTCACGTTTTGTTACCTTAATATTATCGAGAGCTTGATTCTTGTTGCTATCAGGCATGTGATGCCATGATTTGTAGTTGATGGGCAACATATTGGCATTTCATGCTATAATGCCCAAATAGCCTACTAAAAGTCGAGCTTATGATCCAACAGGCTGACCATGACTGTTTCTACTTATTTTGACAAGCTTGATAGGATTTAAGTCGTATAAATATTTAAGTAGCGTACGTCCTCGACCTCTGCGCGTCCCACCACTTTCAGCAAGAAAATAATATATTATTATATTGAAATTGAGAAATACGAGCAATAATAAAAGTCTATACGCATGTAAAATAAACTTAACATTACTTTGAAATTCTGTAGGCTCGTCAACTGTCTCCGGCACATTCGAAGATCCAATAGCTATCTGCTGTTCACTATTTCCTTCTTCTGAATTTGGAGTATTCTGGACAATACTTAAATTTTGTAATTTTCTTCTACGCATTTTTCCTGCAATACACATAAAATAGTTAAAATTTTAGTAACAAATAACAATAATAATAGTACATATAAAATAGTTAAATTAAATAACATGACCAATATTAAAATTGTAATATTACATATATTTAAAAAATCGTAAAATCTTACTGCATCATAATTCGTAAATATCTTCGTCCACGTCCTGACGAACCCATTGAAATTGTGTACTAGTACTAGGGATATTTTCATTTAATTTTTGTTCTGGAAAGGCAAAGTTTCTGATCTTTCGACGATGTCATCTCTACTTCCATTGCCCATGTCAAATAAGTCTTTAGGGGTGTTTCAGAGTACAACGTACCAATCCTTATCAGTTGGATCTTTCGAGTAAAAAACTTGCTTCATTTGAGAAGAAAATACATACGGCTCATCTATCAATTGTTGTCCAGTGTGAATCAATCGAGAGAAGTTCACCATTGTAAAACCAAATTGATCTTGTTTAATTCGGCGAGCCGTATTAACATCAGCCCAATCACCTCGAAATGAGACAACTTTCCATTTGCCATAATAATCCAACTCAATTATGTCAGTAAGAAGTCCGTAATACTTCACATTTCCCTCAACTGGATTACTGTCCCTAGCACTATCATAACTTGTAATTGAAGAATTAACAACAATTCCACAATTTTGAGTTCTCTTCAATCTCTCGCGATATTTTGTATGAAATCTGAATCCATTGACGAGGAAGGCACTATATCTTTTCACTATTCTATTTGGACCTTGGGAAAGCCATTTAACTTCGTCATTTATTTCATTCCGATTCCAAACTTATTGAATCGAAAGTAAATTGAGTAATTATAAATGTTATGAGAAAACATTATTATTTGTCAATGAAAGCTTCAATTGCATACCGTTTGGCTTAACCATTCATGAAATGGTTCTGTGAAAACTTATTAATTTCTCGTTGTTGTAATCTTCGGGACCGTGAATGAGCTCTCAATATTTGTTTGTACTCACTATGTTAAAAAAAGTTTTACTTTGTTAGAAACAAATTATAATTGATGAATATTTATCAAATTCTAGAACTTACTTGCGTAATGGTTCCATTGAATCGTGATGAAAAAGAACATATCGATGTGCTTGGACCCACGATCTATCATCTAATTCTGCAACAACTTTGCCGATTGGTTCTCCATAACTTTGAAATAAATAAGTTTCGGCCAAGTTATGATCTGTGAGCGCAACATTTCTACTTGGTCTGTTCATTCTTGTTTCAACATCTTCCAAATATCTTGAACAGAAAGTCATACATTCCTCTGCCAAGTAGCCTTTAGCAATTGATCCTTTCGGATAACGCTTATTGCGGCAGTAAGACTTCAATTTGGATAGAAACCTAAACACAATATATAACATTATCAAAAGTTGCAACTAAAGGCATTGAGGTGAATGGAGGAATAATTTACAAATAAATTAACACCTTTCTATGGGATACATCCATCGATAGAAAATGGGTCCACCAAGTATTGCTTCATGAGGGAGATGAATTATCAAGTGCACCATAACAGTGAAGAAGGAAGACGGAAAGATCTTCTCCAGATTGCATAAAGTCAATGCGGCTCGATCTTGTAGTGTCTCAAGTTCTTGAACATCCAAAACTTTGCCACAAATGCCTTTCATTATATTGGATAGTTTAATTACACAAGACGTCACCTTTTTCGACATTCAACACCGCATAGCAACTGGCAGTAAATCTTGCATCAAGATGTGATAGTCATGTGATTTTAAGGCATATAGTCTTTGATCTTTAAGACTCTCACATCGAGATATATTTGATGCATACGCATCCGGGACCTTTATATCCTTCAACACCATGCAGAACACTTCTTTCTCCATCTTCGACATTGAAAAAATAGAAGGCTGCAACCAATGTTTCCTATTCGGAAGTGCTTGGGGATAAAGCTCACGCCGAATTCCCATGTGGACTAAATCAAGTCGACTCCGAAGATTGTCTTTCGATTTTCCATCGACATTCAAAATAGTCCCAATGATGTTCTCGCAGACATTTTTCTCAATGTGCATGACATCAAGATTATGTCGTAAAATGTGATGCTCCCAATAAGGCAACTCAAAAAAATACTTCTTTTTTTCCACAAGTCCGCCTCATTAGGATCATCCTCTTCATCAGATTCATCATCAGATTCATCCCTTAATCTTCTATTTTTTTACGCGTTGGGCGGTTGATTCATCTTCCCGTAAATGAAATTCATATCTTTCAACATGAACAAGATTTCAGATCTACCGGTCTACGAAGGAGCTTCTTTGAACTCTTCAGTACTGTCAAATAGAGTACTCTAAAATCTAAATCTATGTTTTCCCGGTAACCACCGACGATGCCCCATATAAGAGAACTTCTTCCCATTATATAACCATTGCAAACATGTTTGCGCAGCACAACAAGGACAAGCATAATGTCCCTTGGTACTTCAACCAGATAAATTGGCATAAGCTAGGAAGTCATTAATAGTCCACATCAAAGCTGCACGTAAATTAAAGTTTTCCTTTCTCAGTACATCATATGTCTCAACACCAGCCCATAATTGTTTTAACTCTTCAATAAGTGGCTGCAAATAAATGTCAATATCATTCCCGGGACCTTTCTCTCCAGGGATAATCATAGATAAGATAAAGGATGATTGTTTCATGCAAATCCATGGAGGCAAATTGTAAGGAACAAGCACCACAGGCCAATTACTATACGCAGTGCTCATGATTTTGTAAGGATTAAATCCATCAGATGCTAGCCTGTAACACCCCAAACCCGGCCTATGCGTTAAGACCAGACTAGCCATGCCACACAGTTCGAACTTACGTCCAGTCATCAATGCTTTTAATGAAAACAATTTTTTCAAAACAATTTTTTTTGAAGACGGAGTTTATCAAAAATCGAGATTTATTTGAAAACCATGATTTTAAAACATGAGAGTTTATAATTTGATTTTCAGAGAAATAATTTGGACAAAAACTTAAATAATTGGTTGAAATAAATTTATAAAAGAATTTTCACGGGAATTTTACGAGTAAATGATATTTAAGAAAAACCCTTTTTATACGTAAGTTTAAGAAAACATTTATAAGAATTAAACAGCCCCATTTAAGTAACTAAAACATATTAAAATCCATCCACGAATAAAAATCCATAAAAATAATACCAGAGGCCTTATTACATCGCAATTGAAATAGTACTTAGATAAAAAAAATACTTAAAAGAAGTTCAAAGTTTTTTTTTAACTCATCATTCGTAGTATGGCCTCCACACGAAGTCATCCCCGGCCCAAGCCTCCATCAATTGTCATTACCTGAGAAGGGTAAGAAAACGGGGTGAGTTACTTAGAACTCAGTGTTTAACCCACTTACCGTGTCCACTGGGCCATAACCATATAAACATATATTTGGGCTTGAGCCCATTTACAAATGTACATTATATAAATCAAATATAAAAATGCATGTGATATGCAATTCCCAACCAAGCCTAATTTCCATCCGCAACACACCACCAGTACCAACCATCACACCTGTGGGGATCAAGTCAACCCACCCCGCCAACACACCAATCGCAGGCATAAAGCCATTTAAAAAAATTGTGGTTAAACCACCGAACTAGATTGTGGCAGAGCCACTCGAACTAGATTGTGGCAGAGCCACTCGAACTAGATTTTGGCAATAGGCCTTTCTTCTCTTCATCAATTTTCCCAACCCATGCAATCATGTATATATATATATATATATATATATATATATATATATATATATATATATAAAACATAACAATACATTCACATAATGAATTTTAACAAAAGGCCCATATATCGATCTAGCAGTTTTTGGCCCATATATCGATCTAGTAGTTTTTTTTTTAAATTTGCCCATATAGCAAATTATCAAATTGGCCCATATAGCAATTTACCAAGTTGACCCATATAGCAAATTATCAAGTTGGCCCATATAGCAATTTACCAAATTGACCCATTAAGGGTATTTTCGTAATTCGGTCCATAGGGACATTTCGTAATTCAGCCCATTAAGGGCATTTTCGTAATTTGGCCCATAAGGGCGTTTTCATAATTCGGTAATCGTACCTACTAAGGGTAATTTGGTAATTTACCCTCTAAGGGTATAATGGTAATTTTCGCAACCTAGGCTTAATTACTAATTTGGGGTATAAAAATCTAAACTGTCCATTTGCGTCGTACTGACTAAAATGACTATAACTCGAGTTAAAAAACTCAAAATCTAAATCCGTAAATTTTCCTTGAAACTAGACTCATATATCTTCTTACTATAAGTTTTCCAGAATTTTTGGCTTAGCCAATTAGTACAGTTTATTCTTCAAAGTATCCCTTTTTTCACTGTTTGACAGTTCTGCCCTCTCTTCACAAAATCTCAGATATCTTATTGTAAAGAACTCAAATACTGGTTTCGTTTCATCCAAATAAAAATAGACTCACTAAGGATTCTAATAATATAAACCCTGTCCCGTAATTATTTTTCTACAATTTATAGTGATTTTTCCAAGTCAGAAGAGGGGATCTCGAAATCACTCTGAACCAGTCTCACAAAAATCTAAAAATCTCAAAATATACTAGTCCTTTGCTTTCTCCGTTTCTTTTATAAGAAAATAGACTCAACTATATTTCAATCCATATCTCCTTCACTTTCTAATTCAATTTCTACTATTTTTGGTGATTTTTCAAAATCACGTCACTGCTGTTAACCAAAACTGTTTTGTTACAAAATATGGTTACCACTTCGAACATACGTACGCCCGAGTGGCCATTGATGCTGGTTTGCGGCTTTTTAGTCTTTCGACCGATTCACAGAACATTTCATGCAAACATTTAGAGAGGTATGAGATTACACACCCCATTTCAAACATGTATTCGGAAAGTAAGGGATTACACACCTGATTTCGGTAAGGACTAAACCTTCTTGATAGTCGGCACCTACGACACCCACTATTTCCGAAGGATTAACAAATAGAGAATATCGAGTGACTTTGTCCCTAAAAATAATCGATTAGTTAAACTTCGATCTGATTTGCAATATAGCCGAATAGAGCTATAACGAAAAAATCCAAGAAGAACATTCTTACCTTAACGATGATGAATCCGATTTCCACCGATTGACTTATGGTTACGATTGATACACGGCCACCCACTAAGTTTCTATGATAGAGAAAAGATTCGAATGAGATATGGTATGATGATGGTCTCGATCCAAAAAGACCATCCCACACCAACATGTAGATTCGGCACAAAGGAAAAGGGAAAAAAAATAACGATTCCAAAATATTGTACTAGCCACTTACCGATTGATCAAAGTGTGAGAAGAAGGAATAAATTTATTGAAAAGGAGATAAGTGTGGTGGAGGATTCGGCTATGAAGGAGAAGTTAAAGGGAATGGTGCTTAGTAACATTCGGCCATGATGAAAATAAAAGGGAGAAAAATGTTTGAGAGATTTTTGTTAGAAGAAAAGGATGAAGAAAGGTATATGAAAATAAGGTGTTTAGGTTTCGGTTCTTTTCAAGAATGGAAGATGAAAAAAGAAATGAGTTTGAGGCTTATGTGCATTCGGCTAAGAAGAGGAAAATGGAGAGAAAGGTTTTGGAGAAAAACACAAAAATGACAAAATGCCAAAGTGACCAACTAGCTACCAAAAGCCATCCAAATTTTGGTCACCCCCCTAGCCCCTAAAACGTCCAAGTACATGGCCAAGAGAGTCAACCTTTGCCAACTATACTTTCCATAAAACATTCCTCAATTTAAGCATTATACTTTCCATAAAACATTCCTCAATTTAAGCCACTTGTTCCCCTACCTACCTTATCCTATTGATTCCTTTTCCTATGTCAATTCTTGTCTTAATCCATTAGCCACCTTGTCATAAAACCAAAAGTCCAACCTTCAAAAAATAAAGCTTGACCGACACATGCTAGATGAGTGAAAAGAACAAAAATTGTAGTCACAAAAATGCATACCAAGGGATTCGAACCTCTTCCCTCAAGCAAACATACATGGCGTCATATCTCCTTTACGACTTGCTCATCTTATGCTAACTTTTACTGTTTAATTACCTTAAGCATTTAAGGTTACTTGTTCCATTTCAATAAAGTACTACTTACCAAAAATTAATCCAAGTCCAAATAAATCCCGACCCTTCTCGAGACCATTTTAAACACACAAATGGAATCATTTCACTAGCTAAGCACCAAAATAATGCAACATATAAATACTCAATTTTTAGGGTATTACAATTCTACCCCCTTAAAGAAATTTCATCCTCGAAATTTACCTGGTTAAAAGAGGTGAGGATATTGTTGCCGAATTACGTCCTCAGGCTCCCACGTAGCTTCCTTCGCTCCGTGATTACGCCACAGAACCTTAACCAACGGCACAGTCTTCTTTCTTAGCACCTTAACATCACGGTCTAAGATTTTCACTGGTTCCTCCTCGAAAGACAAGTCTAGCTTTAATTCCACTTCTTCCACCGGTACAATATGCGACGGATCCGATCTATAACGCCTCAGCATAGAAACATGGAAGACACTATGAATCTGACTCAACTCCGGAGGTAATTCAAGCTGATAGGCCACTGGTCCTACACGCTTCAACACACGGTACAGTCCAATGAACCTAGGGCTCAACTTGCCTTCCTTCCAAATCTGAAAATCTTCTTCCAGGGTGAGACTTTCAGAAAGACTTGATCCCCCACCGCAAATTCAATATCCTTACGCTTCAGATCCGCATACAATTTTTGTCGATCCAACAAGTAGGAGTACGACACCTACGACCGTATAACGCTTCATAGGGTGCCATTTGGATACTGGATTGGTAACTGTTATTATACGCGAACTCTGCCAACGGTAGGAAATCCTCCCAACTACCTCTGAAGTCGATTACACAACCACGCAACATGTCTTCCAAAATCTGAATTACTCTTTCTGACTGACCATCTGACTGAGGATAAAAAGCCGTACTAAAGTTTAACTTTGTTCCTAAAGCCTCATGTAAAGCTTTCCAAAACCGTGATGTAAACCTGGGATCCCTGTCTGATATGATAGACACTAGTACCCTATGCAACCTCACGATCTCAGATACATACAGCTTAGCCAATTTCTGCAGTGAGTAATCCGTACGAACTGATAGAAAATGAGCAGTCTTCGTTAATCGATCAACTACCATCCAAATAGAATCTTTCTTAGTAGGTGTTAAGGGTAACCCACTAACAAAATCCATCGTTATTCGTTCCCATTTCCATAGAGGAATCTTTACCGGTTGCAATAATCCCGATGGTAACTGATGTTCCGCCTTCACTTGTTGACAAGTCAAGCATTTCCCCACAAATTCAGTAACCTCCCGTTTCAACCCTGGCCACCAATACTGCTCACGAAGATCCCGATACATCTTACTTCCTCTGGGGTGCATAGCATAAGGACTACTATGCGCCTCCCGTAGAATCATTTGTCTCAAATCCGAATCCATGGGCATACAAACTCTTCCACGAAAACATAGCACGCCATCCTTGTTCAATCTAAAATCCCCTATTATACCACTTTCAACTTGTTGCATTAAAGGACCCAACTTTTCATCTGATAACTGCTTTTCCTTGATTTGCTCCAACCACAGAGGCTTCACCTGAAGTTCCGCTAGCAGACTGCCATCCTCAAACAAACTGAGATGAGCAAACATTGCTCTTAACTCCGATACTATCTTACGACTCAACGCGTCTGCCACCACGTTAGCCTTTCCAGGATGGTACTCGATTGAGAAGTCATAATCTTTTAACAACTCTACCCATCTTCGTTGTCTCAAGTTCAACTACTTTGGAGTAAGGAGGTACTTAAGACTCTTATGGTCCGTATAAATAATCGACTTCTCACCGTAGAGATAGTGCCTCCAAATCTTTAAAGCAAACACTACCGTAGCCAACTCCAAGTCATGAGTAGGATAGTTGACTTCATGTGGCCTCAACTGACGAGAAGCATACGCCACCACTTTCCCACTTTGCATCAACACATGTCCTAAACCCGTATGTGACGCATCACAGTAAACGGTAAACTCTTTTCCAGCTTCAAGTTGAATCAGTACTGGCGCTTCCGTCAAAATCTTCTTCAGTTTCTCGAAACTTTCTTGTTGTTTATCGGTCCACACATACGGTACTCCTTTTCGCAACAACTTAGTTAGGGGTGCAGCAATCAATGAAAACCCCTCAACAAAACGCCGGTAATAACTAGCCAACCCTAGGAAACTTCGAATTTCAGCCACTGACTTCGGTGGTTTCCATTCCAACACAGCCTCTACCTTCCGAGGATCAACTCTTATTCCTTCGGCTGACACCACATGCCCCAAGAAAGTCACTTCCTTCAACCAAAATTCGCATTTACTGAATTTGGCATAAAGTTGCTTATCCCGCAAAATTTGCAACACAATGCGCAAATGTGAGTCATGCTCTTCTTCATTCCTCGAATATACCAAGATATCATCTATAAACACCACTACGAACCGGTCTAGATAGGGTTGAAAGACTCGGTTTATCATGTCCATAAATGCAGCTGGCGCATTGGTCAAACCAAACGGCATAACCAAAAACTCATAATGTCCATAACGAGTTCGGAATGCCGTCTTATGAATATCCGCCTCTTTAACCTTGAGTTGATGATAACCCGATCTCAAATCAATCTTGGAGAAAACTGAAGCTCCTCTCAATTGATCAAACAGGTCATCGATTCTCGGCAATGGATACCTATTCTTGATCGTCAATTTATTTAACTGCCTATAATCAATGCACATACGCATCGACCCATCCTTCTTCTTGATGAACAAAACCGGTGCTCCCCACGGAGACACACTCGGTCGGATAAATCCCCGATCTAAAAATTCTTGAATTTGAGCTTTAAGCTCCGCTAACCCCTTCGGTGCCATTCTATAAGGAGCAATGGACACCGGAGCCGTTCCGGGAAAAAGCTCAATACCAAACTCTACTTCTCGATCTGGAGGTAGACTCAGAAGTTCTTCGGGAAAGACATCTGGAAATTCTTTCACCGTTCTCACACCTTCCACCGATAATTCCTTGGTATCCGAAGCACTAATGAAGGCTAGGAATGCTTCATACCCTTTCCGCACCATCTTTTCTGCCTTCAAAGCAAATACCATATTTGCCAAAAAGTTCCTTCGCTCACCAATCATAACTACCTCCTCATCATCCACAGTCCTTATCAACATCCGCTTTTCAGCACAATCCAATTGCTCCCGGTGCTTCACCAACCAATCCATTCCCAAAATAAGATCGAACTCGCCAAAAGGCAATTCCATCAAATCCACCAGAAATATTTCTCTTTGGATTTCTAAGGGCACGTCTCTAAACAGTTTATTCACAATAACTGACTATCCTAAAGGACTAAGTACCGTCATCTCTCTATTGGTAATCTCAGATCTAATATTCAGGTTTCCAGATATGGCATTAGCAACATACGAGTGGGTAGACCCGATATCTATCAAAGCAGTAACAGGTACATCAAAGATGAAGAACGTACCAGTTATCACATCAGGTGCATCGCCATCTTCCCGACGCCTAACCGCATAGACCAACCCCGGCTATCTTGCCTCTGTGTTACCTCTAAAGCCATTTCCTCGACCCGGTGCACCTTGACCACGTCCAACACCATTACCACCACGACCTGGCCCACGGCCTCTCGATGGCTGCTGAGTGCCTCTAACTGGCTGAGCATCAGGGTTACGAGCTTCTGGAGTCGTATCAGTCCGTCGAGGGCAATTCTTATACTGATGGTCTTTGGAACCACATTTATAGCAGGCACTAGTTTTCCTCCAGCATTCCCCGGGGTGTCGCTTTCCACAGTCAGCATAGTCTCGACTCTGATTGGTAGTCACAGGTGCTCTAGCTTGAGCTGACTCATCATTTCGGAGCCTCTTTTGGAACCTTTAAGCAGAGCCCGTGTACCTAATATCCCTCTTGCCTCTAACTCTTTCCCGGTTCTGGCGTTCTGAGTTCTTAGCTTCTTCGGCTATCTTGGCTTTCTCCACAAGCGAGGCAAAAGTCCGTACTTGTTGTGGGGCTATCAGTACCCGCAACTCATCATTCAGCCCATCTTCAAAGCATACACAGTGCTCATGATCGGTCGATACTATAGTGCGAGCATAACGGCTCAAACGAAGAAATTCCGCCTTGTAGGCTGCCACCGTCTTATTTCCTTGAACCAAATTCAGGAATTCCTTCCTCCGGGCGTCTACATAACTTGTCCCGACGTACTTCCCTTGGAAAGCAGCTTTGAAGAAATCCCAAGTAATCAATGCAGCCTCGGTGCCTTCTCGAACCGTAAGCCACCATTGATACGCCTCGTCCCTTAGCAAGGACACAGCCCCTCTCAGTTTCTGCTCGACAGTGCACTCCATATCATCCATAATCCGCTCTACAGCCTCGAGCCAATATTCCGCAACATTCAGAGCTACCCCCGAGACACCTCTAAAAACCTCGGCACCACTTGATTTAAGTCGTTCCGAGATTGATCCACGGATTGCTGGACCAGTTCTAACCCCAGTGGCCCTTTCTAAGAATCGCAACATTGCTTGAGTCAAAGCATTATCCTCTCTCGTATGATCATGAGATCCAGTCTCACTCCCAGGTGACACAGGTGCATCCATTTCCGGCATAAGACCCGACGCTTCAGACACCACCCTAGCACCTCAGCCTCTACCACGGCCACGTCTACCACGTCCACGCCCACGTCCTCTAGTGCTCATATTGGGTATTTCGGTTTAATCTGATTTCAAGTTTTATGAATCAGTATACTATTTCAGCATTTATTAACGATATTTTATGAGATATAAGAGGTAAAGTTGTTTTCGCAATCACTTCCTATAGTCTCAATCTATACCGTTTTCAACATCTAAAACTAGAAGTTCTAGAGTGTTTCTATGGTCATATCACAATAATAAATATTTAATATACAAATACTTACTTGACTTGGTGCCGGATGCTCGTGGTGCCATACTACCTTTAACACATAAAATCTAGAAATTTAAACAGTTTTTAAACAAAATTTATTGTTGAACCCAAACCACAGCCGAGTTTTGAAACTGGCTCTGATACCACAAAATGTAACACCCCAAACCCGACCTATGCGTTAAGACCAAACTTGGCATGCCACACAGTTCGAACTTACGTCCAGTCATCAATGCTTTTAGTGAAAACAATTTTTTCAAAACGATTTTTTTTGAAGACGGAGTTTATCAAAAATCGAGATTTATTTGAAAACCATGATTTTAAAACATGAGAGTTTACAATTTGATTTTTAGAGAAATAATTTGGATAAAAACTTAAATAATTGGTTGAAATAAATTTATAAAAGAGTTTTCACGGGAATTTTACGAGTAAGTGATATTTAAGAAAAACCTTTTTTATACGTAAGTTTAAGAAAACATTTATAAGAATTAAACAGCCCCATTTAAGTAACTAAAACATATTAAAAATCCATCCACAAATAAAAATCCATAAAAATAATACCAGAGGCCTTATTACATCGCAAATGAAATAGTACTTAGATAAAAAAAATACTTAAAAAAAGTTCAAAGTTTTTTTTCTAACTCATCATTCGTAGTATGGCCTCCACAAGAAGTCATCCCCGGCCCAAGCCTCCATCAATTGTCATTACCTGAGAAGGGTAAGAAAACGGGGTGAGTTACTTAGAACTCAGTGTGTAACCCACTTACCGTGACCACTGGGCCATAACCATATAAACATATATTTGGGCTTGAGTCCATTTACAAATGTACATTATATAAATCAAATATAAAAATGCATGTGATATGCAATTCCCAACCAAACCTAATTTCCATCCGCTACACACCACCCGTACCAACCATCACACCTGTGGGGATCAAGTCAACCCACCCCGCCAACACACCAATCGCAGGCATAAAGCCATTTAAAAAAATTGTGGTTAAACCACCGAACTAGATTGTGGCAGAGCCACTCGAACTAGATTGTGGCAGAGCCACTCGAACTAGATTTTGGCAACAGGCCTTGCTTCTCTTCATCAATTTTCCCAACCTATGCAATCATGTATATATATATAAAACATAACAATACATTCACATAATGAATTTTAATAAAAGGCCCATATATCGATCTAGCAGTTTTTGGCCCATATATCGATCTAGCAGTTTTTTTTTAAATTTGCCCATATAGCAAATTATCAAATTGGCCCATATAGCAATTTACCAAGTTGACCCATATAGCAAATTATCAAGTTGGCCCATATAGTAATTTATCAAATTGACCCATTAAGGGCATTTCGATAATTCGGTCTATAGGGACATTTTGTAATTCAGCCCATTAAGGGCATTTTTGTAATTTGGCCCGTAAGGGCATTTTCATAATTCGGTAATCGTACCCACTAAGGGTAATTTGGTAATTTACCCTCTAAGGGTATAATGGTAATTTTCGCAACCTAGGCTTAATTACTAATTTGGGGCATAAAAATCTAAACTGTCCATCTGCGTCGTACTGACTAAACTGACTATAACTCGAGTTAGAAAACTCAAAATCTAAATCCGTAAATTTTCCTTGAAACTAGACTCATATATCTTCTTACTATAAGTTTTCCAGAATTTTTGGCTTAGCCAATTAGTACAGTTTATTCTTCAAAGTATCCCTTGTTTCACTGTTTGACAGTTCTGCCCCCTCTTCACAAAATCTTAGATATCTTATTGTACAGAACTCAAATACTGGTTTTGTTTCATCCAAATAAAAATAGACTCACGAAGGATTCTAATAATATAAACCATGTCCCGTAATTATTTTTCTACAATTTATAGTGATTTTTCCAAGTCAGAAGAGGGGATCTCGAAATCACTCTGAACCAGTCTCACAAAAATCTAAAAATCTCAAAATATACTAGTCCTTTGCTTTCTCCGTTTCTTTTATAAGAAAATAGACTCAACTATCTTTCAATCCATATCTCCTTCACTTTCAAATTCAATGTCTACTATTTTTGGTGATTTTTCAAATTCACATCACTACTGTTAACCAAAACTGTTTTGTTACAAAATATGGTTACCACTTCGAACATACGTACGCCCGAGTGACCATAGATGCTGGTTTGCGGCTTTTCAGTGTTTCGACTGATTCATAGAACATTTCATGCAAACATTTAGAGAGGTATGAGATTACACACCCCATTTCAAACATGTATTCAGAAAGTAAGGGATTACACACCTAATTTCGGTAAGGACTAAACCTTCTTGATAGTCGGCACCTACGACACCCACTATTTTCGAAGGATTAACAAATAGAGAATATCGAGTGAATTTGTCCCTAAAAATAATCGATTAGTCGAAACTTCGATCCGATTTGCAATATAGCCGAATAGAGCTATAACGAAAAAATCGAAGAAGAACATTCTTACCTTAACGATGATGAATCCGATTTCCACCGATTGACTTATGGTTACGGTTGATACACGACCACCCACTAAGTTTCTATGATAGAGAAAAGATTCGAATGAGATATGGTATGATGATGGTCTCAGTCCAAAAAGACCATCCCACACCAACATGTAGATTCGGCACAAAGGAAAAGGGAAAAAAATAACGATTCCAAAATATTGTACTAGCCACTTACCGATTGATCAAAGTGTGAGAAGAAGGAATAAAATGATTGAAAAGGAGATAAGTGTGGTGGAGGATTCGGCTATGAAGGAGAAGTTAAAGGGAATGGTGCTTAGTAACATTCGGCCATGATGAAAATAAAAGGGAGAAAAATGTTTGAGAGATTTTTGTAAGAAGAAAGGGATGAAGAAAGGTATATGAAAATAAGGTGTTTAGGTTTCGGTTCTTTTCAAGAATGGAAGATGAACAAAGAAAAGAGCTTGAGGCTTTTGTGCATTCGGCTAAGAAGAGGAAAATGGAGAGAATGGTTTTGGAGAAAAACACAAAAATGACAAAATGCCAAAGTGACCAACTAGCTACCAAAAGCCATCCAAATTTTGGTCACCCCCCTAGCCCCTAAAACGTCCAAGTACATGGCCAAGAGAGTCAACCTTTGCCAACTATACTTTCCATAAAACATTCCTCAATTTAAGCATTATACTTTCTATAAAACATTCCTCAATTTAAGCCACTTGTTCCCCTACCTACCTTATCCTATTGATTCCTTTTTCCTATGTCAATTCTTGTCTTAATCCATTAGCCACCTTGTCATAAAACCAAAAGTCCAACCTTCCAAAAATAAAGCTTGACCGACACATGCTAGATGAGTGAAAAGAAAAAAAAAATTTAGTCACAAAAATGCATACCAAGGGATTCGAACCTCTTCCCTCAAGCAAACATACATGGCGTCATATCTCCTTTACCACTTGCTCATCTTATGCTAACTTTTACTGTTTAATTACCTTAAGCATTTAAGGTTACTTGTTCCATTTCAATAAAGTACTACTTACCAAAAATTATTCCAAGTCCAAATAAATCCCGACCCTTCTCGAGACCATTTTAAACACACAAATGGAATCATTTCACTAGCTAAGCACCAAAATAATGCAACATATAAATACTCAATTTTTAGGGTATTACATAGCCCAAGCTTCACACTCCGAGGATCGCTTGCAAAGCTTGGAAATTTGCTGTCAAATGATTTCCAAGCTAAAGAATCCGACGAATGCCTTAACAATCCATCATCGGTTCGTCCATCATGGTGCTACGTCATAGACTCGGCTGTCTTCAACGACATGAAAAGCCTTTAAAGCCTTGGTATTAGCGGAAAATACCGTAAAATCTTAACTGGCTTCTTCCTTGACAGTGTATCATTTTCATCCTCGTTACCATCTTCTGTATTTTTATTCATCCAACGGGGTTGACCGCATACATGACAGCACTGTTGGTTTTTCCGGTCGCTCCAATATAACATGTAGTCATTTGGGAAACTATGAATTTTGTTGTACCCAAGGCCCAAATCTTTTATCAGTTTCTTCATGTCTTTGCATGATTAATGGATTTTCGCAAACGGGAACATTTCTCTCAAAAACTCTAACAGCATTGTCAAAGAGTTTCCGGTCCACCCTCCCAAACATTTTAAGTGAAAAAGACGAATACAAAAAGACATTTTTGAAAATTTTTATCCCTCATAAAGTTCTTCATTCATTTCACCAAGTAACGTGTAGAACTTCGCCGCTTCTTTATTTGGCTGTTCATTAGGTACACTTCTTCCTGTTTAGGTGAAAGTGTTTCCACCAAAATTATAATCATTGGATGCAACCAAGTCAGGTGGAAATGATTGCAAACTATCGCTGCGCACATTAAATGTATCCCACAACATACCTTCCATGTCATCTTCCATTTTTTATACCCCTGAAAAAAGCCATCAACAATTAGATGTTCGTAGACAACTTCACGATAATGCCAATTGATATTGCCACACTTCTTACACGAGCAAAGAATCATATTCTCTTGGCTTGCATTTTGAAATGCAAAGTTGAGAAAAGTTTCTACTCCATTTGCGATAGCCGTTGCTTACCCTTGACAAATTCATCCAAGTCCTATCCATTTCGTAGTTGTTGAAGTCTAAAGTTGACAATAAATTACGGTTACTTAATTGTTAGCTATTGATTTAAATCGGGTCATTGTACTAAAATAGATAATACATACCAAGTTTCAAGTATCTAATGGGTGTAAACTAATTCAAGTAAGTTGCAGGATTTTGAAGTATATATTTATGTATTACGTAAGTTAAGTAAATTATGTAAGTTATGATATGACATATATCTATGTAAGTTATGTAAGTTGTGATATGATATATATTTATGTATTATGTAAGTTATGATATGATATATATTTATGTATTATGTAAGTTACGTAAGTTACGTGTGTTGGGAATTATGTGTTAAGAACTGTATTATATAAAAACAATTATATGGGGAAAGGAAATAATCCACTGTCAATAGTTTACTATAAGCAAGTTGGAGATATAAAATTAAATATATAGTGATTTAAATATATATTTAGTACATATACGAGTTTGAGCAATAAAATTGGAGAACTTTTTTGGGAAGTTGATATCTTCAAATTTAAAACTTACATTTGAAATGTTCTTTTGATTGCAACAGTAACGATATATATATATATATATATATATATATATAAATAGAATAAATTTAACTAAAAATAGATAATTTATGAAACACCCCAAACCCGACCCACGAGCCTCAACCGGATCTGGTATGTTCCTTGAGTAAAACATTTTAAAAACTTGTTTATTACTTTGGAAAAATTTTAGTGATTTTGAAAAAAAATTGATTTGTGTTGATTTCAAATTGAAAACAATGTTATTCTTGAAATCTAGATCTTAATAAAACTTTATTTTAGTACTGGAAAACAATAAGTTAAAAGTATCCAATTTATCTTTGAGAAAAGTTATTTAAAACTTGAAATAATAATAATCATATCATAATGAAATCAAATAAAATGCATGCATAAAAACAATTCAATAGTAATGGCCTTATTACAACTGAAAAATACCAAATAAATCCCGAAAATAAAATAATAGAAAACGCAAGTTCAACTGTTAGAAATCCCGAAAATATTCAGCATGGCCACCACCTAGTCTCCGCCGACCCGGTCCAAGTCACTGTATGTCACCTGAAAAGATATCCCACAACGGGGTGAGTCAAATAGACTCAGTGTGTAACAGTCAACACAAAGTCCCAACCGATTTAGGCATATCAAAACATACATATATATATATATATAGCAAATAGAGATAATGATGCAATCCCGAACCCAAACCTAAATATCCATCCTCTACACATCACCCGTACCAACCAATCACACCGTGGGGATTACTAAATCGACCCTCCATCCGCTACACACCATCGAAGGCAGTCGCTGCAGACGACTTGCACATCGCCCTTATAAATTGTGGCATAGCCACCAGATAATGTGACAAAGTCACCAGATAACAATATGTGACATAAGTCACCACATTCAGATTATGTGACATGAGTCACCAGATATTGTGGTAAAAACTACCAGATCACTTCCCCTTCACATATCACCCTTATGCCCATATGTCATACAAAACATGCAAAAATCATGCCATATATCTTATTCCATGTTCATAACGAATTCACTTATATGTCATATTCAATCTTCATAGCACTATTAACATAGTATTAAAAGCGAACGTACATGGGTACTCTGTACCATCGTATGGTACCTTTAGCCATATCTTTCATATTTCATTAACACATATATTAAATTAATACCGTAAATCTATTAGGAAACAATGTAAGGTTATACACCTGATAATAGTGATAACTATACTTTCCCGCTCGTCGATACCTAAATATTTATCACTCTTGATTAGAACACTAATACTCATAAAACTATACAAATGATAAGTAATCTAAATCCTTACCCTCGGAATCTCGAACAACAACTATATGCGATTTCTCTCCGATTGATGGTTCATAACCCGATGAAGAACCACGAACAAACAATGGCTCGGGGGTACGTACGACTTCAAATAATCGATTTTCGCCGGCAGAGGGTCCACATCCCGGTGGAAAGCCTCGGACTCCCGACACAGCCCTTCGTTTGAAATTTGAGGGTATAGCAGAACCACCCCTCTTCCAAACACTATTAACTGCTCTTTTCGAACCCATTTTTTATTGCCCCAAAATCTAACGTTCACAGAAAAATAATAATATTCGAGCGATAGAGTCCCCTAAAACGAAATCGATTAGTGGTCCATCTAAAACGATATAACAAGTAATATAAAAATCCTTACCTTAACACTTCGATTCAATTTTTCTAACGAGCACGAAGATTATGAAGAGAAAAGGTTGAGATTTGATGCGATTAAGCTTTGGTATCCAAAGAGGTATTCGGCCTTAACAAATAAGAAAGAAGTGGAGTTTAGAGAGATTCGGCAATGATAGTGTTTTGGGTAATAAAGAGAAAAGAAGAGAAGAGAAGAGAAGAAGGATAGTAGATTCGGCTTAACAAAAGAATAAAAAGAAGAATAGTGTGGGGCTTTAGAAGAGAATAGCAAGGGGTTATAGATTCGGCTTTAACAAAAGAGAAGAGAGAGATGGGAGGTTTAAGGTGTTGCGGCAATGGTGGGATTGGGAGATAGAAGTTTCGGCCTTAGCAAGGTAAAAGAGAAGAAGATGCACAAATGGTTTCGGCTTTAGGTCAAGAAAGAAAATAGTGCACAAGTGATCTCCTATTTTGGTTTCCAAAAGAAAAACACACAAGCTTTCTAGACAACAAAACAGCACAAAAAGAATGCCCAAACCTCACTATGCATATTCGGCCAAGAGGAAAAAATGAGAGAAACACTATTGCTTTTGGGTGAGCAAAAAGACCAAAATGAAATTTCTCCGAAGCTACCAACTTTTCCCAAAACTCACCACAAAATCGACTCCTCCCTTAGTCCACAAAACCGTCCATGTTCATGGACAAAATGCCATAAAAAAGTTTCCAAACCTCATCCCTTAATCCATGCCTTATGTCCCCTTATCATACCAAAAGCTTAGGATTTCATTCCTTAAGTTAATCACTTGCCTTTTTCCCTTAGTCTACTATCCATAAAAGAAAATAGTCCAACCTTACCTTAATTAGAGTTGACCGATACATGCCATACACATGCAAAAATAAAAGTCACCTTATTGCCATCCATGGGATTCGAACCTCTTCCCTCATACAATTACTCATGCGCCAACACCACTTTACTACTTGCTCACTTATGCTAACATTAAACACTTAAATTAACTTAAGTAACAGGGTCACTTGATCCACTTCACTAAATTCTCCATACTAAAAATTATTCTAAATCCAATTTAATTCCAAACCTTCACAAGACTATATTAGGCACATAATAAAATCATACCCGAACTAACACAAGCAACAAGATGATACTCAAATTTTTCCCAAAGCCCAATTAAACCCGAGAATTCATAGAAACCTTGTAACCTTCCAAATCCACTTAACTAATAAATCCAATTTGCAAAAACAACATTCTCATATTCTTGAAGATTTTAAACACTTCTAAGCCCAAGGCCCAATCGGCCCAATCCTACTAGGCCCAATTTCGGGATGTTACAATTCTACCCTCCTAAAAAAAATTCGTCCTCGAAATTTCCAACCAACTACTAACACATTTCTCAAATCACACCACTATGCTTTCGCTGCGCACTCTGCCCTTAAAAACTACAATGTACTTTTTAACATAATCTTGAATCCTTTTTCAAACAACCAAACATACCTGACTTGAGGGTGAGGAAACAATCCCGAGCCTTATGCTCCTTAGACCCGCATCTCAAGCATGCTCCTAACCTCCTCCAGCATTCTCTCGGATGACGCCTCTTCAAAAATCACAAGCTGGATAGTTTGGTCATGCCTTGACATGCTTTACAGAACGAGATTGTGACCCTAGAGAACCGTGATCTTTTTTCTTCTTACAGTCCACAGACCCAACTCAAAGTGCTTCACCGATTCCTTTAACCTCCTCCAATACTTCCTTAACTATCTGAGTCAGCTCATCAATCCCAACTCGATCATGAGACCCCGTCTCAGCCACTAGCGATGCTAACGCCTTCTTTTCGGAAATATGCCTCGGTGCCGAAGATCTAGCCCTAGCACCTCGGCCTTTACCACGTCCACGACGACCACGTTCCCTAGAATTCATGTCTACGATCGCGATCTAATCTAATTTAAGAAATTTTATGCATTAGTTCTTGTTCCACTGATTACCCGCTAATAAGTTTTATGAAAGGAAATTTAGTAGTAGTTCTTTCGATCATTTCAAGGTTTTCGTTTCAAGTCTTCTACCCTAATTCAGAGAAACACATACATTCAGTAGTACCTACTACACACATACATTCACCACTCAAGCATTTTCGTTCATTCTATTCCTAGGGGTATTTTCGTAATTTGTCCTATAGAGGTATTTTGGTAATTTTCCAAATCGGGGTATTTTGATATTTTGCAAATTAGGGGTTTTGATATTTTTGTAAAGTAAGAATATTTTAACAAAAGTCGAGGGTATTATGGTAATTTTATAATCCAAGGGTGTTTTAGTAATTTTTACAAACCAGGGGTACTTGGGTAATTTGTAAATCGGGAATATTTAAAAAAAATTCAAAAAAAATAATTTTCCTACAAATCAAAGGAGTAATTTGGTGAATTTAAAACTAAGGTTTTTATAAAACCGTGTAGCTAGTCCCTTTCGGGTTTTAATTATCGAGTTTAGTCCCGTGAATAAGTCCTCTTGGTTAGGGTGAACTGTCACTACGCACCAGGTAGGATTCGAGTGGAGAGGAGGTGAGTCACTAGGACTACTTCAATACCAAGCTTCCACCGAAACCAATCCTAGACATGCGCACAATGGTTGCCACACCCTAACTCGGCGACTCACTCACAGTTTTGTTTAATTAGGCTTTAAGTTTTATGTAATTCTGTGTTGGAGTAAACTAATCCTAGAGTTCAATAGTTCCTAATGTACTAATCTACGTTCCCTTATACCCACATACAAATCATACAATAAGTCATACAACAGTTAGAGGTACTTACCTGGTGGACTTCGGGTCGGAGACTTAGGTGCCATGTCAGAAAACCTACTCAGTTCCAAAATTTTCACAAAATCTTAATTGGGCTCTATTTTGAAAATGTTGTGGGCTTTAAACCCAAGGCCGAGAGTTTAAAACTGGGCTCTGATACCAAGTTGAAACACCCCAAACCCGGCCCACGAGCCTCAACCGGATCTGGTATGTTCCTTGAGTAAAACATTTTAAAAACTTGTTTGTTACTTTGGAAAAATTTTAGTGATTTTGAAGAAAATTTGATTTGTGTTGATTTCAAATTGAAAACAATGTTATTCTTGAAATCTAGATCTTAATAAAACTTTATTTTAGTACTGGAAAACAATAAGTTAAAAGTATCCAATTTATCTTTGAGAAAAGTTATTTAAAACTTGAAATAATAATAATCACATCATAATGAAATCAAATAAAATGCATGCATAAAAACAATTCAATAGTAATGGCCTTATTACAACTGAAAAATACCAAATAAATCCCGAAAATAAAATAATAAAAAATGCAAGTTCAACTGTTTAAAATCCCGAAAATATTCAGCATGGCCACCACCTAGTCTCCGCCGACCCGGTCCAAGTCACTGTATGTCACCTGAAAAGATATCCCACAACGGGGTGAGTCAAATAGACTCAGTGTGTAACAGTCAACACAAAGTCCCAACCGATTTAGGCATATCAAAACATACATATATATATAGCAAATAGAGATAATGATGCAATCCCGAACCCAAACCTAAATATCCATCCTCTACACATCACCCGTACCAACCAACCACACCGTGGGGATTACTAAATTGACCCTCCATCCGCTACACACCATCGAAGGCAGTCGCTGCAGACGACTTGCACATCGCCCTTATAAATTGTGGCATAGCCACCAGATAATGTGACAAAGTCACCAGATAACAATATGTGACATAAGTCACCATATTCAGATTATGTGACATGAGTCACCAGATATTGTGGTAAAAACCACCAGATCACTTCCCCTTCACATATCACCCTTATGCCCATATGTCATACAAAACATGCAAAAATCATGCCATATATCTTATTCCATGTTCATAACGAATTCACTTATATGTCATATTCAATCTTCATAACACTATTAACATAGTATTAAAAGCGAACGTACCTGGGTACTCTATACCATCGTATGGTACCTTTAGCCATATCTTTCATATTTCATTAACACATATATTAAATTAATACCGTAAATCTATTAGGAAACAATGTAAGGTTACACACCTGATAATAGTGATAACTATACTTTCCCGCTCGTCGATACCTAAATATTTATCACTCTTGATTAGAACACTAATACTCATAAAACTATACAAATGATAAGTAATCTAAATCCTTACCCTCGGAATCTCGAACAACAACTATATGCGATTTCTCTCTGATTGATGGTTCATAACCCGATGAAGAACCACGAACAAACAATGGCTCGGGGGTACGTACGACTTCAAATAATCGATTTCCGCCGGCAGAGGGTCCACATCCCGGTGGAAAGCCTCGGACTCCCGACACAGCCCTTCGTTTGAAATTTGAGGGTATAGCAGAACCACCCCTCTTCCAAACACTATTAACTGCTCTTTTCGAACCCATTTTTTATTGCCCCAAAATCTAACGTTCACAGAAAAATAATAATATTCGAGCGATAGAGTCCCCTAAAACGAAATCGATTAGTAGTCCATCTAAAACAATATAACAAGTAATATAAAAATCCTTACCTTAACACTTCGATTCAATTTTTCTAACGAGTCACAAAGATTATGAAGGGAAAAGGTTGAGATTTGATGCGATTAAACTTTGGTATCCAAAGAGGTATTCGGCCTTAACAAATAAGAAAGAAGTGGAGTTTAGAGAGATTCGGCAATGATTGTGTTTTGGGTAATAAAGAGAAAAGAAGAGAAGAGAAGAGAAGAAGGATGGTAGATTCGGCTTAACAAAAGAATAAAAAGAAGAATAGTGTGGGGCTTTAGAAGAGAATAGCAAGGGGTTATAGATTCGACTTTAACAAAAGAGAAGAGAGAGATGAGAGGTTTAAGGTGTTGCGGCAATGGTGGGATTGGGAGATAGAAGTTTCGGCCTTAGCAAGGTAAAAGAGAAGAAGATGCACAAATGGTTTCGGCTTTAGGTCAAGAAAGAAAATAGTGCACAAGTGATCTCCTATTTTGGTTTCCAAAAGAAAAACACACAAGCTTTCTAGACAACAAAATAGCACAAAAAGAATGCCCAAACCTCACTATGCATATTCGGCCAAGAGGAAAAAATGAGAGAAACACTATTGCTTTTGGGTGAGCAAAAAGACCAAAGTGAAAATTCTCCCAAGCTACCAACTTTTCCCAAAACTCACCACAAAATCGACTCCTCCCTTAGTCCACAAAACCGTCCATGTTCATGGACAAAATGCCATAAAAAATTTTGCAAACCTCATCCCTTAATCCATGCCTTATGTCCCCTTATCATACCAAAAGCTTAGGATTTCATTCCTTAAGTTAATCACTTGCCTTTTTCCCTTAGTCTACTATCCATAAAAGAAAATAGTCCAACCTTACCTTAATTAAAGTTGACCGATACATGCCATACACATTCAAAAATAAAAGTCACCTTATTGCCATCCATGGGATTCGAACCTCTTCCCTCATACAATTACTCATGCGCCAACACCACTTTACTACTTGCTCACTTATGCTAACATTAAACACTTAAATTAACTTAAGTAACAGGGTCACTTGATCCACTTCACTAAATTCTCCATACTAAAAATTATTCTAAATCCAATTTAATTCCAAACCTTCACAAGACTATATTAGGCACATAATAAAATCATACCCGAACTAACACAAGCAACAAGATGATACTCAAATTTTTCCTAAAGCCCAATTAAACCCGAGAATTCATAGAAACCTTGTAACCTTCCAAATCCACTTAACTAATAAATCCAATTTGCAAAAACACCATTCTCATATTCTTGAAGATTTTAAACACTCCTAAGCCCAAGGCCCAATCGGCCCAATCCTACTAGGCCCAATTTCGAGATGTTACAATTTAGGCTTCATTTAATTAATTCAAGTGCAATTGTTTTATAATGTCTTCTCATAATTATTCATAATGTTAAACTAATTAATATTTTTTAAAAAAATTATTAGTTAAAAAAGTATTTTTTGGTGCAAAAAAATAAATAAATTATTACCCCGTTATCTATTTTATTAAATAAAAATATTGCAACAAAATCAAAATAGTTATTATTTTTATTATAAAACAATCGTGATGGTTATTATTTCTATTATTTCTATTATAAAACATGTTTAGGTAGTTAAATAATAAACCAATTCTTATATGGTATAATTTAAAATGAAAAACTTAAAGAAAACTTTTAAAAGCGGGAACTAAAAATAAATTAAATCTTATAAAAAGATAATGAGCGATAAAACTTTTGTAAATGTTTTTAAAACCTTATAATTAATATTTTACAATATTGTTTCTTTAATTTTTTATTTTTAAACTATGTGAGATAAGATCTTATGTTTTATTTAACATTTAAATTAATAATTTTAGTAATTAAAGGACATTATTGATATAAATGTAATAGTTAAAAGATGTAATTAAATTTTTTTTTAAATTTAAATACCCATATAAAAGTAAAGTTATAATCTGAAGACATATATATAGCAACTTATATTCAAGCAACTTAAACTGCATCATTACAATGACTTATTTTATATCAATATAACAATACTTATGTTCGTGAGCATTTGGACAGTGTAAACGACTATTCGGACAACTTACAATGACAACGTAACATGTTTTAAAATAACCTCAACTGCAATTTTGTTTTCTAACTTATTTCTGTCTGCATTTAATCACAAAAAATGCAGTGAAATAACTAATTTTACACTCATTTGTACACCACAATTTGCAACACTTAAACACGTCAATTTCAATCATTTGAGCACCTCAATTTACAACAATTAAACACTTCAATTTACATCATTTAAACACCTCAACTTACAGCACTTTAACATCCCAATTTACAACATTTAAACACTTCAATTTGCAGCACTTTGACACTTCAATTCACAGCATTTAAATACTTCAATTGCAACACTTTAAAACTTGAATTTACAGCATTTAAATTGATCAATTTGTAGCACTTTAAACACCTCAATTAACAACATTTGTACACCTCAATTACAGCAATAAAACATCTCAATTTCCAGCAAATAAACACCAAATTTTATTATCCTTAACTGTCCCTTCATATTTATTTGCATATAAATCTAATTAATATCTAATCAGTGACTGATAAAACAGAATTCTACCACTTATGCTACTTTTAGTTCAACATTATTTCCACTTCCAATTTTGTTATTATAGACCCATAAAATAAGTAAAGTACCAAAACACTTGCACTCATTACTTGAAATGTTCAAAACATTTAATAGATATAAAACAACAACAATGGCCTCAAAATTAAAAGGTAAAGAAACGTATTCTTACCTCTAACATGATGACACCTCGAAAATGCTTTTCTTCTTGCTTTTTAGTGTAGCCAAGCTGAGAAATAAAGAACAGTTCAGAATAAATTCAACCATTTACAAACTTTTATCGAAGTAATGTATATCTGAATCACAATCACAAAATACTTAGAAGTAAATATGGCTTATAGCACAAAGGACAGTATACTGCCATCCTAATTTGCAGAATAGATTTGTATCTTAACAAATTAAGAAAAATATCAAACCTTTCCAGTCTCAATTTCCAGCAAATAAACACCAAATTTTATTATCCTTAACTATCACTTCATATTTATTTGCATATAAATCTAATTAATATCTAATCAGTGACTGATAAAACAGAATTCTACAATTTATGCTACTTTTAGTTCAACATTATTTCCACTTCCAATTTTGTTATTATAGACCCATAAAATAAGTAAAGTACCAAAACACTTGCACTCATTACTTGAAATGTTCAAAACATTTAACAGATACAAAACAACAACAATGGCCTCAAAATTAAAAGGAAAAGAAACGTATTCTTACCTCTAACATGATGACACCTCGAAAATGCTTTTCCTCTTTCTTTTTGGTGTAGCCAAGCTGAGAAATAAAGAACAGTTCAGAATCAATTCAACCATTTACAAACTTTTATCGAAGTAATGTATATCTGAATCACTATCACACAATACTTAGAAGTATATATGGCTTATAGCACAAAGGACAGTATACTGCCATCCTAATTTGCAAAGTAGATTTGTGTCTTAATAAATTAAGAAAAATATCATACCTTTCCAGTCTTCTCATTCAAAACAAACCATCGCCGACTCCATCCATTAGTTTTAGCACTTTTCTTCAGCAAAAACCCTGCAGATAAAAAAATGTCAAAGGCAGCATTGCCATAGAAATTAAATAAGGTCGTAAAGACATCCACATTAACACAATTACAAAAATGCAGCAGGTTGGGGAAAATTAAGAAGGCAATTATCCATGATAAAGTGTAAGAAAAACATTTTGTACCAAAAAGTGTAACGTCTAACAAATTTTTGAAATCTAAATCAAGATCAAAACCCTAAAACAGAAAGAATAAAGAACAGAAAGATAAAAAAAAGTGCAAGTGGTGGAGGAAAAGGAATATATAATAGAAGAAAACATGAAGGTTTCTGTAACACCCCAAACCCGGTCCAAACACCACGACCGGATCTGGTATGTCACTAAGAAAAATTTTGTCAAACATGTCGTATTTACAGAAAAGCCCAAATATATTTTATAAAGAATATGCCTTTGTAAAATAAAACCCATACTTAATTACATGCCTTAGTTTAATTAAAATAAAAATTTAAATAACTAAAAGTAATAAAAGCCCATAATAAAACAATATATAAACTAGTGGCCCATGGCCTTATTACATCGAAGTTTAAAATCCATTAATTAAAAAAAATATAAAATAATAACTTGAGTCTTTTTGCTAAATCTACATATTCTGCTGCATGGCCACCTTGCGTTCCTCTCCAGCCCGGTCCGAAGCACTAGGTATCACCTGAAATGTTAATTAAAAGGGTGAGTCGCGAGACTCAGTGTGCAACCCTCATGCACCACTAGATTTTTGGGCCTTAAGCCCATTAAGCAAAATAAACAGTTTAATACTCATAACAAACATTAATAACAAATAATATGCAAGGCCCAACCCGTTTGCCTAGGTTTCCATCCGCTACACGCCCTCGTACCAACCGTTCACACCATTGGGGATTTCTACAATCGCCCCACACCGCTACACACCATGATGGCAGTCTTGCTGCTCATCCACGTATGATGGCCGAAGCCCTTATAACATATAATGGCTGAAGCCCGTATAATATTTAATGGCCGAAGCCCGTATAACAGTTCACGACATTAGCCGCTACATCAGATCACGGTAAAAACCGCTACACCTATAACGTATAACTTCCTCCTTTCATCAACCCAACCCATGCAATCACATACAAGCATTTTACTTATAACATTTAAACAGATTATTTACTAACCTGGGATCCGCTTTTACCCTCCTTGGGCTTTCATCAATAAACCGAGATGTTGGCAATTATCAAAACATATATAAATCTTATGATCATGCATTTTATGATTAGATCTATATGGTGGGGAAGTATTACACACCTGTTATCGCGAAAATCTATTATCCTTAACGTAGAGCCTTATTTGTCGAATCCTGAAAATCCCTAAGAAACGTCACCTCCCTACCTTCGGCTTTTCCACCAAATCAGCTTTAATGGAACAGATTCAGCTTCTAGGGATAAAGAGTATAATCGACAGGGCCTTGGAAATAATGATTTGGATTAGGAGCTTGATAAAAATAAAGGAATCACAGAAAAAGGAGAAATCCCAAAACTCACCGGATTAAAGAGGAGTATACAACTTACGGTGCACCTTCGGGAAATAGAGCTCTCACTTGTAGATTCGACTTTGAGAAGAGAAGAGGGGAAAGTAAACTATGTTTGGAGAGTTGCGGCAAAGAAAAGGTTTTGAGAGAAAAGAAGAAGAGAAATTTGGCTAGGTGAGAAAGAAGAGAGAAAAATTGAAAGAAAGGATGATCACTTGGCTTATATAGATTTCGACAATACACTCCCCCTCCCAGAGTTGGATTTTCGGCCAACTCTGCTGTCATCTGATAGCTTTTATCTTTCTTGTTATCTTAATCCATTATCTCCTCAAAAATATCCCTTATCTTTCTCTTCCTTTATCTTCCTATTTATCAAGAAAATAAAAGAATTAAAATCCCTATTTTGTAGCTAGTGTGCCGTCCACTCCTAGGGCTCCTAAGTGATGAATTTTTGACCCAAAACTTGGGCTCTCAGTAGCCCTTACTTGGCCCAAACTCCTCCCCCCTTATGACGCCACCTTATGCCCACTTAAAGCTCCTCAAATCTTTGGGCCACAAGCCCAGCTTGTCACTTAATTAACTATCTACGTAAATTATGAGCTAACACCATTTATTAGCCACCTAACCCAAATTTTTAAAGCCCAAAATATCACTTAAATTACCCAGAACATTAATTTAAGCCCTAATCCAAATATTTAATCAGGGCCTCAATTCAACCTCAAATTCTTAAATTACAAATTAATCAAGTACCACATATAAATGCACAGGCCTATATTTAGGATATTACAGTTCTACCCCCTTTAAAATAAATTTCGTCCTCGAAATTTACCTGATCAAAAGAGATGGGGATACTGCTGTCGTATAACATCCTCTGGCTCCCACGTCGCCTCTTCAGCGCCGTGAGTTCGCCATAAAACTTTAACCAATGGAACGGACTTCCTTCTTAACACTTTCACGTCTCAATCCAAGATTTGCACTGGTTCTTCCTCAAAAGACAAATCTAGCCTTACTTCAATTTCTTCCACTGGCACTATGTGTGATGGATCAGATCGATAACGTCTCAGCATTGAAATATGGAACACGTCATGTATCTGCTCCAACTCTGAAGGCAACTCCAAACGATAAGCCACTGGCCCCACACGTTCTAACACCCTATAAGGCCCAATAAACCGAGGATTTAGCTTACCCTTTCGTCCAAACCTCATTACTTTCTTCCACGGCGATACCTTCAAGAAGACTTGGTCTCCTACTGCGAATTCCACCTCCTTCCGCTTTAGATCCGCATAAGATTTCTGTCGATCAAACGCTTCCTTCAATCGAGCCCGTATTAACTTAACTTTTTCCTCCGTTTCCGAAACTAGTTCCGGACCCAATATCTGACGTTCACCCAAATCCGTCCAACAAGTTTGTGTACGATATCTCCTTCCATATAATGCTTCATACGGCGCCATTTGAATACTAGCTTGGTAGCTATTATTGTACGCGAATTCTGCCAAGGGTAAATACTCCTCCCAACTACCCCTAAAATCGATGATGCAACCCCTTAGCATATCCTCCAAGATCTGGATTACCCTCTCAGACTGATCATCGGACTGTGGGTGAAAAGTGGTACTGAAGTCTAGCCTTGTTCCCATTGCTTGATGAAGAGCCTTCCAAAATCGTGACGTGAACCTAGGGTCTCTATCCGATATGATCGACACCTGTACACCATGTAATCTTACGACTTCAGCCACGTACAACTTAGCCAACTTTTGCAAAGAGTAGTCGACCCGAATCGGTATGAAGTGAGCAGACTTCGTCAGCTGATCCACAATTACCCAAATTGAATCTTTCTTGGTGGGTGTAAGGGGTAACCCACTAACAAAATCCATTGTGATTCTCTCCCATTTCCATTGGGGAATCTTTATCGGCTGCAACAATCCCGAAGGCAACTGGTGTTCAGCTTTGACTTGCTGACACATTAAACACTTCCCCACATACTCCGTAACTTCTTACTTCAAACCCGACCACCAGAACTGGTCTCGCAAATCCCGATACATCTTAACTCCTCCAGGATACATAGCATAGGGGCTACTATGCGATTCCCGAAGAATCATCTGCCTTAGCTCCTCATCTTTTGGCATACAAACCTTCCCACAGAAACACAAAACTCCATCATTGTTCAGACTATAGTCTTCTACTTCACCCTCCTACACTTGTCGGATTCGAGTACTTAAGACATCATCCAAAAGTTGTTTCTCCTTGATTAGACTTGTCCACATAGGTCTTACTTGTAGCTCAGCCACCAACCTACCATTCTCATACAAACTAAGATGAGCGAACATTGCCCTTAGGTCTGCTATCACCTTCCTACTCAACGCATCTGCCACTACATTGGCCTTGCCGGGATGGTATTCAATCGAGCAATCATAGTCCCTCAAGAGCTCGATCCACCTACGTTGCCGTAAATTTAACTCCTTCTGAGTAAGGAGATACTTCAAATTTTTATGGTCGGTGTAAATTACCGACTTTTCCCCGTACAGGTAGTGCCTCCAAATCTTAAGAGCAAACACTACCGTCACCAATTCCAAATCATGTATAGGGTAGTTCAACTCATGCGGTCTCAACTGTCGAGATGCGTATGCCACAACTTTCCCATCTTGCATCAGCACACACCCTAACCCTGTGTGTGACGCATCACAATAGACGGTAAATTCTTTTCCCGCCTCTGGCTGAATTAACACCGGTGCTTCCGTCAAAATTCTCTTCAGCCTCTCAAAGCTCTCCTATTGTTTGTCAGTCCACACAAAAGATACTCCCTTCCTCAACAACTTAGTTAATGGTGCCGCTATTGAAGAGAACCCCTCAACGAACCTTCGATAATATCCTGCTAATCCTAAGAAACTTCGAATTTCCACCACAGACTTCGGCGATTTCCAATTTAACACAGCTTCGATTTTCCGAGGGTCTACCCTAATCCCCTCTGCGGAAATCACATGCCCTAGAAAAGTCACCTCCTTCAGCCAGAACTCACACTTACTGAACTTTGCGTACAGCTGCTTTTCCCTTAGAATTTGCAACACCACTCGAAGTTGTGCATCATGCTCCTCCTCAGTCTTGGAATAAACCAATATATCGTCGATAAATACTACGACGAACCGATCAAGGTATGGCTGAAACACCTGGTTCATCATATCCATAAATGCTGTTGGCGCACTCGTCAAACCGAACGGCATTACTAAAAACTCATAATGACCGTACCGAGTTAGAAATGCCATCTTATGAATATCTCCTTCTTTAACCCTTAATTGATGATATCCTGACCTTAAATCAATCTTAGAAAAGACCGAAGCTCCTTTGAGCTGGTCAAACAAATTGTCGATTCTCGGTAATGGGTACTTATTCTTAATCGTCAACTTATTCAGTTGACGATAGTCCACGCACATACGCATGGATTCGTCCTTCTTCTTCACGAATAGGACCGGCGCTCCCGATGGAGACACACTCGGTCGGATGAATCCTCGATCCAATAGCTCCTGAATCTGAGCTTTGAGCTCCACCAGCTCTTTCGGCGCCATTCGATAAGGGGCAATAGATACCGGAGCCGTACTCGGGAGTAGTTCTATTCGAAACTCCACCTCACGATCCAGGGGTAATCCTGGTAACTCCTCCGGAAAGACGTCTGCAAAATCCTTGACTGTTCGAACCTTATCGACAGTCACGTCTTTAGCATCCAAAGCATTAATAAAAGCTAAGAAGGCGTTACATCCTTTCCGAATCATCTTAACAGCTTTCAAGGCCGACACTACGTTGGACAAATAGTTCATTCTTTCTCCTAACACAACCACCTCCCCGCCTTCCAGGGTACTTAACACCATGCGCTTAGACCCACAATCCAACTTAGCACGATGCTTTGACAACCAATCCATTCCTAGGATAAGATCGAACTCTCCGAATGGTAATTCCATTAAGTCTGTCGGAAACACTACCCCTTGAGTCTCTAAAGGTACATCCTTAAACAGCTTGTCTACTACCCTAGATTGTCCTAGGGGACTAACTACAATCATCTTCCTAGTAGTTGTTTCAGGATCTATACTTAAGGTCTCAGATATCAAACATGCAACATAGGAGTGGGTTGACCCAATGTCAATCAAAGCAAGAAAAGGGCTGTCAGCTATAAGAAACGTACCGGTTATGACATCCGGTGCGTCACCATCCTCCTGTCGACGAACTGCATAAACTAGACTCGGTTGCCTTGCATCTACATTACCGGCACCTTTACCAAGTGCTCCACGACCACGACCAGCCCCATTTCCTCCTCTACCTGCACCGCGACCCCTTGGTCCAGGCTGATCACCTCTCCTCACTTGATCAGCACCTCAGCCCGCTGGCTGCCCCCGATCCATCTGAGGACAGTCCTTAATCAGATATTCTGTGGACCCACATTTAAAGCATCCACTTGTTTTTATTCTGCACTCCCCATAATGCGTCCTTCCACATGTAGAACATGCTTGATTTTGACTTGTCGGAGCACGAACTGGCCCATCAGCCCTAGGCCTCTTCTGAAAATTCCCTGATGCTCTTGATGGCCCAAAACTCCTCTTATTCTTACCCCGATCCTTATCCCTTTCTTGTCTCTCAACCCGTTTCACTTCCTCAGCTATTTTAACCTTATCTACCAAAACAGCAAAAACCCTTTCTCATTGCGGTGCTATCAGAACCCTTAACTCATTTCTCAGCCCATCCTCGAACCGAACACAACGTTCATACTCCGTTGCTACCATCTCTCGAGTGTAACGGCTCAAGCGCAGAAACTCGACCTCATATTCGGCCACAGACTTACTTCCCTGTACCAAGTTCAGGAATGCCTTCTTTTGGGCATCTATATAGCTAGCCCCAACATACTTTCCCTGGAATGACTCCTTAAAGAAATCCCAGTCAATCAGGTCTGCAGCAGTACCTTCTTTCACCGTGAGCCACCACTGGTAGGCTTCATCTCGAAGAAGAGACACGACCCCTTTCAACTTCTCCTCCACCGTGAAATCTAAGTCATCCATTATGCGCTCAGTCGCTTCCATCCAATACTCAGCTGTGTTAGAGGCTACACCAGAAACTCCCCTAAACACTTCTGCCCCATTGGCCTTAAGCCGCTCCGGCACAGATTTCCGGGCTCCTGTGCCCATGCCTACTCCAGCAACTCTCTCAAGGACTCGCAACATTGCCTGAGATACAGCATCATCTCCGGTCGCCTGATCCCGTAACTCTCCCTCCACAGCTGGGGGATCCGGTATTTCGTTTCCTGACCCGTGGCCAGACCCTGTTGGCTCAGACAAAGCCATCTTACCCCTACCGCGTCCACGTGACGGACGTCCTCGACCCCTTGTACTCATTCTTCCGATTTGCGTTTATCTGATTAAGAATTTTATGAATCATTATTTCTTTCCACTGATTTATCGCGAACAGTCTTATGATGAATAGTTTTAAGAAGTAGTTCTTTCGAATCCATACACAATACAGTTTCAAATTCATTCATTCAATCATCAATATTTATGAACTCGCATTCATTACAGAAAAGTAGTGATGTTGTTGCTGTCGTTGTTGTTTTCACTACCCATGGGTATTTTCGTAATTTTATCCTACAGGGGTATTTTCGTAATTTTTCAAAATAAGGTCCTTGGTGATTTTGTGAAGTAAGGGTATTTTGGTAATTTTTTAATTCTGGGGGTATTTCGATAATTTTGCACTCCAGGGGTATTTTCAGAAATTTTGAAATTCGGGGGTATTTCAGAAATTTTAAATTTTGAGGGTATTTCGATAAATTTTGAAATCCAGGGGTATTTTGGTAATTTTACAAACTAGGGGTATTTTGGTCATTTTGCAAAACAAGGATAGTTTGGTAAATTCTTTTTTTTTTCAAACTTTGATGTTGTTTGTTGTTTTTTTTCAAACAGGGGTACTTTTGGAAAAAACTAGTTTCATGGTCCGGGTCATTCTTGTAAACGTGAGATTTTCGGTAAATTTTCAAAACATCGGTATTTTATAAAATCATGGTTAGTTGGAAGTTTTCACAAATCAAATGCATTTCGAAATTTTTCTACAAAACCTTGGGATTTTGTTTTTCAAAAATAGGGTGGTTGGTCCTTTTCAGGTTTTAATCATAGGGTTTAGCCCATCAACCAGTCCTCGTAACTAGGGTGAATAGTCACTACGCACCAGGTAGGATTCTAGTGAAGAGGAGGTGAGTCGCTAGGACTGCTTAAGTACCAAGCTCTCCCTGAATCCACTCCTAGACATGCGTATGCCCATTGCCACACCCTAACTTGGCTAAGGTGAACAGTCACTATGCACCAGGTAGGATTCCAGCGAAGAGGAGGTGAGTCACTAGGACTGCTTAAATACCAGGCTCTTCCAAATCCTTCCTAGACATGCGTATGGCGATTACCACACCCTAGCCTTGCGGCTCGTTAACGGGTTTGTTCAGTGAAATTAAGTTTTATGAAATTTTAAGAAGTAGTTTGTACTAAGCCTAGAGTCCATCAAGTTCTAATTCTAACTAATCTACGTCCCACTAGGCCCATTAAGCCCACATACATAAAGATCACACAATGGTTCAGAGTACTTACCTGGCGGACTTGGGCCGGAGACGCAGGTGCCATGCCGAGCTAACAGATCTGTTATTACTTAAAGACAGTCATATTTCAAAAACTCATTTTAGAAAACGTTTTGAGCCCAAAAACCTCAGAGCCGAGTTTTGAACCGGGTTCTGATACCAATTTGTAACACCCTAAACCCGGCCCAAACACCACGACCGGATCTGGTATGTCACTAAGAAAAATTTTGTCAAACATGTCGTATTTACAGAAAAGCCCAAATATATTTTATAAAGAATATGCCTTTGTAAAATAAAACCCATACTTAATTACATGCCTTAGTTTAATTAAAATAAAAATTTAAATAACTAAAAGTAATAAAAGCCCATAATAAAACAAAATATAAACTAGTGGCCCATGGCCTTATTACATCGAAGTTTAAAATCCATTAATTAAAAAAATATAAAATAATAACTTGAGTCTTTTTGCTAAATCCACATATCCTGCTGCATGGCCACCTTGCGTTCCTCTCCAGCCCGGTCCGAAGCACTAGGTATCACCTGAAATGTTAATTAAAAGGGTGAGTCGCGAGACTCAGTGTGCAACCCTCATGCACTACTAGATTTTTGGGCCTTAAGCCCATTAAGCAAAATAAACAGTTTAATACTCATAACAAACATTAATAACAAATAATATGCAAGGCCCAACCCGTTTGCCTAGGTTTCCATCCGCTACACGCCCTCGTACCAACCGTTCACACCATTGGGGATTTCTACAATCGCCCCACACCGCTACACACCATGATGGCAGTCTTGCTGCTCATCCACGTATGATGGCCGAAGCCCTTATAACATATAATGGCCGAAGCCCGTATAATATTTAATGGCCGAAGCCCGTATAACAGTTCACGGCATTAGCCGCTACATCAGATCACGGTAAAAATCGCTATACCTATAACGTATAACTTCCTCCTTTCATCAACCCAACCCATGCAATCACATACAAGCATTTTACTTACAACAAATAAACAAATTATTTACTAACCTGGGATCCGCTTTGACCCTCCTTGGGCTTCATCAATAAACAGAGATGTTGGCAATTATCGAAACATATATAAATCTTATGATCATGCATTTTATGATTAGATCTAGATGGTGCGGAAGTATTACACACCTGTTATCGCGAAAATCTATTATCCTTAACGTAGAGCCTTATTTGTCGAATCCCGAAAATCCCTAAGAAATGTCACCTCTCTACCTTCGGCTTTTCCACCAAATCGGCTTTAATGGAACAGATCCGGCTTCTAGGGATTTGACAGGGCCTTGGAAATAATGATTTGGATTAGGAGCTTGATAAAAATAAAGGAATCACAGAAAAAGGAGAAATCCCGAAACTCACCGGATTAAAGAGGAGTATACGGCTTACGGTGCACCTTCGGGAAGCAGAGATCTCACTTGTAGATTCGACTTTGAGAAGAGAAGAGGGGAAAGTAAACTGTGTTTGGAGAGTTGCGGCAAAGAAAAGGTTTTGAGAGAAAAGAAGAAGAGAAATTCGGCTAGGTGAGAAAGAAGAGAGAAAAATTGAAAGAAAGGATGATCACTTGGCTTATATAGATTTCGGCAATACACTCCCCCTCCCAGAGTTGGATTTTCGGCCAACTCTGCTGTCATCTGATAGCTTTTATCTTTCTTGTTATCTTAATCCATTATCTCCTCAAAAATAGCCCTTATCTTTCTCTTCCTTTATCTTCCTATTTATCAAGAAAATAAAAGAATTAAAATCCCTATTTTGTAGCTAGTGTGCCGTCCACTCCTAAGGCTCCTAAGTGCCGAATTTTTGACCCAAAACTTGGGCTCTCAGTAGCCCTTACTTGGCCCAAACTCCTCCCCCCTTATGACGCCACCTTATGCCCACTTAAAGCTCCTCAAATCTTTGGGCCACAAGCTCAGCTTGTCACTTTATTAACTATCTACTTAAATTATGAGCTAACACCATTTATTAGCCACCTAACCCAAATTTTTAAAGCGCAAAATATCACTTAAATTACCCAGAACATTAATTTAAACCCTAATCCAAATATTTAATCAGGGCCTCAATTCAACCTCAAATTCTTAAATTACAAATTAATCAAGTACCACATATAAATGCACAGGCCTATATTTAGGATATTACAGTTTCCCCTACCTTTCACCACCGATTTGCCTTCTCACGGTCAAGGAAAGGAAATTTTAAAGATTTTCCTTCTCCCTTTTTCTCCTCTGGAGTCTTGGCCTTTTCGGGGAAGATGGAAAGAATAAAACAAAAATATATAACTATGTTCTTCTCCTTTTTGTAAAGTAGCAAAACAGTAACAACCCAAAATTTATCAAAATTTCAATCATGAAATTGGGGAAGAAGAACTTGGGGGAATTGGGAAATTAGGGAAAAAAATTTAGGCATTTGGTTGAAAAAATCGAGGAAATCTGAGTTTGGGGAAATTTGGGGGCTAGAAAAACGACGTCGTTTAAGTTATGTAAGTAAAACTTTGCGGTGCTTTAAAAAAACGCCACTAATGAAAACCTTTTTGCGGCTTTTTTAAACAAAACGCCACTAAAAATATAGTACAAAACGTCGTCGTTTGTTTGCACACTTAACACATTCGCAACATTTTAGGCAAAACGCCGTCGTTTTGCAATCGCTTAATATATATTTGTGGCGTTTTATAAAAAGTGCCACTAATAACAAATCTAAAACGGTGTCGTTTAAACAGATTATAATTGTTTGCGGCATTTTTTTAAAACGCTACTAAAATTTCAACATAAAACGGCGCCGAATCGCTGTCTCTGTGTGCCTTTTATTATTTTAATTGTATTGGATGATTTTTATTTCTGTGTGAAAAATATTATATGATTATTATTGTAACTACCAACAAATAAAAACAAAGTATAATGTAGTCATGAATAAACTATGATATTTTAAAAAAATTACTATTAGTATTATTATGTACTTCAATATTTGTATTTGTAATATACATATATTAGTCGGCAGGTAAGGGTAATGTATTTAAATTTCTATAATTTTGTCATTTTAATACTAATTTTATTTAAGTTAAAGTTCACCTCAAGTTTTTAAATACAATTAAATTAAATTACTAATTTTAAAAAAAATAAAGTTGAACCGTTATTTTTTAAACGGAAATAATGACGACTAGAACTTTTTAAGCTTTTTAAACATAACAACTTATATGACAATTTTCATGTATTTCATTTTTTTTATTTTATAAACTTTTTATTTTTTGAGTTTTACTTTTCCTTTATTTTTTAATATTTCAAAAATTTCATCATTTAACAAATCTCAAGTAAACCTTAAATCCTAAACCATTTAATATATATAAAGTTTATCTATTTATCTATTGAATAATTTAAACTATAATCATAATTTTAATATATTAAAATTAATATTATCTCTTTTACAATTATATAATAAATTATTTAATATATAAATTAAAAGACACTAATTACTCTAAACCCTAAACCCCTAACCCCTAACCTCTAACCCCTAAACCCTAAACTCTAAACCATAATCCCCAACAATTAACCCTAAACCACTAACCCCTAACGCCTACCCCTAAACCACTAGCCCTTAAACTCTAAACCCATAACCTTTAACCCTACAACCCCTAACCATTAACCCTTAGACATTAAACCCCAAACCTTAAACCATAAACCATATAATCCCTAAACATTGAAATAGTAACTACTACACCTTACACCCTACACCATATATACCCTAAATCATAAACCCTAAACTATAATGATAATTAATTTAATATTTTATATCTAATACTATCTCTTTTGCAATTATATAAGAAATTATTTAATATATAAATTAAAAAAGTAATTTTTCAATTTTTTGAAGCATTTTTTAAAAAGCGCCGCTAATGCCCTTATAGCTTAATTTTTTGCATTTTTTGCGGCGTTTTTCTAAAAAGCACCGCTATTGCTTGACCTATAGTAAAAAAGCACCGCTAATGCATTTAGAGCTCAACACAGAACGATGACGTTATGGTTAATTCTTTCGCGGCGTTTTTCTGAAAGCGCCGCTAATGCCCTTACAGCTTAACATGAAACGGCGCCGTCTGAGTCGAAGTAGTATTGCAAATTACTGGCATTTATTGTAACACCCCAAACCCGGTCAATACACCACGACCGAATCCGGTATGTTACAGGATAAAATGGTTTTGTGAGGTTTAGGTTTAAGGGAAAAGGTTTGGTAAAAACTAGTAGTTGATTTCGTATTCTTGTGAAAATCTTGGGCATGATTGTGTAAAACTGAGGTTTTGTTTGAAAACTTAGAAATTCCGAAAACCTAATCAGTTATGGAATTAAAACACATTTATCTCATTTAAAAATTTAAGTTGTTATTATTCATACTAAAACATTTGACTTAGCAGAAAAACGAATTTAAGTTTGAAAACGATTGAGTTTCCTTTATCACAATTTACAGGATGATACCCGATGGTACAGTTTAAAACATATCGCTTTGTAGTTTTGAAATCGTTATCTTTTCAGGTTTTAGCAAATTTAACCCAATTAATTTGTTAAGGCATATTAAAAATCTACTTTAAGCATAAACATAGCAAAACATAATTTTAAAGGCCGTTTACAATCCAAAGTAAAACCAAATAGTAATAATAATCTAAAGTACCAAGTTTAATAATAGTCCGAGCAAATCCTTATTTAGGCATGGCATGAGCACCTCGAGTCCATCCCGGCTCCCTGTCCGCGTCTAAGTGTCACCTGAAAAAGTCAAAGGAGAAGGTGAGTCGTATGACTCAGTGCATAACCCTCCTCCCGATAATGCAACATGCTAGCACACAACATAACATAGCAATACAGTTAATGCACCCGTTCCTAACCATCCATACACCTTCTCTACCCCGTGTGGTACCAAACCACTGGTGACCCAAAGTCACGATATCCATAATGTGGTACCAAACCACTAGTGACCCAAAGTCACGAATAATCCAATGATGGGGCCAACCCATCGTGTGATACCAAATCACTAGCGACAATCCCGTATCTCATAAGTGGGGCCAACCCACGGTGGTGTCAAACCACAGGGACGAGTCGCAATGAGGTGCCAAACCTCTGGTGTCCCAAAGACACATGTGATACCAAATCACTGGTGACCGCAGTCACAAATCCGATGATGGGGCCAACCCATCGTGTGATACCAAATCACTGGCGTCAATCCCGTATAATCAACTGTGGGGCCAACCCACCGTAGTACTAAGCCACTGGGACGAGACGCTGAGGTGCCAAACCTCTGGTGACCCAAAGTCACAAATTATCATCTGTGGTACCAAACCACTGGAGGTGCCAAACCTCTGGTGTCCCAAAGACACAGTGTCCCAAAGACACGGATATCATAGTCCCCCTCCTCTCATTTCACCCGTCATCATGCCATACTCATGTAAATTATGCATATCATGCAAGTCATGCATATCATGCCAACATGCCTAGCATTACATTTCATAGCATACATAGCATAGATCATAATATTAGATATATCAACAATAAAACTCGAAATGCTACAGACTTACCCGGATCCGTACATATACACCATTTGGGTACCAAATAATCCCTCATACTGTTTTGGTTTTAACAAGGCAATCAGAGTTATTAACAGTATTACTAAGTATAGAGTGTGTTAGTTACACACCTGTAAAACGCAGTCTTTAATACTAAGAGAATCGATCTAAGGCCCCTTGATTACTGGCTCCTATAATTGGCCAAAAGAAGAGCATTAGACATCTATAACATTCGGCCATAACCATCTAAACCAAAGGGTTTAATGTTGAGCCCTTACCTAAAGCTTGATTTGGTTTCCTACCAAATCTCGAATCAAACAGTGATTCTTCTGACAATCGGCCAACCCCTAAAAAGAGAACAGTTAAACCACTTGAAGCCTTATCTTAACAAAAACTAACGAATAGACTAGGAGAACCAACCCTTACCTCACTTACCAAACGGTCAATCAAAGAAAGAAGGCTCCTCTTGACTGCTTCGAAGTCCCCTATGCCCTATGATAAATCGGTTAACCTCAAGAGATTAATACCCTTCCACAAAACCAAAATCGGCACCAATCCTTGTGAATGTTAACAGAGAAAACGAAAAGAAGAAGAACAACGTTCGGCACTTACCCTCCTCTAAAATCCGTTTAGAACCAATACTAGAAGAGACTACCCTTGTGAAGATTCAGCCAACACTTTAAACTAGAAAGAAAAGAGGATTCGGCTAAGACCCTGAACCAAAAGGAAGAGAAGATTCGGCCTAAGTGTTTATCACCTCTAATGTTCGGCTTCCAAAGGAAAGAAAGGGAAAAGAAGATCTGAAATGGGAAAAAACAATGAAGAATCGGCTAAGAAGCAATTGTGATTTCGGTACAAGTGTTTCAAAAGAGAACAAATGAAAATATGAGAAAAGAATGTATTAGGTTCGGTTTACACAAGTGAAGAGAAAAAGAAAGAGAGCAAGGCACATTCGGCTACCAAGAAAATTGAGAGGGACAAAACAAATTCGGCAAGGCTATAGGGATTTGATCTTTCGGTTCCAAAAAGATGAAGAAAATGGAAGAAAACTCACTTGTAATTCGGTTAACAAAAGACAAAAAGAAAACCTCTTCTTTGATACCAAATGATCGAATATGCACAAAATTCCCAAAAGAATTTTGGCACTCCTCCAACACCACACTACCAAACCGTCCACCCCCCCAAACTTCTCCTAAAATTCGGCCAAATTCCCCCATACACTCACAACCACTCCTTTAAACTAGCTTGACCAAGTCTTCCTCCTAAACTCACTCTCCACTCTTCATTTGAATAATTTGACAAAGTCCATGGTAGAGTTTGAACTACCAACAACTCCTCCCTTCTATGCCGTCAAAATGGAAGCCAAAATGGAGAATTTCGCAGCTTGAACACAAGACCTCTCCCACCTACACTTGACGCCAACCACAAGCCCTTAGCAGTGCATGCTTTGCCACTCCACCAGCTCCTCTTTTGTGCTCAATAACACCAAATAAAATACATATGACCCAGCTCCACCAACTCCTCTCACATAAAGCCCAAAAACTAAAATTTTCTCATTCACTCAGGCATACCCCTAGCCTACAACTAAGCTCTAAAACACCAAGAACGACAACATAGCAAGCCATTAACATGCAAATTATGCCACAACAAAATAGCCCCTAACCCGGGATATTACAGTTCTACCCCCTTAAAATAATTTCGACCCCGAAATTACCTGATCAGAAGAGTTGCGGGTATTGCTGTCTCATCATATCCTCGGGTTCCCACGTCGCTTCTTCCACGCCATGATTCCGCCAAAGTACCTTAACCAAAGGCACAGACTTCTTACGCAGAACCTTCACATCCCGATCTAGAATCTACACAGGTTCTTCCTCCGTGGTCAAATCTGAATTTACCTCGATCTCCTCTACTGCTACCACATGCGACAGATCTGAACGATAGCGCCGAAGCATCGAAACATGAAAAACGTCATGGATCTGACTTAGCTCTGCTGGCAACTCAAGCTGATATGCTACTGGTCCCACTCGTCTCAATACCTTATACGGCCCAATAAACCTCGGACTTAGCTTGCCTTTCCTTTCGAACCTCAACACCTTCTTCCACGGCGAGACCTTCAGAAAAACTTGATCCCCCACAGCAAACTCTATGTCTCTACGCTTAAGATTAGCATAAGACTTCTGTCGGTCTGAAGCTTCCTTCAATCTAGCTTAAATCAACTTAACCTTGTCTTCGGTCTCAGTAACCAACTCGGGTCCCAACAACTGACGTTCACCTAACTCCGTCCAACACGTAGGTGAGCGACACTTTCTGCCATACAACGCCTCATACGGTGCCATCTTGATACTCGCTTGGTAACTGTTGTTGTAGGCAAACTCAGCTAATGGTAGAAACTCCTCCCAACTACCTCTGAAATCCAGAACACACCCTCTCAGCATATCCTCCAAGACCTGAATAACCCTTTCCGACTGCCCGTCAGACTGCGGGTGAAAAGCCGTGCTGAAATCCAAACGCGTACCCAAAGCCTGATGTAACGCCCTCCAGAACCTTGACGTAAATCTGGGATCCCTATCCGAGATTATTGACACTGGTACACCATGCAGCCTTACTATCTCTGACACATACAGCTTCGCCAACTTCTGAAGTGAGTAGTCAATCCTCACCGGAATAAAGTGAGCTGATTTAGTCAGTCGATCCACAATTACCCAAATTGAATCCTTCTTGCTAGGCGTAAGCGGTAATCCACTGACAAAATCCATGGTTATCCTTTCCCACTTCCACTGAGGAATCTTCACTGGCTGAAGCAACCCTGACGGCAACTGATGCTCAGCCTTGACCTGCTGACAAGTCAGACAATTCCCTACAAACTCAGTCACTTCCCTCTTCAAACCAGGCCACCAAAACTGCTCTCTAAGATCCCTATACATCTTGCTACCTCCAGGATGCATAGCATAAGGACTGCTATGTGCGTCCTGAAGAATCTTCTGCCTCAGCTCAACATCTTTAGGCATACAAGCTTTACCTTGAAAACATAGCACCCCATTACTAGACAAGCTGTAACCTTCCAAACCACCATCCTGTACCTGCACCCTCTGCGCACTCAGAACATCATCCTCTAACTGTTTCCCTCTGATCTGCTCAACCCAAGTAGGCTTAATCTGCAACTCTGCCAGAATACTTCCGTCGTCATACAAACTCAAATGGGCAAACATCGCTCTTAAATTCGAAACAACCTTGCGACTCAACGCGTCTGCCACCACGTTAGCCTTGCCCGGATGATACTCAATAGAATAGTCGTAATCTTTTAGTAACTCTACCCATCTGCGCTGCCTTAAATTCAAATCCTTTTGAGTCAAAAGGTACTTCAGACTCTTATGATCTGTATAGACTATCGATCTCTCTCTGTACAAGTAGTGCCTCCAAATCTTCAAAGCGAAGACTACAGCCGCTAGCTCCAAATCGTGCGTCGGATAGTTGACTTCATGTGGCCTCAGCTGCCGAGATGCGTAAGCCACAACCTTACCTTCTTGCATCAGCACACAACCCAATCCCGTATGTGATGCATCGCAGTATACTGTGAATTCCTTACCAGCCTCAGGTTGTATCAAAACCGGAGCTTCTGTCAAAATCTTCTTAAGCTTGTCGAAACTCTCCTGCTGCTTCTCAGTCCAAACAAACGGAACCTCTTTCCTTAACAACTTGGTCATCGGTGCTGCGATCAACGAGAAACCCTCTACGAACCTTCGGTAGTATCCTGCCAAACCCAGAAAACTCCTAATCTCAGCCACTGACTTCGGCGGCTTCCAATCCAAAACTGCCTCAATCTTCCGAGGATCCACTCTAATCCCCTCAGCTGACACTACAGGACCCAAGAAGGTCACTTCTCTAAGCCAAAACTCGCATTTACTGAACTTAGCATAAAGCTGTTTCTCTCTCAAAATCTGTAGCACCACTCGCAAGTGCGCGTCATGTTCTTCCTCCGTTCTTGAATACACCAAAATGTCGTCAATAAAAACTACCACGAACTGGTCCAGATACTGCTGAAACACCCTATTCATCATATCCATGAATGCTGCCGGTGCGTTAGTCAACCCGAACGGTATTACCAGAAATTCGTAGTGCCCATACCGAGTCCGAAACGCTGTCTTGTGAATATCCGCTTCTTTCACCTTTAACTGGTGATACCCAGACCTCAGGTCAATCTTAGAGAATACCGCTGCACCCTTCTGCTGATCAAACAAGTCATCTATCCGTGGCAACGGATACTTGTTTTTGATCGTCAGCTTATTCAGCTGGCGGTAATCTATGCACATCCGCATCGTACCATCTTTCTTCTTAATAAAGAGTACCGGTGCACCCCACGGTGAAACACTTGGCCTGATAAAACCGCGATCCAACAACTCCTGGATCTGAGCCTTAAGCTCCACCAACTCCTTTGGCGCCATCCTATACGGAGCAATAGACACTGGCGTAGTTCCGGGTAACAGATCTATCCCGAACTCTACTTCCCGATCCGGCGGCAACCCCGGAAGCTCCTCCGGAAACACATCAGCAAATTCCTTAACTGTTCGGACCTTCCCTACAGCAGACTCCTTAGCCTCCAAGGCATACACATGAACCACATACGCTTCACAGCCCTTTCTGACCATTTTCCCTGCCTTCAGAGCAGATACCACATCTGATAAGTAATCTCTCCTATTACCTATCATAGCCACTTCATCACCCTCAGACGTCTTAAGAACCATACGCTTAGCCGCGTAATCCAATCTCGCCTGGTACTTAACCAGCCAGTCCATCCCAAGGATCAAATCGAACTCCCCAAACGGCAGTTCCATCAGATCAGCAGCAAACACTACCCCTTGGAGTTCTAGGGGTACATCTCTAAACAGCTTATCTACTACTACTGAATGACCTAAAGGGCTAATTACAGTCATCTGCCTAGAAGATATCTCAGAATCTAAGTCCATGGTCTCTACTATACTACTAGCCACGTAAGAATGCGTCGAACCCACATCAATCAAAGCAGTAAAAGGAGAACCAAAGATCAAAAACGTACCGGTTATGACGTCCGGTGCGTCGCCCTCCTCTCGGCGCCTCGCAGCATACACTAACCCAGGCTGTCTGGCCTCAGAACTACCTACACCTCTGCCCGGTGCTCCACGGCCCCGACCAGAACCATTACCTCTGCCATTACCGCGACCTCTCTGCGGTGGCGGTCCATTATTCCTGAACTGAGCACGGCCCTCACTCTCAGACTGAATCCTGGCCAACTTACGCGGACAGTCCCTCACCCGGTGATCCAGAGAACCACACTCAGAACACCCTTTTCCACCAGTCCAGCAACCTCCCCAATGACACTTCCCACTGTGGTTACACCGCGGCGGTCCCTGACTAGCAGCAACAACCCTACCAGACTGATTCGGCCCACTCTGTCTAGCCCTCTTCTGAAGATTACCCGACGACCCAGAAGATCCAAAGCTCCTCTTATGCCTGTCCCTGTCCATGCCCTGCCTTACCGACTCCTTAATACCCTCGGCTACCTTAGCCTTCTCAACTAGAACAGCAAACTCACGCTCCTGCTGAGGAGCAATTAGCAGCCTCAACTCGTCTCTCAGACCATCCTCAAAACGAACACACCTCTCGTGTTCAGTAGCCACAATGCCCCTAGCGTACCGACTCAGCTTCAAGAACTCAGCCTCGTACTCGGAAACAGACTTACTCCCCTGGACTAGCCTCAAGAATGCTTTTCGCTGCGCGTCGATGTAGCTAGCTCCAATATATTTTTTCTGGTAGGCAGCCCTAAAATAATCCCACGTGAGATCCTCTGCTGCCACACTGTCCCGAACTGTGAGCCACCACTGGTATGACTCATCCCGAAGAAGCGATACTATGCCCTTCAGCTTCTCTTCAGCAGTCAAGTCCAGATCATCCATGATCCGCTCTGTTGCCTCCAGCCAATACTCAGCCGTGCTGGGAGCAACACCAGAAACACCTCGAAAGAATTCGGCCCCGTTTGCCCGGAGTCGCTCAGGAACAGATTTCCTAACTCCTGCACCACCACCTACTCCAGCTACCCTTTCCAACACCCGCAGCATCGCCTGTGACACTGCTTCATCCCCAGTCTGATCTTGGAACTCACCACCTCCAGCTGGTGGCGATACCGGTATCTCATTTTCTGACCCCTGTCCAGATCCTACGGGTTCAGAAACTGTCATCCTACCGCGACCTCGTCCACGACCACGTCCACCTCGAGCACTCATGACTAAATTTCTACGTATCTGTTTTAGAAGTTTTATGAATCAGTATTTATCCCACTGTTTTAGGCATGGCATGAGCACCTTGAGTCCATCCCGGCTCCCTGTCCGCGTCTAAGTGTCACCTGAAAAAGTCAAAGGAGAAGGTGAGTCGTATGACTCAGTGCATAATCCTCCTCCCGATAATGCAACATGCTAGCACACAACATAACATAGTAATACAGTTAATGCACCCGTTCCTAACCATCCATACACCTTCTCTACCCCATGTGGTACCAAACCACTGGTGGTGCCAAACCACTGGTGACCCAAAGTCACGATATCCATAATGTGGTACCAAACCACTAGTGACCCGAAGTCACGAATAATCCAATGATGGGGCCAACCCATCGTGTGATACCAAATCACTAGCGACAATCCCGTATCTCATAAGTGGGGCCAACCCACGGTGGTGTCAAACCACAGGGACGAGTCGCAATGAGGTGCCAAACCTCTGGTGTCCCAAAGACACATGTGATACCAAATCACTGGTGACCGCAGTCACAAATCCGATGATGGGGCCAACCCATCGTGTGATACCAAATCACTGGCGTCAATCCCGTATAATCAACTGTGGGGCCAACCCACCGTGGTACTAAGCCACTGGGACGAGACGCTGAGGTGCCAAACCTCTGGTGACCCAAAGTCACAAAATATCATCTGTGGTACCAAACCACTGGAGGTGCCAAACCTCTGGTGTCCCAAAGACACAGTGTCCCAAAGACACGGATATCATAATCCCCCTCCTCTCATTTCACCCGTCATCATGCCATACTCATGTAAATTATGCATATCATGCAAGTCATGCATATCATGCCAACATGCTTAGCATTACATTTCATAGCATACATAGCATAGATCATAATATTAGATATATCAACAATAAAACTCGAAATGCTACAGACTTACCCGGATCCGTACATATACCCCATTTGGGTACCAAATAATCCCTCATACTGTTTTGGTTTTAACAAGGCAATCAGAGTTATTAACAGTATTACTAAGTATGGAGTGTGTTAGTTACACACCTGTAAAACGCAGTCTTTAATACTAAGAGAATCGATCTAAGGCCCCTTGATTACTGGCTCCTATAATCGGCCAAAAGAAGAGTATTAGACATCTATAACATTCGGCCATAACCATCTAAACCAAAGGGTTTAATGTTGAGCCCTTACCTAAAGCTTGATTTGGTTTCCTACCAAATCTCGAATCAAACAGTGATTCTTCTGACAATCGGCCAACCCCTAAAAAGAGAACAGTTAAACCACTTAAAGCCTTATCTTAACAAAAACTAACGAATAGACTAGGAGAACCAACCCTTACCTCATTTACCAAACGGTCAATCAAAGAAAGAAGGCTCCTCTTGACTGCTTCGAAGTCCCCTATGCCCTATGATAAATCGGTTAACCTCAAGAGATTAATACCCTTCCACAAAACCAAAATCGGCACCAATCCTTGTGAATGTTAACAGAGAAAACAAAAAGAAGAAGAACAACGTTCGGCACTTACCCTCCTCTAAAATCCGTTTAGAACCAATACTAGAAGAGACTACCCTTGTGAAGATTCGGCCAACACTTTAAACTAGAAAGAAAAGAGGATTCGGCTAAGACCCTGAACCAAAAGGAAGAGAAGATTCGGCCTAAGTGTTTATCACCTCTAATGTTCGGCTTCCAAAGGAAAGAAAGGGAAAAGAAGATGTGAAATGAGAAAAAACAATGAAGAATCGGCTAAGAAGCAATTGTGATTTCGGTACAAGTGTTTCAAAAGAGAACAAATGAAAATATGAGAAAAGAATGTATTAGGTTCGGTTTACACAAGTGAAGAGAAAAAGAAAGAGAGCAAGGCACATTCGGCTACCAAGAAAATTGAGAGGGACAAAACAAATTCGGCAAGGCTATATGGATTTGATCTTTCAGTTCCAAAAAGATGAAGAAAATGGAAGAAAACTCACTTGTAATTCGGTTAACAAAAGACAAAAAGAAGACCTCTTCTTTGATACCAAATGACCGAATATGCACAAAATTCCCAAAAGAATTTTGGCACTCCTCCAACACCACACTACCAAACCGTCCACCCCCCCAAACTTCTCCTAAAATTCGGCCAAATTCCACCATACACTCACAACCACTCCTTCAAACTAGCTTGACCAAGTCTTCCTCCTAAACTCACTCTCCACTCTTCATTTGAATAATTTGACAAAGTCGATGGTAGAGTTTGAACTACCAACAACTCCTCCCTTCTATGCCGTCAAAATGGAAGCCAAAATGGAGAATTTCGCAGCTTGAACACAAGACCTCTCCCATCTACACTTGACGCCAACCACAAGCCCTTAGCAGTGCATGCTTTGCCACTCCACCAGCTCCTCTTTTGTGCTCAATAACACCAAATAAAATACATATGACCCAGCTCCACCAACTCCTCTCACATAAAGCCCAAAAACTAAAATTTTCTCATTCACTCAGGCATACCCCTAGCCTACAACTAAGCTCTAAAACACCAAGAACGACAACATAGCAAGCCATTAACATGCAAATTATGCCACAACAAAATAGCCCCTAACCCGGGATATTACATTTATGAAAAACGCCACTAAAAGATTAATTCCCTGTCGATAAACGTCATCGTTTAAGGCAATGGTAATTGCACATTTGTGGCATTTTCAGCTAAAAATGCCACTAAATTTTGTTCCCTAAAGTAAAACAATGACGTTTTGAACATATTGGTATTGCATATTTGCGGCGTTATGAAAAACGCCACTAAAAATCATATTCACTGTTGTGAAATGTCGTCGTTTAGGTTTAAATTTGCGGCGTTTATTACAAACGCCACTAGTGTTTAATACTCTAAAACGAAACGACGCCGTTTGAGTTCAATTGGTTTTGCAAATTTCTAGCGTTTATGTAAAACGCCACTAAGAATTTAATTCCCTGTCGCGAAATGTCGTCGTTTACGACAAATAATTATTGCAAAATTGCGGCATTTTTGTAAAAACGCCACTAAAAATTAATACGCTATACTGGAACTACGTCGTTTTTGTCAAATTTAGTGAAAATTTGCGGCGTTTAAGACAAACGCCACTAATATAAAAATCTGCGGCGTTTTGTCTTTAGCGCCACTAATGTAGAACTTTAGCAGCGTTTTTGTTCCAAACGCCACGAAAAATGTCGTTAAAAGTTGAATTTGCTGTAGTGAAAGTTAATCACATATTTACATGTCACTTTCAATATATCAAGTAAATATTATTACCAAGTATTTTAGGTATACCGGTAATAACCAGAAGTCTTTCAATATTAATGATATATATATATAGATAATTCTTAGCACATACAATTCTCATCAATTTACTATCACAAATAGATTATCACAATTTAATACACAATCATTTAACAATATCAATGTCCATTTCATGAACTCATGATTCATACATCTCATTTATATAATTCAATTCAATATCTCATACCAATTCATATTCAATATCGATTATATTATCAATTCATTTGTTTACCCCTATTAACCCGACTTGAAATTGGATGGATACACGGATCCAACCAAAACACACCAGTTTGGCACCCAGTGCCTCATCGGATAATTTGAAGTAACAAATTGACACTCAGTGTCTCATTGGCCATGTCGAAGTAATTTGGTACCCAGTACCTTATTGAATTTATCTGAAGTAACATTTTGACACCCAGTGTCTCATCGACTCGAGGTCGAAGTATCCCTGAACACTTCCAATCCTATGGCATGCCAACTATATCCGACTCAGCCCGATATAGTTAATAGGGTTTCAATTCACTTTTCAATTTCCACAATTTTCCAATATTCAAATATCACAATTCCACATATATTCAATTCAATAACAATCAATATTCCTTATACCATTATTTTCATGAATTTAGTGTATATTTATTTTGATAACAATTCATAATCTTGAATGTACATAATTATCAGACAAGTTTCATATACATGAATTTTCCATGTCACTAACCAAGTCTTTCCGAATCGAAGAACGACTTACGGATATGAGTACTTTGTTCTCTTTGTGCCATAACCTAGTTATGGTCTTTTCATTAAAATGCTATAGCCCAGCTATGGTCTTACATTTAAATATTGCCATGGTCCAACCATGGTCTTATTCGTCAATTCATCCTTTGCTACAAACGATGGTACTCAAATCCCGCGTTCCATTAAATCCGAACATTTACTTTAATTTCATTTATATAATAATATTTCATGTTTTTAACAAATAGTATAAATAAATATATAATATCATCCATCAATTCAATATAATTATCAAAGTTGAACCATACGAACTTACCTGGGCATATTTGTAGAATTTGTAGAAATTCAGGGACTAGTCTATTAATTTCTCTTTTCCCCGTTTATCTTCGGTTTCTTGATCTATAATATAAAATTACTTATTCATTATCATCTAATTTAATTATAATTCACTTTACAATTTATACCCTTTAATTTTCAAAATTACACATTTTACCCCAAATTTTATAATTTTTACAATTTAGTCCCTGATCAATTAACCCATCAATTGAACTAATTTTTCTCAATTAACACTTTATCTAATTATTTTAGGCTACCATACAGCCACTGATATTCATAATTTCAATACCAAACCCTAATTCTTAACTTTTTCACAAATTGGTCTTAAAATCAATATCTATCAAAATTACTGAATAAAACCATCAATTAACAAAATTAAAGCTTCAAATCCATGTTAATTCATCATAAAAATCCAGAAATCATCAATGGTAACTTTCAAAATCACCCATAAAATCAAAACTAATAAATTAAATAGTTGGACCTAATTGTAGAAGTCTTAAAAATACAAAAATTAAAAGAAAATGGTAAGAAATAAACTCACATGCATTAAAAATATGCAAAACCAGCTTGAGAGCTCTTTCCCATGGCTGTTTGGCCAAAATTATGAAGAAGAATGGCCTAGAGACTTTTAGATTTCAATTTAAAATTTAAAATTTTGCTTTATTTACTATTTTGCCATTAAATTGGCTATATTTTATTATTTTCCTTTATTATGCCGCCTCATCTCTTTTATTTAGGTTTAATTGCTCCTTAAGTCCTCCCTTATTTATTTATCAAGCCATTTAATCATTGTTTCTTTAATTAGTAAATTTTATACCTTTTTCAATTTAGTCCTTTTTACTTAATTAACTATCCAAACGTTAAAATTTTCTAACGAAACTTTAATACTAACTTAATGACACTCCGTAAATGTTTATAAAAATATTTATGGCTCAGTTTATGAAATTGAGATCTCGATATCTCGTTTCTGAAACTAATTAACCTAATAATACTTAACTCATAAATTATAATTAATAGAATTTTTAAATTCACTTGTCGGATTTAGTGATCTCGAATCACTATTTCTGACACCACTGAAAATTGAGTTGTTACAAATTGCGTACGATCCTTAGTGTCCTAGATGCCAGCTAGTGGTGGAGGATGTGAATCACGTCTTCCATTTTTGTGCTTATGTGAAAGACGTGTGGGCAAATTTGCAGTATGCCAGCCACAACACACAATGATTGAAAATAACAATTACAATGGGGGTCTTTGGTATGCCCGTAATAAGTTAGTGCATAAGGGTACAAACCAAGGGGTGGAGGAGTTAGTAGTCTTCATACGTAGCTATTATAGGAGCTTGCTGTTTTGACTTCTGGCGCTCTTCGTTCAAACCAGAGAGCAAGCGTCAAGTGGTCCCTTCTACCACCGAATGTTGTTAAGGTGAATATGGATGTTGGCTTTGTCCTTGCACAAAGGAAGGCATGCTTGTGGCTTATTATTCGTGACGCATATGGTCAAATTTTGGGAGCATTCAGTAGATTTACTAGCTCGGTGTCTCGTGTTTGCCACCGAAGCACTAGTAGTGATTCATGGACTACGGTTTGCCCTGGAAATGGATTTCCTACTGATGAATTAGAGGGGGACTCCAGATGATGCGAGTCTCAAGGCCCGATTTTAGACCCATGGATGTCATGGGCTCACACTACCTTAAGGCCTAACAGCAATGTCAAAGGCCAAGCAAATCAAATCAGGATCCGATCAAAAACAAGATTTAAAGATAATCCTTTCAAGGAAAGGGAGAATGATACATGCACGAATGGGGTGAAATTTATTAAATTCCATTCATTGAAGCTGCCAATTTTCAAGCTTGAGTGTAACAGCCCGATTTAGGGCCTAGTCGGAATAGTGGTGCGAGACCACAAAACCAAAGTAGAAATATGTGTTTTATGATTTTATGAGGCTTATGAGGTGGTTGCATAATTTAGTGAAAATTCCATGAAGAAATTTTATTAATTAGTGAATAAATTGTCCATTAGGACTAAATTGCAAAGATGAGAAAATATGAGTTTTTAGAAGATTTGAGTATGAAATAGAATCATAAAAATTATTAGAAGTCCTTAATTAGCAATTAGACCATTAAATGCTAAGATGGACAAAAATGGACATGGGAAGGAAAAATCCTAAAGAATGGGCCTTAAGGGCATTTTGGTCATTTAGTTAATAAATGATTAAAAAGGGAAAAAGAAGTCAAAAGTCATTTCCATCTTCTTCCCTAAGTGCCAAAATTTGGAGAGAAGCCACAGCTAGGGTTTTTCCTCATTTTCAAGCTCAAAGTAAGTGCATCCTAGTCCCGTTTTTAATATTCTTCGTATTTTTAAAATCCTCGTACCTTGAATTAGCTATTTCTAGCCATATTTTGAGCTAGGATTCATGTTAAAAAATTTACCCATGTATGATATGCATGTATTTTGATGTTTTATGGAGTATGAAAGCTTGATGTAGTGTGAACATATTTTTCTAAGAGAATTTCATGAAAGAAATGCATGCAAGGACTACATTGTAAAAGTTATGAAATTAGTCATACATGAGTGAAATAATGAGAATTGAATATTTCTATAGTTGAGAATATGATTCGGCTAGGCTTGAAATGTAAGAAAGTTGAATAAAAATCATTTTACAAGTCTAGGGGCAAAAGTGTAATTATGAGCAAAATTAGGGGCAAAATAGTAATTTTTCCAAAGTATGAGTTATGAGTCAATTTAGTCAATGTGAGTATTAAACAAGTTAAATTTTTATTATAGATTAAGAAATACGAAGCCCAGATCGAAACCAAGGTAAGAACAAAGTCGATGACTAAATTGCATATCTACATACATTTTGAATACCGAGGTAAGTTTGTATGAATTTAAGGCTACATATGTTTTTATGTTTAAAATTACTTATTATGATGTATAATGTACATTACTTCCATGAAGTTGATTATCAATGTCTAATAAGGAAATCAATCAGAACATGTAAGTAAAAACCCCGGTTGAAGATTCGGAATAACGAGGATACCTATGTCACAACATGAGATAAGGAAATCCCGTGTGAGACCAGACATGGCATCGGCACCCAAGGAATGTAGGTCCCGTATAAGACCATGTTTGGGACATGTCATTGGCACCAAATGTAGATCCTGTATAAGACCATGTCTGGGACATGGCATTAGCATCGAACAAGGAAGGTCTCGTGTAAGACCATGTTTGGGACATGGAATCGACATCAAGTTAAGGGATCCCATGTAAGACCATATCTGGGATATGGCATTGGCATCATGAGGCGGTACCATGTAAGACCATGTCTGGGGCATGACATTGGCATCGAGACCCATATTTGATGAGATTGAGTAACCCCAGTTATTCCGGGTAATTCATCAGGCAAAAGAGCCAAGTATGAAAGAGGTAACAAGAAAGCTAAGCAAGTAAAGATAGCAATAAGCTAAGTTGTTCAAAGTTGATAAATGGGTTTTATTCAAGTTAAGGAAGATGAAGATTGAGTTTATGTTTGTATTAGAAAAATATACTAATTTATGTGATTAAGTGATGCAGGTACCATGAGTACATTACAAGTATGTAATTATTATGTATCATGTGATGAGTAAGTGAGCCCAAGTACTTGAGACTCATGTTATATTTGTCTCTTGATGGATGAGTTATATATTAGCAAATATAATTACTATATGAATTTCATGCAACTTACTGAGTTATATGCTTACTTCTTTCATCTCCTTCTTCCTTGTAGTTTTGCCAAGATAGTTCGGGGATCTTTAACGTCGGAGCTCGGATCACACTATCAATCATTATTTTGGGTATTGCCAAGTTGTTTTATTTTAAGTATGGCATGTATAGGAATCATGTCATTTTGAGCTATAGCATATTGGGAGCCAAAGTGTTGGCTATTAAGGTTATTTCTCTTTTGTATATGGTCAAAGAGATTGGCCAAATGTTATTAATCTGTATATATATTACCGATGATAAGTTATATGAGTTCTACAAGTGAGGTTTTAAAGGTCATTTATAGTGCATTAAGGCCATATTATGTATTGCTTGAGTTGGTATAATTGAGTTTATATTACAGGGTGGCAATTGGCTTGGAAAATAGCCTCTAAGTGTCCACACGGGTAGACACGTAGGCGTGTGTCTAGGCCGTGTATGACACACGGTCAACCTCTATGGGTGTGTTGATAGGCCGTGTGTCCCCTGCATTTAATTGCGAGAATTCAATTCATCACACGGGCCAGCACACGGGCATGTGCTTAGGCCGTGTGCTCCTTAAGGGGGTTGCTGACGTCATAAACAGAATACCCCTAGTTTTCACACACGGGTGAGGATACGACCGTGTGAAGGACACGGGCCATTGACACGGGTGTGTGTCTGACCATGTGAAAATCCCTGTAGGTTCGAAATAAAAAAAAATTCTACATGGGCTAGGGACATGGGCGTGTGCGACCACACGGCCTGCCCACACGAGCGTGTCCCAAGTCACATGGGTGTGTGGCTCTTGTTTAGGTAAAAATTTTTAAAGAGTGTAAAAGTTTCCGGTTGAATCCCGAATCCTTCCGGATGTATGTTTAAGGCCTCGTAGGTCTATGAGATGTATGTTATGACTAAGAAGAAAAAGTTTTTAGTTGGTATGAAATTTTATAGCCTGTTATTTCATGTTCAAGCAAGATTAAGCATGGTACTGCCTCGGATCCAGTCCCGGCGTCGGACACGGGTAAGGGGTGTTACATTGGGAAATCAACAGATTTCCAACAACTTTTTGGATGGGATCCAAGTATTTCTAGGTTGAGATGTCTTCATGGCGTTCGAACATCTATCTCTTAGTTTCAAAAGACACTTTGAATCACTCAATTTCGAGTTTGGGAGCTCAATTTATGATCGTTTTAGTGAAAACTGCATGAGCAGGATTTCTAGACGGGATTATAATGGAAATTACGAGTTTCGGGCTTTTAATTCGAGTTTAAATCATTGGGTTTGGGTTTTGGATTTAATTTTTATTATATATGAGCCCAATATTGTATTTATCAGCTCTTATTATTTTATTATTTTATTAGTCCAAATTTTTAATAATTATGAAGTAGTTTAAGTTATTTTGGAGTTTTATGTCAACAAGAAAAGTTTAAAACTATTTCTTATTTAGATTAGTTAAAGTTCTAAAATACTTAAAAGTTTTATTTAAATTTATTTAGTTGGCCTATATATAGGCCTTTGCATTGTACAAAAATCACTCAATTCTTTATTATTCAACTTCTCTTTTGAGTTAATAAAATTATCTTTGAGTTTTTATTTTCAAGAATTTCTCTTGAGTTTCTTTTAGAGAGTTTTAACAATCTTTTTCAGATTGTGGGGATCATCTTCTAACTTTTTCTTGCAAAGTTTTCTAACTTGGAGGGAAAACTAGAGTCGCTTGAAGGGGGTTGTGGATTCTTCGTGTTTCCAAGGCTTGTTAGGACTTTTACATGCCACGTTCTATATTCATTTATCTTCTTTATTTTCTTCCTTATTGTTCTAATCGTAGATTTATTATTCTTTTTAATTATCTTAGTTATTTATTTTTGTAACACCCCAAACTCGACCTAGACTTTATGGCCGAATTTGGTGATGTCACATGATAGTGCTTTATGCCCTTTTCAATATTTTAGGTTACTGTAAAAAACGCGTCGTTATTTATTCATTAACCATTTTCAAAACATTATACCTTGCGAAAGCTTTTTTAAAAAAAAATAATTTGCGAATTCGTGTGTATTTGATAAAACATCTGTTTATTTTGAAAACTTGCGTCTTATCCTACTGCTAGCAGCTATAAAATAAAACCCCAAATTAAACAAAAACCGTAAAGGCCTCAATACATAAAATTTACCCAGATATAGTCAAACCATTATTAAAAATAAAACCATAAATAAATATCCAAAATCGTGGTCACCGCCGAGTCTTCCGCTGCACCGATCCGTCTAGTGCTGGAGATTACCTGAACAGATTAAACAGAAAATGGTGAGTTTTTGCAAACTCAGTGTGTAATCCCCAGAGAACATGCACACAGTAATATCAAAAAACAGTCATAAATTCACAGTTCAATTCTGAGCCTATTACAGAAACGGTGTGTATCTCAGCCCACTCAGAGACAGAATCAGATATATTTTAGGGCCTTAGCCCATTTCAGACATAATAAACAGATAAAATAGAACAGCAGAATCCTACCCACCAGTCTCTACACACCAACTCCGTCCAACCCTACACACCATGTGGGGATAAAATCAACCCACCCATCCCTACACACCATGTTGTACCGAATGCGGCACATAACCAGAAAGTTGCAGCTGAGCTGCCAGATAACAGGCTTGAGAGCCTTTCAGATACTTCCTCTGAATCATCAACCCACCCCGATGCAATGCAACATACATAACATGACATACTTTTATGCAACACAGTTTATTCATTCAGATATTAGAATTCATGCTCAATACAGAAATCAGAAAGTCAAGTCACATAATAAGGGGTCTAGGTAAAGCTTATCGACCCTACATTAGGTCCACAGTCGACTAGGGCGACCCGTGCAACCTTACAGAACATTACAGAAAAATGGGCTCACATGCTCATGTGGCCTGCCCTGTGGGCCGACAAGCCCGTGTGGCCGACATGCCCGTGTGGCCCACACGACCCAAATTGGCCTTGGCCGTGTGGATCACATGGCTTAGCCCAGAATCCCACACACCCGTGTGGCCCACACGACCCAATTAGTCGAGCCTGTGTGCTGCACACGGCCTTGCCCATCCGTCACACAGCCGTGTCACATGCGCACGGCTTGGCTCGTCGATCACACGGCCGTGTGGTGACTTACAGTCTTGCATACGGCCTACCACACGGGCAACTACACGCCCGTGTGGCATCGACAGTAAGGTTTTCGACTTTCATCAAAACCTCATTTTCTGCATTTTCGGGTATACACCTGGTATCGAATCGATGTTAACGCAATCCCGATCCTAAAATTGAAATTACAAATCCCGAAATTAGCCTATAACCATGGTTTAAACGAATCCATCATTCCAACAACGACTCAACACAACTACTTAACACTTACCTCCAAACGAACAGCAGAAACTTCACAACCTCACACCGTTAATGGTTAATCTCCAACCCCTTGATTGACTCCTAACAATCAAAATAACCACTTTTTCTTCACTTATCCACGATCATATTTAGAGTAAAACGTAAACAAAACTTACCGAACAAGCGGGATGACGGTTGCACACAACGGAATGATTTGTAAAAGAGAACTAGAAAGGGTAAGGGAGGGAGAGCAGAATTCAGGTAAGGGAAGAACAAAAATGGAAAAAAAAAGAAAAAGATGGCAGAGAGGGAGAAAGAGACGTCGGTTCCAATGAAAGGTTTGGGGAAACTAATTCAATTCAAATCCCATTACTCAGATGTTCACTACAACTCAAACTCTGGCTGGATATTGAAGCAAAAATACCAACCCTTGACAATACAGGGATTCGAACTCCATACCTCCGACAACTTCTACACTCCACTTAGCCACCAGAGCAGCAGGCCCATTCTGCTAATTACTCACACACTTTTACCTATAAGCCTACTAACCAAAGTTTGGGCTTTATTCATAAAAATACCCAAAATTTTTACCCAAGTTGAGACTTGAACTTGAGACCTCTCACACACACTAAGAACACATAACCACTGAAGCAAATAGACATTGTGTCACAAATACACAGAAACAGTTATACAAAAATTGGGGCGTTACAACTCTACCCCCTAAAAGAAAATTTCGTCATCAAAATTTTACCTGATCAGAAAAGGTAAGGATACTGCTGCCGCATCGAATCCTTTGGCTCCCAAGTGGCCTCCTCAGTGCTATGATTCCGCCATAGCACCTTCACTAAGGGGATAGATTTCCTCCGTAGAACGTTAATGTCGCGCTCCAGAATCTGAATCGGCTCCTCCTCAAATGTCAGATCTGGTCTAACCTCGATGTTCTCAATAGGAACAACATACGTGGGATCAGAGCGGTAGCGTCTTAACATTGAGACGTGGAACAAGTCATGAATGCGGTCTAACTCCAGAGGAAGCTACAACTGATATGTGACTGGCCCCACTCACTTCAGAATATGGTACGGCCCAATAAACTGAGGGCTCAGCTTACCCTTGCGACCGAACCTCAATACCTTCTTCCTTGGTGAGTTCTTGAGAAAAACTAAGTCCCCCACAGAATACTCAATATCTTTTCTCTTCAGAGTAGCATTAGATTTTTGCCTATCAGATGCCGCTTTTAGTCGATCCCGAATCAATCGAACCTTATCTTTAGTTTCAGAAACCACCTTATCTTTAGTCGATCCCAGTACACGTCGTTCACCCAACTCAGTCCTGCATAAGGGAGTACGACACTTACGGCCATACAGGGCCTCGTACGGTGCCATCTAGATGCTAGATTGATAGCTGTTGTTACAGGTGAACTCTGCCAACGGCAAGTACTCCGCCCAACTGCCTCAGAAATCTATAGTACAGCTCCTCAACATATCATATAGTACTTGAATCACCCTCTCCGACTGACTATCTGTTTGAGGATGGAAAGCAGTACTGAAGTCCAACCTTAAACCCAGAGCCTCGTGCAATTTCTTCCAGAAACGAGACGTGAAGCGATGATCCCTATCAGAGATAATAGAGACAAGAACCCCGTGCAGTCTCACTATTTTAGATATGTATAGCTTAGCCAATTTCTGGAGCAAAAAGTTCATCCTGACCGGAATGAAGTGAGCAGACTTGGTCAATCGATCCATGATGACCTTGACAAAATCTTTCTTAGTAGGTGCCAAGGGCTACCCACTAACGAAGTCCATCGTTACTCGTTCCCATTATAACACCCCTAACCTGATTCTAACGTCGGATTAGGGTTAAAGGCATTACCGGACAGAACGAAAAATTTTACTAAACATTACATACAATCATTCATCAAACACAACCAAAGTGTCCCTTATATTGGTCAACGAGACCTAAAACATGCTTTAAAGTAGGGCCGGGACTAAACCGAACACATACAGAAATTCTCAAAAAATTTAGAACTTTCCAAAGTTTCAGGGGTTACACGCCCGTGTGGGTAGGCCGTGCACCTCCCACGGCTGCTAGACACCCGTGTGTCTTTCCCGTGGTCGAAACTGACTTTACTCCACGGCCACCAAGCACGCCTGTGTACCTTGGCTGTGGTCGATCCTGACTTGGCCACACGGCTACCAGGCATGCCCGTGTGCTAAGGCCGTGTACACCTAATTAGCTACTGACTTAATCCCACGGTCGTTAGGCACGCCCACAACCGTGTGACAAAATAGGCTACTTGTAAAGCCAAATTGTCACCCACAATAGGATCATACCTACAAGCAATGTACCAATCCATTTCATGTACAATTAACAACCAAAAACATATCAAATGTTCAACAATTCTCCACATTCAATCTCATATCTAATTATGCCAACTTGCACAACTAAATCACATATATCTATAAGCATGGTTTAACCACACTTACCCTTCATATAACATTGTTTTGATTAAACATGCATACTCATAGTGCATTCATATACTTACCATAGTTTGACCATTTCATTAGCTATTAAACCCTACCAAACTTGCATCATGTATCATTTATACTCATGCATATTACCAACACTTGTCTAGCCACATCTCATGGCTATATTATACACATCTCAAGCATAACACAAAGTGACTAGCCTATACATGCCATATCTAGCTATATTCACATTACAAAAGTACCAAAAAGAGTTTGAGTAGTGTGATGACGATCCTCGACGGTCCCTGAACCTTCAATAGCTTCAACGATCTATAAAACAGAGAAAACACACACAAAGTAAGCTTTCAAAAGCTTAGTAAGGAATATACAAATAAGCTTAGCATATAAGCATTCAAGACATATAATCAATATAAGTTCACTACTAGCTCAATTGCATAATCATAATTCTTCTTAGCACATTTACTTAGTACATTCATTTTTCAATCTTGCCTATCATTACATACTTTATTAGCTCATAGCTTTTCTATTCATATACACAATTACATTCTCATATTCGAATACATAATTCACTTAGGTAAGTTTAAGAAGATACTTACCTTTTTATACACACACAGTGTACTTATCAAACTTACCTGAAGAAAATGTGCAATTCACATATTTACTCATTTCTCGTATTTGCCCACTAAACAGTTCAGAATCTAATAGGATACATAGAGTGCCCGTAATAGTCATACAATGCCAACGTCCCAGACGTGGTCTTAAATGTAATCAGATATCGATGCCACTGTCCCAAATAGGGTCTTACACAAATCAATACGATGCTGATGTCTCGGACATGGTCTTACACGTAATCAAATATCGATGCCACTGTCCCAGACATGGTCTTACACGAAATTCTCATATCGATGCCAATGTCCCAGACGTGGTCTTACACGAAATTCTCATACCGATGCCAACGTCCCAGACGTGGTCTTACACGAAATTCTCATATTGATGCCAACGTCCCAGACGTGGTCTTACACGAAATTCTTATATCGATGCCAACGTCCCAAGGTTCAAACGGAACTTCTAGAACTTAAATAACTTGTCGACTTATTCGTAAACCTCGGAGTTCACATACAATCCATCTCAATGAATATTCATAGCAATTCAAATTTCATTTATTCACAAATAGCGTAATGCAAATACATTTATTCATATATCGACTTGCCTCGAGTTCTGTTTAACGAAAACAGATATGGCTACTCAATTACTTTTTCCTTCCCGCGATCTATGTTCGATTTCTTCGGTTCTTGATCTATACATATTCAAATTTACCTCTTTTATTCACTATCTCATCCAATTCAATCCAAATATACATATTTAAGGCAATTTATAAATTAGCCCTCACATTTGCACATTTTATCAATTTAGTCCATTTTTTTCAAAATATCAAATACACAAAATCACCATATATATATATGCTTAGTCGAATGCTTATATATGTTATACAAGCCCATATTTTCATTAAATTCATAATTTAGTCCTTCAAATAATTATTTTCTCTATTTAGCCCTATTTAGCTAAATTCATCAAAATTCTAAGAACAAAACATGTTTATCAAATACATATCTTTCATATTTCACTATTAAACATCACAAATCACACGAGTTCATCAAAGTCTCATTTCATAAACATAACCAATTCTCAAAATTGAAGCATGGGTTTTGTAGTAGACAAAACAACAATTACAAAAACATAGAAATTATCGAAAACCGATCAAATCTTACCTTGAATTTGAATCAAAAGCTTGCCGAAAACCTAACTTCTTTTTCTTTTTCTTTTCTTTGTTATTTCGGCAATATAGGATGGAAAATGGCTTTATTATCATGCATTTGTTTTATTATAATATCTTATAATAAAATATTATTACTTAAATAATAACATAAATATATAAAAGCATAATTTATGCATGTTTCAGTCCACTAACAATAGTTTTGGCTTAATTGCCACATAAGTCCTCACACTTACAAAGATTTAACAATTAGGCATCTTTTCATAAAACATGCAAATTTGCATTTCAATGCAATTCAATCCTTTTCATCAAATTAAACACACAAACGAGCAAATTAACTTACGAAAATTTAGCACATGCTCAATCACACATCAAAGGCACAGAAAATAATATTAAAATATTACACTGACTCGGGTTTGTGGTCTCGAAACCACTGTTTCGACTAGGGTATAAACCGGACTATTACACCCATTTCCACATCGGATTTTTTACCGGTTGCAGCAACCTTGAAGGCAACTAATGCTCAGCCTTAACCTGTTCACAAGTCAAATAGCGAGCAACGAAATCCGTAACCTCGTGCTTCAACCCTGACCACCAGTACAACTCTAAGAGATCTCGGTACATCTTGTTTCCACCGAGATGCATAGCATAAGGGCTACTATGCGCCTTCCTCAGAATCGACTGTCTCAATCCTTATCATTTGGTACACAGATCTAACCGTGAAAACAAAGTATCCCATCACTGCTAATCCTAAAATCAGTAGAATCACCAGTCTCGACCTGACGGAATTGCAACTCAAGAGACTTATCCCCCATCTGTTTACTCCTGATCTGATCAACCCATACAGGCTTAACCTGAAGTTCCACTAATAAGCTCCCACCGTTGAATAAGCTGAGTCGAGCAAATGTCGCTCTCAGATCGATCATAGCCCTACGGCTCAAAGCATCTGCCACCACATTAGCCTTACCAGGGTGGTACTCGATGGTGCAGTCATAATCCTTAAGCAATTCAACTCATCTACGCTGATTAAGGTTTAACTCCTTCTGAATGAGGAGATACTTGAGGCTCTTGTGATCAATGTAGATAGTACACTTCTCACCATACAGATAGTGCCTCTAGATTTTTAGAGCAAAGATTACCGCTGCCAACTCCAAAACATGCGTTAGGTAGTTAGCCTCATGTGTCTTAAGCTGACGTGACGCATAAGCTACCACCTTACCATCCTGTATCTGTAATATCCTGGATTATAGCTTATGCATTAATATTAAACTATATGAAATAGCATGCCTATGTGTGTTGTGAATGTGTATTATGAATTTTGTGAACCTTAGTGTGTAGGTGAATACTTTAGAAATTATTCGATTTTAAGTTTAAAGAGGGAGCTAGTCTGATAAGGCCTTAAGAGAAATAGTAAAGGATTTATGACAAAAAAAGTGCCTTGGTAAAGTGGCTTGAAGGCGCCACTTAAGGCCTAGTAAGTGACGCCACAATCAAGGGGAAAGGGCTTGAGTTCGAGCTGCATGGGAAGCAAAAAGGAGTTTTATTTTGCTGCATGGATGAGCAGCATTGGACGGCATGAGGACTTCATTTAGATGAGGATTATTCTTTTTAAAATTCGGCTAGGATAAGAGATAAATGTGGGATTATTTCTATTATCTTAAATGAAGTGATGAGGAGAGAAAATAGGGGATTGGATAGGGGGAAGGAGAGTTGGCCGATTGGGGGAGTCTAAGGGTGGTATTTTCGGCCAAAGAGAGGAAGTAAGGTCATACTTCTTTTTCTTTTCTTTTGAGCCTCTGCCGAATTCTCTAGCAAATATTCTCTTCTTCTCTTATTTTGTCAAAACCGAAAGTAGAAGCCTCCTAGCCATTACCGATTCTCCCTAAGCCTCATACCTCTTCTTTTCTTTCCATTGTTGAAACCGAATCTCTCTAGTGTTCTTCCAAAGCCGAATATACAAGTGACTCCAAGCCGATTATTCCTTAAGCCTCAAAGCCGAATCTCTATGGTGTCAGACAAAGGTGTTGTCGATTCGGTGACTAAGGGTAAGATCAAGTACTATTCTCTTTCTTTTTCTTTTAGCTGAAAGTTCAAGACTAATCCCTTTTCTGTTTTTGGCCGAAACTTGGAAAGGGGGTTTCGGGATTTGGTAGTTGTGGACTATAAGGAGGAGTTCTTCGGGATTTCAAGATCTAAGATAAGGGTGATATTCGGCCATAGGCCATTTATTATGATTAAATGTTAGAATTAGATCTAACATATGCCATAGTGATTTCGACAGATACCCCAATCAAGTAGCACTTTTCGGGATTTAAGCTTTGCAAGGTAAATGCATGTGATATTCAGCCAAGGCCCTATTTTAGTATTTAGATCTGTTTCTTACTTGTTCCAAAAGCCGAAAACTAATCAGTTAAGTGATTTAGTAGTTGGCCAATTACAAAAAAAGAACATCACAAAGTTTCGGGATTTGATTAGTAGTGAAATCGGCAGCAAGGTAAGGATTTTTGTCGCAATAATCCTTCGGGATTTGATTATTTAGCCGATTAGGCTTTTGCTAAAACACTTGGTATTGGCCGAATGTAGGGACTAAGGATCTAAAGTATTAGATAGGGATTTTTCGGGATTCCAGTGAAAGTGTTAAGTAAATCAGGTGTGTACCCCACACTAAGCCTTAATAGATTTATGGTTATGTCTTAATGAATGTGTTAATAAGAATTATGTAAGATGTGGCTAAGGGTACCATGCAATGGTACAAAGTACTCAGGTACGTTAACTTACTACTACTGTAGTTGTGATATTATGAATGTCTGTTATGATACATATGTGAATATTGGTAAGAATGTGAAACAAAGAATGTGGCATAATCTTTGCATGATTTGTATGATATATGGGGCATATGGGTGTTGTATTAAGGGGAAGTGACCTGGTGGTTTTATACCACAATATCTGAATGTGGTGACTTATGTCACGAAATCTGAATGTGGTGACTTATGTCACAAAATATTATCTGATGGCTATGCCACAATATATATAAGGGCGATGAGCACGTCGTCTGCAGCGACTGCCTTCGATGGTGTGTAGCGGATGGAGGGTCGACTTAATAGTCCCCAAGGTGTGATGGTTGGTACGGGTGATGTGTAGCGGACGGTATCTAGGTTTGGGTTCGGGTTTGCATCATTATGTTTAATTGCTATATGTATATGTATGATCTGATATGCCTGAATCGTTAGGACTTAGTGTTGGTTGTTACACACTGAGTCTGTTTGACTCACCCCGTTGTGGGATATTTTTCAGGTGACGCTCAGTAGATGGACCGGGTCGGCAGGAGCTTGTAGTGGCCATGCTCAGCACGAAATCTATTTTATTTGGACTTTTTATGTTAAGTACTTTGAATTTATTTTGGGTTTTGTTTTGATGTAATAAGGCCAGTAGTATTGAACTGTTTTATGCATGCATGTTATTTAATTCAGTACGATACGATTTTTGACAATTCAAAGTTTACGTAATGTTTCAAAAGAAACTCTACATATTTGACACTTAATCACAAATGGTTTTCAAAATTAAAGGTAAACCTTAAAAACTCGGCAAATACTTTTTAACTTGTTGTTTTCAAGTACGTAATTAAAGTTTTATTAAAACCCAGACTTTCCAATTCAAACCCTCTAAGTTTTCCAAAGAACAAACGAATTTGAACCGTTTTACCCGAGGAACATACCAGATCTGGTCGAGGCTCGTGGGCCGGGTTTGGGGTGTTTCAGTTTGGTCTCAGAGCCCAGTTTTAAAACTCTCGGCCTTGGGTTTAAAGCCCACAACATTTTCAAATCGAGCCCAAATAAGTTTTATGAAAATCTTTTTGGAATTGAGAAGGTTTTTCTGGCATGGCACCTAAGTCTCCGACCTGAGGTCCACCAGGTAAGTACCCCTATCTATTGTGTGATTTATAGTATGATTTGTAGAAGGGTATAAATGGAACGTAGATTAGTATATTAAGTACTTGAACTATAGGACTAGTTTACCCCAACAATTACATAAAACTTTAATGCCTAATTAAACAAACTTGTGACTAAGTCGCCGAGTTAGGGTGTGGCAACCATTGTGCGCATGTCTAGGATTGGTTTCGGTGGGAGCTTGGTATTTAAGCAGTCCTAGTGACTCACCTCCTCTCCACTCGAATCCTACCTGGTGCGTAGTGACGGTTCACCCTAACCAAGAGGACTTATTCACGGGCTAAACCCAATAATTAAAACCCGAAAGGGACTTTTTAAAATCCTCAAATTACCCTTTTGATTTGTAAAAACTATTCTACAAAATTTTTCTGAAATATTCCCGATTTACAAAATTACCTAAATACCCCTGGTTGAAAAATTACAAAAAAGCCCTGGGTTTCTAAAATTACCGTACTACCCTCGATTTTAATAAAATTTTCTTACTTTGCAAAAGTATCCAAAAACCCTATTTTGCAAAAATTCAAGATACCCTGATTGAGAAAATTTACCAAATTACCCCTGGTTTAAGAAATTGCCAAAATAACCCCGATTTCCAAAATTTCTGCAACATCTTTGATTTGGGAAAAATTTCCAAAATACCCTCGAGTTTGAAAATTTCAGAGTGCCTTAACTTTTTAAGATTTCCCAATGGACCTCGATTTAGTACCAAAATACCCCTATAGGACAAATGACGAAAATGCCCCTGGGATAGGAACAGACAAAAATGTTTGAAGAGTGAATGTGTATGGTAGATACTACTGAATGGATGTGTTTCTGTGAATTAAGGTAGAAGACTTGAAACTTTGATTGATCGAAAGAACTACTATTAAGCTCTTTTCATAAAATTGTTCGCAGAAAAACAGTGGAACAAATACTAATACATAAAATTTCTTAAATCAAATTAAAGCGCGATCGTAGACATGAGCTCTAGGGGACGTGGTCGTAATGTGCAAGGACGTGGTAGAGGCAGGATGACCGTATCGGAACCCGTTAGGTCGGGTCAAGGGTCTGAAAATGAGGTACCACCACCACCTCCACCACCAGCTGTTGGTGTTGAGCAGTAAGATCAGACGGGGGATGATGCTGTATCGCAGGCGGTGCTGCGAGTTCTGGAGATGGTGGTTGGAGCAGGTGGAATATGGGAGCTCGGAAATCTGTACCCGAGCGACTCCGAGCCAATGGAGCTGAGGTGTTCCGTGGCGTATCTGGTGTGACACCCAGTACTGCTGAGTATTGGTTAGAGGCGACCGAGCGAATTATGGATGAGTTGGATCTGACGGTTGAGGAGAAAGTGAAAGGAATGGTGTCGCTTCTTCACGATGAGTCATATCAATGGTGGCTCACAGTTCGGGATGGTGCTACGGCTGAGGAACTCACTTGGGAGTATGTTAAGGCGGCATACCAGAAGAAGTATGTTGGTACTCATTATATAGATGCGCAGAGGAAGGCATTTCTGGGGCTGGTTCAAGGGAACAAGTTCGTGGCGGAGTATGAGGCTGAATTCCTAAGATTGAGCCGGTATGCTCGATGAATCGTGGCTACGGAGCATGAGCGGTGTGTCCGGTTTGAGGACGGACTGAGGGATGATCTGAGGTTATTGATAGCTCCACAACAAGAGCGGGAGTTTGCTGTGTTTGTAGAGAAGGCTAAGGTAGCCGAAGGAATTAAGGACTCTATGAGGCAGAACACGGACCGGAGTAAGCAGAAGAGAGGATTTGGACTATCAGGGTCTTCTGGGAATATTCAAAAGAGGCCTAGAGTTGATGGGCCGCGAGGTCAGTAGGTTGTGACAGGAGGGCAGTATCGTACCTGTGACCAGTGTGGAAAGAAGCACCTAGGAGAGTGTTGGAAGAAGACAGGAGGATGTTTCAAGTGTGGGTCCAAGGATCATATGATTAAGGACTGTCCTATGAAACTGGATGGGAATCTACCAACAGCTCAGGGTTTTAATCAGGCTGGAAGAGGCGGACAGCAGCCTCAGTGAGGGCGTGGTCCAAATGGTAGAGGAAACGGTGCTGGAAGAGGACGTGGAACACCTGGCAGAGGTGCTGCTAATACAGAGGCAAGACAGCCGGGCTTGGTATATGCAGTTCACCGGAGAGAGGATGGAGACGCACCGGACGTCATAACCGGTATGTTCCTTATATTTGGCAAGCCTTACTTTACTTTGATTGATGTTGGCTCTACCCGTTCCTATGTTGCATGTAGAGTAGTTGAAACTCTAGGCATAGCCTCTGAACTATCTGATAGGGAGATGACTGTAGTAAGCCCACTAGGTCAAACTGTAGTGGTGAATAAGATGCTTCGAAAAGTACCTTTAGAGATTCAAGGAGCAGTATTCCCGGCTGACTTAATGGAACTACCCTTCGGAGAATTCGATCTCATACTTGGCATGGATTGGCTGGTGGAACATCGAGCCATATTGGATTGTGCCGCTAAGCGAGTGGAGTTAAGGACGCCGGAGGGTGAGGCGGTAATCATGATAGGAGAAAGAAAAAACTACCTGTCTAACGTAGTTTCAGCACTAAAGGCTGATAAGATGGTTCGGAAAGGATGCAAGGCATTCTTGGCTTTCGTTAGTGCGATGGATGCGAAGGAAGAGGGAGTTAGTAGAGTTAGAACCGTAAGGGAATTTGTGGATGTCTTTCCGGAGGAGTTACCTGGAATACCCCCAGATAGGGAGGTGGAGTTTGGAATTGATTTGCTACCTGATACAGCTCCTGTGTCAATCGCCCCGTACAGAATAGCACCCAAGGAGTTGGTTGAGCTCAAGGCTCAAATCAAAGAGTTGCTTGATAGTGGGTTTATTCGACCCAGTGTGTCTCCATGGGGAGCACCGGTCTTGTTTGTGAAGAACAAGGACGGAACTATGCGTATGTGCATAGATTATCGTCAGTTGAATAAGCTGACTATCAAGAACAAGTACCCTTTGCCGAGGATTGACGACTTGTTCGATCAGCTTAAGGGGGCAGCGATTTTCTCGAAGATAGATCTAAGGTCTGGATATCATCAGCTTAAGATGAAGGAAGTGGATATCCATAAGACAGCTTTCTGGACAAGGTATGGGCATTTTGAGTTCGTGGTAATGCCGTTTGGATTGACGAACGCCCCAGCTGCGTTCATGGATATGATGAACCGGGTTTCTCAACCCTACTTGGATAGGTTCGTCGTTGTATTTATAGACGACATCCTAGTGTACTCCAAGTCGGAGGAAGAACATGATGAGCATCTTCGTGTTGTGTTGCAAGTGTTGAGGGAGAAACAGCTCTATGCCAAATTCAGCAAGTGTGAATTTTGGCTTAAGGAAGTTACGTTCTTAGGACATGTGGTGTCTGCAGAAGGAATAAGGGTGGATCCTAGGAAGATTGAGGCGGTGCTAGATTGGAAACCACCTAAGTCGGTGGCTGAGGTTCGTAGTTTCTTGGGATTGGCAGGTTACTACAAAAGGTTCGTAGAAGGGTTCTCATCAATAGCCGCACCTTTGACGAAGTTGTTGAGAAAGGAAGTACCTTTCGTATGGACAGAAAAGCAACAGGAGAGTTTTGAGAAGCTTAAGAGGGTTTTGACTGAAGCTCCAGTGTTGATTCAGCCTGAAGCAGGAAAGGATTTTGTGGTGTATTGTGACGCTTCTCATACCGGATTAGGATGTGTTCTGATGCAAGACGGGAAAGTAGTCGCTTATGCGTCTCGACAATTAAGGTCACACGAGGTTAACTACCCGACTCATTATTTGGAATTGGCAGCAGTGGTCTTTGCTCCTAAGGTGTGGAGGCACTATCTTTATGGAGAAAAGTCAGTGATCTACACAGACCACAAGAGTCTTAAATATCTGTTGACTCAGAAGGAGTTGAACCTGAGACAGCGAAGGTGGGTTGAATTATTGAAGGATTACGATTGTTCAATAGAGTATCATCCGGGCAAGGCAAATGTAGTGGCGGATGCCCTAAGTCGGAAGGTAGTGTCAGATCTGAGGGCGATGTTTGCACGTCTGAGCTTGTATGATGACGGAAGTCTGCTGGCAGAGCTGCAAGTTAAGTCGACGTGGTTGAATCAAGTGAAAGAGGGACAGTTGGTTGATGATGATCTAAGTGCTAAGCTACGGCAAGTGCAGAGTGGGGAGTTGGAAGATTATGGTATTAATGACGAGGGAGTATTGTGTTTCAAGGGTAAGGTCTGTATGCCGAAGAACGAAGAACTTAGACGGAGGATTCTTCAGGAATCGCATAGTAGCCCTTATGCTATGCATCCTGGAGGTAGTAAGTTGTACCGAGATCTAAGGGAACAGTTTTGGTGGCCTGGTCTTAAGAAGGAAGTTACCGAATTCATAGGGAAGTGCTTAACGTGTCAACAAGTTAAGGCTGAACACCAAGTTCTGTCAGGATTGCTTCAACCGATAAGGATTCCACAGTGGAAGTGGGAGAGAATTACCATGGACTTCGTTAGTGGGCTTCCCTTTACGTCTACTAAGAAGGACTCGGTATGGGTGATAGTGGATCGGTTGACCAAGTCTGCGCATTTCATCCCAGTGCGGGTTGATTATTCCTTGCAGAAGTTGGCGAGGCTGTATGTGGCAGAAATTGTAAGGTTGCATGGAGTTCCGGTATCAATCATTTCGGAATAGGGACCCAAGGTTTACGTCTCGGTTCTGGAAAGCACTACATCAAGCTTTAGGCACCAGATTAGACTTCAGTACGGCTTTTCATCCACAGTCGGACGGGCAATCTGAACGAGTGATCCAAGTGTTAGAGGATATGTTGAGAGGCTGTGTGATAGACTTCAGAGGAAGTTGGGAAGAATATTTGCCTCTAGCGGAATTTGCATACAACAACAGTTATCAAAGCTAGTATTTGGATGGCACCGTATGAAGCGCTGTATGGACGGAAGTGTCGCACTCCTACGTGCTGGACGGAGTTAGGGGAATGTCAAGTTTTGGGTCCAGAGTTAGTGGCGGAATCTGAAGAGAAGATTAGTGTGATTCGAGCACGGTTGAAGGAGGCATCTGACAGGCAAAAGTCGTACGCAGATCTGAAACGAAAAGAAATAGAATTTGATGTGGGAGATCAAGTGTTTCTTAAAGTGTCGCCTTGGAAGAAGGTAATGAGATTTGGTCGAAAAGGGAAGTTAAGTCCAAGGTTTATAGGACCTTATCGGGTATTGAAGCGAGTTGGACCAGTGGCATACCAGTTAGAGTTGCCTTCGGAATTGAAGCAGATGCACGACGTATTCCATGTTTCCATGCTACGTCGTTATCGATCGGATCCATCTCATGTAGTACCGGTTGAAGAGGTGGAGCTAAGGCCAGATTTGTCCTACGAGGAAGAGCCGATTCAGATTTTGGAAAGAGATGTGAAAGCGCTACGGAGGAAGTCAGTTCCTCTAGTCAAAGTGTTATGGCATAATCATGGATCGGAAGAAGCTTCGTGGGAGTCAGAAGAAGCGATGCGACAGCAATACCCTCACTTATTTTTGCCAGGTAATTTTGAGGACGAAATTATTTTAAGGGGGGTAGAACTGTAATATCCTGGATTATAGCTTATGCATTAATACTAAATTATATGAAATAGCATGCCTATGTGTGTTGTGAATGTGTATTATGAATTTTGTGAACCTTAGTGTGTAGGTGAATACTTTAGAAATTATTCGATTTTAAGTTTAAAGAGGGAGCTAGTCTGATAAGGACTTAAGAGAAATAGTAGAGGATTTATGACAAAAAAAGTGCCTTGGTAAAGTGGCTTGAAGGCGCCACTTAAGGCCTAGTAAGTGACGCCACAATCAAGGGGAAAGGGCTTGAGTTCGAGCTGCATGGGAAGCATAAAGGAGTTTTATTTTGCTGCATGGATGAGCAGCAGTGGACGGCATGAGGACTTCATTTAGATGAGGATTATTCTTTTTAAAATTCGGCTAGGATAAGAGATAAATGTGGGATTATTTCTATTATCTTAAATGAAGTGATAAGGAGAGAAAACAGGGGATTGGATAGGGGGAAGGAGAGTTGGCCGATTGGGGGAGTCTAAGGGTGGTATTTTCGGCCAAAGGGAGGAAGTAAGGTCATACTTCTTTTTCTTTTCTTTTGAGCCTCTGCCAAATTCTCTAGCAAATATTCTCCTCTTCTCTTATTTTGTCAAAACCGAAAGTAGAAGCCTCCTAGCAATTACCGATTCTCCCTAAGCCTCATACCTCTTCTTTTCTTTCCATTGTTGAAACCGAATCTCTCTAGTGTTCTTCCAAAGCCGAATATACAAGTGACTCCAAGTCGATTATTCCTTAAGCCTCAAAGCCGAATCTCTGTGGTGTCAGGCAAAGGTGCTGTCGATTTGGTGACTAAGGGTAAGATCAAGTACTATTCCCTTTCTTTTTCTTTTAGCCGAAAGTTCAAGACTAATCCCTTTTATGTTTTTGGCCGAAACTTGGAAAGAGGGTTTCAGGATTTGGTAGTTGTCGACTATAAGGAGGAGTTCTTCGGGATTTCAAGATCTAAGGTAAGGGTGATATTCAGCCATAGGCCATTTATTATGATTAAATGTTAGAATTAGATCTAACATATGCCATAGTGATTTCGACAGATACCCCAATCAAGTAGCACTTTTCGGGATTTAAGCTTTGCAAGGTAAGTGCATGTGATATTCGGCCAAGGCCCTATTTTAGTATTTAGATCTATTTCTTACTTGTTCCAAAAGCCGAAAACTAATCAGTTAAGTGATTTAGTAGTTGGCCGATTACAAAAAAAGAACATCACAAAGTTTCAGGATTTGATTAGTAGTGAAATCGGCAGCAAGGTAAGGATTTTTGTCGCAATAATCCTTCGGGATTTGATTATTTAGCCGATTAGGCTTTTGCTAAAACACTTGATATTGGCCGAATGTAGGGACTAAGGATCTAAAGTATTAGATCGGGATTTTTCGGGATTCCAGTGAAAGCGTTAAGTAAATCAGGTGTGTACCCCACACTAAGCCTTAATAGATTTATGGTTATGTCTTAATGAATGTGTTAATAAGAATTATGTAAGATGTGGCTAAGGGTACCATGCAATGGTACAAAGTACTCAGGTACGTTAACTTACTACTACTGTAGTTGTGATATTATGAATGTCTGTTATGACACATATGTGAATATTGGTAAGAATGTGAAACAAAGAATGTGGCATAATCTTTACATGATTTGTATGATAAATGGGGCATATGGGTGTTATATTAAGAGGAAGTGACCTGGTGGTTTTATACCACAATATCTGAATGTGGTGACTTATGTCACGAAATCTGAATGTGGTGACTTATGTCACAAAATATTAACTGGTGGCTATGCCACAATATATATAAGGGCGATGAGCACGTCGTCTGCAGCGACTGCCTTCGATGGTGTGTAGCGGATGGAGGGTTGACTTAGTAGTCCTCACGGTGTGATGGTTGGTACGGGTGATGTGTAGCAGACGGTATCTAGGTTTGGGTTCGGGTTTGCATCATTATGTTTAATTGCTATATGTATATGTATGATCTGATATGCCTAAATCGTTAGGACTTAGTGTTGGTTGTTACACACTGAGTCTGTTTGACTCACCCCGTTGTGGGATATTTTTCAGGTGACGCTCAGTAGATGGACCGGGTCGGCAGGAGCTTGTGGTGGCCATGCTCAGCACGAAATCTATTTTATTTGGACTTTTTATGTTAAGTACTTTGAATTTATTTTGGGTTTTGTTTTGATGTAATAAGGCCAGTAGTATTGAACTGTTTTATGCATGCATGTTATTTAATTCAGTACGATACGATTTTTGACAATTCAAAGTTTATGTAATGTTTCAAAAGAAACTCTACATATTTGACACTTAATCACAAATGGTTTTCAAAATTAAAGGTAAACCTTAAAAACTCGGCAAATACTTTTTAACTTGTTGTTTTCAAGTACGTAATTAAAGTTTTATTAAAACCCAGACTTTCCAATTCAAACCCTCAAAGTTTTCCAAAGAACAAACGAATTTGAACCGTTTTACCCGAGGAACATACCAGATCTGGTCGAGGCTCGTGGGCCGGGTTTAGGGTGTTTCAGTATCAGCACACAACCCAGACCCACGTGCGACGTATCACTGTATACGACAAAATCCTTCTTAAATTCAGGCTGTATTAGAACCGGAGCCAAAGTCAAAACAGATTTGAGCTTCTCGAAGCTCTCTTGTTGCCTATTAGTCCAGACAAAGGGAGCTCCCTTACGTAGAAGCTTGGTCAATAGCGCTGCGATCAAAGAGAACCCTTCTACGAAGCGTCGATAATAACCTGTCAGGCCCAAAAAGCTGCGAATTTCAGACACATTCTTCAGCTGTTTCCACTCCAACACAGCCTCAATCTTACGAGGATCAACACGAATCCCCTCTGTAGAAACTACATGCCCTAGAAAGGTTACTTCTCGGAGCTAGAATTCACACTTACTGAGCTTCGTATATAACTATTTCTCGCGAAGCATCTGTAATACCATTCGGAGATGCTCATCGTGCTCGTCTTCAGTCTTCGAATACACCAGAATGTCGTCAATGAAGACTACCACGAACCGATCCAGATAGGGCTAGAACACTCAGTTCATCAGATCCATAAAAGCTACTGGTGCATTCGTCAGTCCAAATGGCATCATTAGGAACTCATAATGGTCGTAGCGAGTCCTAAATGCCATCTTATGTACGTCAACCTCTTTAACTTTTAACTGATGATACCTTGATTGTAGATCGATCTTGGAGAAAACTGAAGCTCCTCGAAACTGGTCAAACAGATCATCGATCCTCGGTAGGGGGTACTTATTCTTGATGGTCAGCTTATTCAATTGACGGTAGTCGATACATACGCATGGATCCATCCTTCTTTTTCATGAACAGAACAGGTGCTCCCTACGGAGATACACTAGGATGGATGAACCCACAATCCAACAACTCTTGGATTTGAGCCTTAAGCTCCACAAGCTCCTTCGGTGCCATTCTATAAGGGGCGATGGACACTGGAGCTGTTCTAAGATAGAGCTCAATCCCAAAATCTACCTCTTAACTCAGAGGTAGACCTGGTAGTTCCTCAGGAAAAACATCCAAAATGTCCCTTATGGTTTTGATGTCCCTGACTGAAGAGTCCCTAGAATCAAAAACACTGACACATGCCAAGAATGCCTCACATCCCTTCAGTACCAACTTTTCTGCCACCAACGTAGAAACCACATTAGTCAGGTAGTCTCGACGTTCCCCAATCACCACTACCTCGTTGTCCTTATCGGTTCTCAAAACCACCATTTTTGTTGCATAGTCTAGACTTACTCAGTGCTTTACCAGCCAGTCCATTCCTAAAATCAAATCAAACTCCCCAAATGGAAGCTCTATCGGATCAGCCAGAAATACTGTCCCTTGAACCTCTAATGGGACGTCTCTAAACAGTTTATTCACTCGGATAGATTGCCCCAAAGGACTCACAACAGTTAACTCGCTCGAAGAACTCTCAACTGGAATCCCCAAAGTTTTAGACACAGTACTTGCTACATATGAGTGTGTAGAGCCTATGTCTATCAGTACCAAGTATGATACATCAAAAATTAAAAACGTACCCTTGATGACGTCCGGAGCATCTCGGTCCTCACGGCGACGAGTAGCATAAACCAGTGCAGGCTGCCTCGCCTCCGTCGGTCCAGCACCTCTACCAGGTGCTCTTTATACTCAGCCCATGCCATTACCACCCCTGGCCTAACCTCGGCCCCTAGGTGGTTGCTGAGCCACTCTTGGTGCCTGCGTATTACCAGTACCCTTAGCTTGCATCTAATCAGCTCTCAGCGGACAATCCTTGACACGATGCTCAGTCGAACAACATTTCAAACATGCCCCAGTTGTCTTCCAACACTCTCCCAGATGGCGTCTACCATAGTGCCCACAAAGCACCAACCTAGTAGGTGCAACAAGGGGCTCAGCTCTCACTAGCCCATCAGATCTGGCCTTTTTCTTAGGCCTCATCACAGAATTCAATAGCTCTAATTTCTTCTTATTCTTTCCTTTCTCGCGATTTTGGTGCTCAGCGCACTTAACCTCCTCGGCGATCTTCGCCTTCTCTACGAAAGCAGAAAAATCACGCTCCCTCTGTGGAGCTATCAGAACCCGTAAGTTGTCTCTGAGTTTATCCTCAAAATAGACACAACGCTCATACTCGGTCGCAACCATACCCCCGGCATAACGACTCAAGCTCAGGAACTCGGCCTCATATTCGGCCACTGAACGATCCCCTTGGATGAGATTAAGAAACTCAAGCCTCCTGGCATCGATGTAGCTGGCTCCCACATATTTACTCTTTTTTTTTTAAAAAAAAATTCATAGATTTCTTGTAAGTCAGAAACGAATATTGGACTTAAATGTAATTTTTTCAGAAGAAGTCCATAACGAGTAAAAGATGCGTTGAGGGTTGAAGACCCAATGAATGCCTTGTGGTGAAAAATTATGTAATTTTATATTTCCTTTTATTTTCTAGAAATAGAACCATGGAAACCTTGGCTGTCAATTTTATTTTAATTAATTATCTCATTATATATATGTTTTATAATTGTTTATAATAGTATGTAATGTTATAATTTTGATATATATATGAGATGATCCACAGTTGATCGATTAAAAATAAAAAGTGTGGCAATGAGAAAATAATTGTGTTGTATTTTTCTAGTCACTTCTTTAGGTTATTCAACAACTGTGAGGAGTGTAGTAATGAGAAGGTGAATGTTTAGGATTGGCTCTAGCTAGGAAAGACTTGGTTTTTAAGCGGTTAAATTTGACTCACCTCTCTTTCCTAGGACCCTACCTGGTGCATGGTTCTAATTCACTTCTTCGATTTTTCCCTTAGAAGAAAAACTGTGGAGAATCAAAATTATTTGTTTTAAGATTGATTGATTCTTATGAATGGATATTATAAAATTGTCATAGCATGCCATGCATATATTGGAAGCATGTTATTTAGAATAGGTGAGAAAGCCACTAGGACTATTGTATAATCATTCTTTAAATTTGGGATAAAAAAAACCTTACATGTTTTTAAAATATTGAGTGGGAGAAGGTTCTTGAACAATACCTACGACCTCCATTGATTGTCCCTAAGTGATAGCATGATAAAATTTCGACCTGGTTCCTACCCTGGCTGCACCCCAAGGTAAACATTGTCATGTGGGTTCACTAAATGAAATTTCCTTTTAATGACAACTAGTCATGCATGACTTTTATAGAGATTGTCTCATGATGACTCACAAATGAAAGTATGTTCATAATGGGAGTTGAGTCAATGGTTACACACTTAAGATCATCTCTTATTAAATAATTTCCCAGGAAACAATATTTAAGTTAGAGATGATGGCCAAACGTTAAACGATAGTTAGTTTGTGTGGAGTCTTGAGAATTAAAATTCACGAACTGATTGAATGTAATCCATGTTCTTGTTAATTAATCATGGAGTTGTCTATTGTGGAGCTTTTCTTTTTATTGTGTTTGGCCTGTTTGTTCTCTTTTAAAGGTCTGTTTGTCTTAATAAAGTGACAGGCTCTTTCTTTAGAAAAAAAAAAAAAGTTGAATGCAAAAGTGACTAAAAAATAAAGCTTAAATGACAAAAAGAAATAAACATTTAAAAATTAAATTTATCATAATACCTAAAATTAAAAATCTCTGTGTGTGTGAACGAGTGAAGGTGGTTGATGATTTTTTTTGCTATTGTATAGAGTTTCATTTATGATAATACAATTAAATATTGATCTTTCTACGATTTCAATTCAATCAAAATTTATTATTAAATTAATTATAATAAGTTTATAAATATTAAAATTTTAAATATTGCATTTAAGTTATAAAATTTGTTTAATATATTGCTTAAAGTTATGTACATAATATAATTTAATTGTTTGATAAATAAAAAATTTTAAATTATGATAAATTTTATTTAATGTTTTATCATTAATTTTTAAACATTTCACCTTATTTTAAATACAAAGTATTTATGGGATAATATAATGAAAAATAATTAAATTTAGGCATTTTTGATAAACTATTAAAAAAATTAAATCCACTGAAAATTAATATTTTTAATGATTTAAATTTTTTTACACATGTTTGATAATTCATAATTAAAACAATCTGATAGATTTTTTTTTTTTTACAAAAAATGTGAAAAATAATAAGTAGACAAGAGATACTTATCACTTAATAGAAAATATTTTAATTAATTTTATTTATTTAAATATTATATTATCCTATAAAAACATTATATTTAAATTTTGATTTTTTTAGAATAAGGTGAAATTTTTAAAAATTAAGGATAAAATATAAAATATAATTTTTTATAATTAAAATCTATATTTATCAAACAATCTAATTATATTTCATAATTAATTTTAAGTAATATATAAAAAAATAGCTTAAATTACCGTTATTTTTTTCAGCTTATCAAACAACACTCAAAATAAAATAAATTAAAAATTTTCTCCATTAAGTGATATGTAACTTTCATCCACTTATCATTTTCTACCCTATTTATAGAATAAATTACAATGAATTGTTTTATTTTATATTATCAAGTGTGTGTAAAAATATTAAATTATTGAAAATATTAATTTACAATTAACTTAATTTTTTCTATATTTTATAAAATAAAGCCTAAGTTGATACTTTTTTAACCTTCATCTAAGTATGTTTATAGTTACTCAATCAGCATGAGTATTGTGGCCAATACAAGAGGACATAGTTTTGAATACGCTGAAGCGCATTATCTTATCATTTATGACTTGGGGAAGGATTATAAGTAGTTTTAGGCATTGTGTCTAAAAAAAAACCGGAACTTATAATAAAATTGTTAAAAAAAGTTTAGTTATATATATATATATATATATATATAATAACATAGTTAGCTTTTGTACTTATATCTAATAAAATAATTATGCGGACTTTAATAAATTAATTGTCTAAAATTTGATGATATCTTTATCTTATTCATCTTAAATTATAATAACTTGTTTTTTAAGAAAAAAATTCAGATATTTTTACATTTTTTTTCTAAATTTTTTAGATTTTTCTGGTAATTTTTAAAAAAATTCTCGAATATTTACATTTTTTATTTTCTTGTTACTTATCCTAAGAGGTTACCGCATTACGATAAAAAAAATGAAGTTGATGAAAGACCCAAAAAGAAAATCCAATTTGATTAACGATTGTTAAGTTAATGGATACAAAAAAGTACCAATCAGCATATTTAGTGACTAAAATTTACACTAACCCAATAATTATCATTTAAAAAAGGATAAGATTTTTTCTTTAAAAAAAAAGATATGATTTGGATTACGGTTCAAATCATGTAACATAAAGTCATCAAATGAGAGAACCAAACATTATTCATTCAATAAATAGCTTCTTATATTGCATTTCCAAGTCCTTGATTTTGATATCTTTTAGTAATGATTCGAGACACAATGATTAGGACAGGAGACTTGTAATTTCAACAAACGAGAGACACACAACATTGAAACCAAACTGCACACGTTTACACCCCTGCCCTTATTCATTCAATACTAATTGTTGTACCCCAAGTGTTTACTGTTTCAGCATACCCATGACCTTGCTCCAAGCTGGCCTTGCAGTGATATCAGCCACCCAAGCGCTCACATGTGGCCGCGAATCAAACAGCTTCTTGGCCGAGCTCCCCAACAAGTACTGAACAGTAGGGAGGTGATGCAGATCGGCCAAGGTGAAGTGGTCACAAGCCAAGTACTTGGACTCAGCCAAACGAGCCTCGTACACATCTAAAACTTTGGCAACCTTAGCTTCGTATTCTTCCACAACCGCCGTGTCGGTGGTCATCCCAAAATGGGGCTTGTAACGCAGCTCAAAGACTAGCTTCGTCGATGGAGGGTCGAACTGGTGAGCTTCAACTTCCTTCCACAATTGAAAGACTGCCATAGTCTTGTTAGAACCCGGCAACAAGAGTTGGGTCCCTTTGTCGGCGTATTCATGGGCGATATAGTGGGTGGTTGCCCTTGATTCTGTATGTGCCAAAATGTTCAAAAGGGGGTTAGCTAAAAATAGTCGAAGAAACCAACGATTTTAAGGGTTTTCGCTGTTATAAAAAGGAAAAACTTTACCAAAGAGCTTCAAGTCCCCTTCTTCAAAAGCTGGAACTTGACCAAATGGCTGCATCACCATTGCGAGAAATGTTAGATTCCAGTTTTCTCATAAATGGGTTATTTTAGGTAAACCTTAGGGATTTAAATTGCGGTCGCAATCGCGTTTCATTTATCGTAATTACAGACATAACAAATATTATTGTGGTCACTGTATATATCGCGATTGTGAATTTTAAAAAAAATTCACACAACTTATTGTAAAACATAATAATAATTTTGACAGTAACAATTTTGAACAGTACTGCTACCGCTATATAACGGCCGCTATTTCGATAACGGACCGCTATTTAAATCCCTGGCAAACACCAAAAAAAATGAAGACAGAAGCTAAATCCCGTCTTGTGGTATAATTTTTTTATTCTTTTAAAAAGCTGAAATAGATATGGATTCATACGTTGAGGGGAAGGAAGTTTGGGGATTTATGCTCTCCAGCGACCATGTCTACGTTAACAAACTGAAACTCAACATCTTTTTCGTAAAGGCAAGCAAGGACCCTTTGAGTAGCTGTTGACAAAGGGTATCCATGAACTTTCATGGCTGCCATAATCGTTTTGAGGACCGTAACTTGTTCGAGAGCTTCAGAAGATGAGAAATATTTTGTGGGTTTCTGCTCACGAAGAAGCTATATTATATACACATACAGTGTGTACATAAATAGTGAAAGGATGGACCTTTCCGTTATTCTAGAATGGTCCAATGTGAAAGAATCCTAGGGGCATTAATTACACGCTTTCTACAGATATGAAATCCTTTATTTTTATTTCTGGAAACAAATTTTCCTTTTGTTCACGTTGGTCATGTTCAGTGTATGTAAATTGTTTCTAATCTGAAATTTTAGATCACCAATAATAGGGGCGATATTAGTTAGGTTAGTCGAAATCCTTCCTTGTAATTTATTCGGTTTGATTTGGATTTCGGTTTTTTTTATATTAATTTTTTTATATTTTAGAATATTTTTAATAAAACGAGCTTTGTTTTATAATTTTTAAATATTATTTGATAAAATTTCAAAATTTTTTATATAAATATTTTTAAAAAATAATAAGTTTTCAAGATTTTTTAAATTATTTTCCCTATTTTAAATATAAAATATTTATTTTTATATCATACAAAATTAGAATTAATTATATTAAATAAAAAACAGAATTCGGGTTCAATTTCAAATAATAGTAGTGTTTAAACCATTCAAATATCCCCGTTCAGGTCAACTTTCACTTTGATCGGGTTTTTCTCTCAACCCTTGAGAATAATGACAAACCACAAATCAACTTGGAAGTCCACCTAATTTATCTTACTCTTAATTGGTATTATTGTTGTTATAAATAAGTAGTTAATGAGTCTATCATTTTTTACTGCTACCGGTATATATCAGTATCAATATGTTTAGATGTACCATTTCATACTTTATGGTGAATATATCATACTAATATTTTAAACTAATAATAAATACAAGGGATAAATAATAAAATTATACATTAATTTTGATTCAATGGGTAATTTGATATTTTACTTTAATCTCGTGCAATTATACGCATTAAACTTTGATTTTGGTTTAAACATATACAAAAACTCAGATTTTGATTCAATTGTTCTCATTAGTAAAAAGACCTCTCTAGTCCCTTTCAATTTCGATATTGAACAAATTGGTTCCTCTAAAAAAATGAAGCAATTTAATCCTATCAATTTTAAAAGTGAGCAACTAATGACAATTAATCATAGTGTTAATGTCTTTTGTCAATTGTATATAAGTTTTATTGATATAATAACAAGTTTAGCTCTCGGTGTTTACATAATTTTTCAATGTGGTCTTGATTCTAAAAAATTCAACAAATCTAGTCTCAACATTTACACAAAATTTGCGGGCTAAATTTGTTAAATCAAGACCAAATTGATAAAATGTATAAATTTTGAAGGTTGAATTTGTTATTATACCAGTCGAAATGATATACAATTGACAAAGAACATTAATGCAATGATTAATTGCCCTTAGTTGCTCACTTTCAAAATTTACAGGAATTAAATTACTTCATTTTTTTTTGAGATGATCAATTTGCTCAATATTGATATTGAGAGGGACTAAAAAGCTCTTTTTTACCAATCTCATTTAATAAAATGAATACATCAATTAAAATGAATACATCAATCAATTTTTATAAATATAAATATAATTATATGTGTATCTAATATTAAACAAAAAGATGGTGTTACACCAATAATATGTTAGTGATTTTTGAAAATTGTATCAAATCAAAATGTCATGTATAAAATTTCACAAAATCAAAGTTGATATACAGTCAACCCCCTCTATAACGACTTTATTTGTCTGTCCATATTTTGATTGTAATAGAGAAGTGGTTATTATACACCTATAAGATGTTGTTATAAAAAGATAATTGTTGTAAACTTACCATATAATTCATATTGTGAATCTCCATCAAATAAATAAAGTGAGAATTATGTTAAAAAAGAAAGAAAGTGGGAATTAAATCAACAAAATTAAAAGACAGAAAACAGATGCATGTATTATTGCTTTTATGCATATTTTATTTTACATTCTTTCACATGATTAAAATAAAGTTCATAAATCTAACAAACTCAAACCAATATGAATTATAAAATTAAATTAATTAATTTATCATGAGTTATTAAATTCAAGTAATTAATTTATAAGTTTATGATGTTTCAAATTTATAGTAGAATATTTAATTAGAGAACTTAATAGTTTCTTGAATTGATATCTTTAATTCCACCCATTGAAGATTATTTTCATTTAATCAAATATGATTAATAGATTTTTTTTCTCGTGAAATTTAATGTAAAATAAATAGAAAATAGAATGTCGGTAATGACAATATATATAGCAAAGAAAATAGAAATAAAAATAAAGAACACACAAACTTTTCGTGGAAACCCTTTCAGGAAAAAATCACGGGTAGAAAAGAAGAAAATTCACTATATCGAATTTGAATGATTACAAGAGGAGTAGACTGTGTCTATTTATAGGCTTGTAAAATCATATTCTAGTAGAAGTGTATTAAGATTGAAACACCTTATTCTAATCAATATAAAATAGATGGAGTTTAATAAGGTTTAAAAAACCTTATTCTAAAATAAAATAAAATAAAGTGTAGTTCTATATGGATTTTACTTTTATTTTATTTTACCACTGTATTTTATTTAAATAAGGATTTAGGTCACTTAATTCTAACAATCTCCACCTTGACACGAATTCTCAATGAACAAGTTATTCATCGCGAACTCTCAACGAACAAGTTCTCCACCTCTTCCATAAAACCCCGAACAAGTTCTCCACCTCTTCCATAAAACCCCTTAAGGGTTTAACTTCAACAATGAACACCAACCAAGTCTTTTTCAATGCTCAAACTGGTTATAGGAAGTGACTTAGTCATCATATTTGTAGGATTTTCATGAAACTAATTTTGCTCACAACAAAATCACGACAAGCGATAATATCACGAACAAAATGATACCGAACATCAATGTGTTTTGTTCTCTTATGAAACATTTCATCTTTTGTAAGGAAGATGGCACTCTGACTGTCACAAAATACTGTATTGATTTGAAGGTCTTCATCTAGTTCACTAAAGAGTCCCTTCAACCAAATGGTGCAACAGTCCGATTTAGACCCTAGTAGGAATAGTGGTTTTGGGACCGCAAATCTGAGTCAAAAAAATATTTTAATATTATTTTTCGTGTTTACAGTATGTGATTAAGTATGTGTGAAAGTTTCGTATAAAAATTTGATCGTGTGTGTGCTCAATTTGAGAAAAAAGACCTAATTGCATAAAAGGTAAAAGTTGTGTTCTAATTGGTTGTGTGCCGAATTGACATGGTTTATTAAATGGGGGGTATCTATATTGTAATTAGACCATTTGAATATTGGATGGACATAAATGCCTAGGGATAATGGATTTTAAATAAGATTAAAAAGGCTAATATGGTAATTATGTTATTATTTGATAATAAAATAAAACAAGCATGAAATATAGCCATTATCATCCATTTTTGCACCGAAACTGAAGAAAGAAATAGGTTTCTTAAGCTTTCAAGCATTCGGCATTAATCTTGGTCAATTAAGTATGTGTTTTTGATTCATTTTTGATGATTTTTATGTTTTTGTGATCATTGCTTCGTATTCTCTTAAGCCCATGTCTCAATTTCTGAATTTGATGAAGATTGTGAATTATGCCATTGATGATTTTGTAAGATTTGTGATGATAGTTGTTGAAATATGAAAGATATGTGATAGATTAATATGTTTTGTCTTTGAATTTTTAATGAATTTGACTATTTTGGGCTAAATTGTGAAAATGAGAAATGAGGGACTAAAATGTGTAATAAATGAATTATGTGGGCTTATATGGACTAATGGAATATTCAGCCAAGCATGTGTATAAGGAAATTTTGTGTATTTTGTGATTTTATGAAATAGGGATTTAAATGTCAAAATATGAAAATGTGAGGGCTAATTTGTAAAATGCCCTAAATGTGTGTATATGGATTGAATTGAATGATTTGGTGAATAAATGAGTTAAATTTGAATGTGTATATATCAAGAACCAAAGAAAACAGAATTAGATCGGGGGAAATCAAAAGTAGTTGAATAGCCGTTCGTTTCCGTTCTTTTTCGTACGAGGTAAGTCTATATACAAATAAATGTGTTTGAGTTGATTTATTCATTCTTATATGAAATTGAATTGTGATGAATGACTATAGAAGATGCATATGTGAAATCCGAGAAAGTTTCGACAATGTGTCAATGTCCGAAAAGCCCCGTACGAACCTTAGGAAAAATTAGGATACATATGTCATGACATAGGATTCTGATATGTGTTATTGTGTAAGACCACGTCTGGGACGTTGGCATCGATTTGTGATTTATGTGTAAGACCATGTCTGGGACATTGGCATCATATATGATTTTGTGTAAGACCCTGTCTGGGACAGTGGCATCGATATTTGATTACATGTAAGACCATGTCTGGGACGTTGGCATTGTACGAGCTTTCAGAGATATCCAAGTATGTAACAGCCCGATTTTGGGGCTAATCAAAACAGTGGTTTCGAGACCACTAATTTGAGGTGGAGGAAAATTATTTTGATATTATTTTATGTGTCGTAACATGTTTATAGGGATGCATGAGAATTTTGGTACCTTAATTTTAACGATTGATTGCATAATTACAAAAAAGGACTAAATCGCATAAAGTGTGAAAGTTCTATTTTACAAGGTAGAGGTGTCTAATAGCCATAAAATATTAAATCGAAGGTCCTGAAAGTGCAATTAGGCCATATTGAGAGTGTTGGTCGGCCATAGGAAGCTAGGGGGACAAGAGCATTAATTTTAGTCAAATTTGGTGACATTAGGTGATAAAAGATGAATAAAAAAATGCTAAAAAGTAAAGATATCATCTTTCACTATTCACTCTTCACCTCCACCAAAAATTTCAAGCTTAGAGGGGTTTTGAATGTTTTAAAATTTCAGCCAAGTTATCTCCCTACAAGTAAGTGATTTTAGAGGTCTTTCTTGGTGATTTTTGTGTTTTTGGAACCCTCCAAGCTTAAGTTAGCTAATGAGGGGACTAAATTGCAATATGGTGGGAAGTCTAAGGACTTGCCATGAGAGTATTTATGTTGTTAACTGAGTTTTTATTAAAGAAAATGAATGTTAGAGAGATGAGAAACAACTTTTGTGAAAGGTGTTTGCATGAAAACACCTAAATATGACTTAAATGCAAAGAATGAATTTGTGTCATAAATGCATGAAATGGTGAGAATGGTGAGTAGTTGTAAGAGAAATAAATGTTCAGCTAGACTTGTTTATTGAGAAAATGTGTTGAAAAATAAATTACGAGCCTACGGGCAAAATCGTAATTTTGCCATAGTACAAAGGCAAAATGGTCATTTTTGCCCAAGTGTAGCTTTTGATGTATTATGATCATAGGATGATCTAAACAAATTGAATTTCATTTTTATAGATCAAGAAGAGCGTGGAATCAACCTTGACCATGGAAAAGGCAAGGTGACGGATTAAATCGTTAGTTAACACTTTTTGCACCGAGGTAAGTTTATGTGTAAACAATGCATATTTGTGTAATCATTATGTTGCTAATTAGTGTATGGCATGATTGAGAACATGTGTGGTTCAAATGGATTGAATGTGTAGTCATTGAATAATTACTGTGTGAACGATGAAATAGTTATATAAATGTGTAATGACGACACTTTTTGGTGGGCTATGTGCGATACCACTATAACTAATCTTTTTGGTGGGCTATGTGCGATACCACTGTAACTAATATTTTTGGTGGGCTATGTGCGATAATAAAGGCTATTGGTGGGCTAAGTGCGAAACCACCGTGTAATTTGACTATGAGTAATGGAATTAAAGATAGTGATGTGTTGTATTATGTGACTTTGTGATGCTAAGTGCAGGGGAACCTGTTAATGAATGTATGTATTAAGCTTGTGATATGGTTGGAATGTGGGAATGGAGAAAATGAGTAAGCATGATCATGAATGCAGATTGTTTCTTGTTTAGTATGTAATGCTATGTAATTGTTTAATACATGTTATAATGTTATATTGTTTACATGTAAACTTACTAAGCTAAAAGCTTACTCCCCCTTCTCTTTTTCCCTTGTTTTATAGAGTTTAAGAGCCAAACTGAGATACGAAGATATTCAGAAGATCGCCCACACTATCAGTTCACCTCGGTATACCTAGACTTAATGATTTTGTACATGGCATGTATAGGGGCTAGACTAGTTAGATATTTTGTCATTTTGGCCAAAATGTATTGGCCCTTGTTAAGATAACTATTTTGTATATTGCCATGGTTGATGGCTCACCTTATCATTTATGAAATTACAAAATTATCTATGGAAGTTCATATTGAAATTATGAGATGTTTATTATTATGTTGAATGGGTTCATGTAGTGTAAGCTATAGGGGTGCAAAGAGCTTGGCAAACAGCCTTGTTCTTGTCCACATGGGTAGGCACACCAGCGTGTGTCTAGGCCGTGTGTGACACACAATCAAGCCGTGTGTGACACACGATCAAGCCGTGGGCGTGTGCCCAGGCCGTGTGAAGTCTGCATCTTGAAATTGGAATTTGAATTGTCACACGGTTGAAGCACATGGGCGTGCCCAGGCCGTGGGGATTAATCAGAGGCGACCACGGTCCAGCCATATGGGCGTGTGTCCAGGTCGTACGACTCAAGTCAGTGTCGACCACAGGCGTTGAACACGAGCTTGTGAGATGATACACGGGCGTGTCATCTAGTCCACGGGCGTGTGACCCCTGTTTAGGTGACATTTTTCTAAATATGTCAAAGTTTCCGATTTATGTCCGATATTTTTCGGTGATTAGTACAGGGCCCTACAGGCCCATTATAAAGAAATTAGATGTAAGATTGAAAATCTTTGAATTTGGAAATGAAATTGCTAACTCAAAGTTATATGACCAAGTGAGTCGAGTCAAGTAATGCCTCCTGCCCGATTCCGGTACAAGATACGGGTAAGAGGTGTTACAGAGTATCCTTATGAATTTCAAACGATTCAACGGGTACAGTACGTTTGAAACGTATGAAACGTATGCAAAGTTTAAGTATGAAAAGTAAGTATATGTGAAAATATGGAATTGAGATATATGTATGAGAACATTTAAATAAGATGTGTTATATACAAATGTGCTATAATCAAATGAGCTACATGGAAATGTGATATGTTAGTAAGCAAGTGGTTAAGAACAATTGAGCCAAATGAGAAATATGAATTTGCTATTTTGTTATGCCATAGTTTATATGAATGAAATGGTTTATAAATGTTCTATGTGATAAGTTTATTTGTATATGGCTTACTAAGCTTTTGAAAGCTTACTTTGTGTGTGCTTGCATTATTTTATAAATTATCGAAGCTACTGGGAGCTCGGGGATCGTCGAGGATCATCACCACACTATCTAACTATATTTTGGTACCTTTTGAAATTGTACATATTGAAGTATGGCATGTATAGGCTAGGAATGTTAAGATATGTTTTGGACATGTATATATAGCCATGTGATAAGGCTTGATAATGAATGTGATTATGGGTGAATATAGTTCAAGATATGTGATGTAAAAGTTGGTATGTTTAGATGTGCTCTTGAATGGCTAAAAGAGATGGTCAATTTTGGCATGTTTTGGCTAATTTTGAGTCATAATTTGATGTTTGTTTGATGCTTGTAGGTATGATCCAATATGGGTGGCAATTTGGCCTTGCAAATGGCCTATAATTGCCCACACGGTTGAACAGACGGGCATGTGTCCCGACCGTGTCTTTCACTGTTTCAATTTGTAGTAAGTCAGACTTACACACGGGCATGTGGCAGGCCGTGTGACCCAAGTCAGTATTGTACACAGGCCAGACACACGGGCGTGTGACAGGCCGTGTGATTCAAGTCAATTTTGCACACGGGCTGAGACATGGCCCACGGCACGGCCGTGTGAGGCACACGGCCTAGCCACACGGGTGTGTGAGGCACACAGCCTAGCCACATGGGTGTGTGCCCTATTTTGAAAGAAAAATTTCTAAGTTCTGTAAAGTTTCTGTATGAAATCAATTTAGTCCCGAACCTTCTCTAAAGCATGTTCAAGGTCTCATAGACTTTCTAAAGGGACTATGTGGGTATGAATCTTTATGAAATGACGTTGTATGATTGATGTTATGAAATGAGTGTAAATTGTTCTGATATGTCTGGCAATGCCTCTTAACCTTGGTCTGACGGCAGATACGGGTTAGGGGTGTTACAAATGGCTTCTTTACAAGCCTCAGTAATTGCCATGTACTCAACTTCAGTGGTAGACAAAGCAACTATAGTTTGCAAAGTGGCTTTCCAACTGATTGCACAACCTCCGATTGTAAAGACATAACTTGTGTGAGATCTTCTTCTATCAAGGTCTCCAGCAAAATCAGCATCAACATATCCAATGACTCCATCTCTAGTTCTTCCAAACTATAAGCAAACATCAATAGTACCTTAAAATCCATTGAACTGCTTTCCAATGTTCTTTACCGAGATTCGCCATGTATTTGCTAACTGCACTGACTACATATGATAAATTTGGACGTTAACAAACCATAACATACATGAGGGATTCCACTGCACTAGAGTATGGAACATATGACATGTACTCAATCTCACCATCTGATTGTGGAGACAAAACCGATGAAAGTCTGAAATGGGCTGCTAAAGGAGTACTAACAGGCTTAGCACTCTGCATATTGAACCTGCAAAGAACTTTCTCAATGTACCCCTTCTGACTTAGGTAAAATTTACTTGCTTTTCTATCTTTGAGAATCTCCATACCAAGTATCTTCTTTGCTGGTCCCAAATCTTTCATCTCAAATTCTTCACTTAGTTGGGCTTTAACCTTTCTTATCTCTCCTTTATCTTTCACTGCTATCAACATGTCATCAACATAAAGGAGTAGATACACATAAGAACCATCACCGTTTTGTTAAAAGTAAACACAACTGTCAAAGCTACTTCTTTTGAATCATGAGAAGTCATAAAGGAATCAAACCTCTTGTACCACTGTCTTGGTGACTGTTTCAAACCTTAAAGGGACTTTTTCAGTAAGCAAACATAGTCCTCTTTTTTTGAGACTGTAAAACCCTCTGGTTGTTACATGTAAATATCTTCCTCAAGTTCTCCATACAAAAATGCAGTTTTTACATCTAACTGCTCAAGCTCCAAATCATGCATGGTCACAATACCAAGCAAAGCTCGAAATGAACTATGCTTCACAACTGGGGAGAATACATCTACGAAGTCCACTCCTGAAATTTGACTGTAACCCTTTGCAACAAGCTTTACTTTATATATGGGTTCTTCAACTCTTGGAGTCATTTCTTTTTTTTTTAAACACCTATTTACAACGAACAACCTTTTTACCTTTAGGAAGTTTCACAAGATCCCATGTTCTGTTTTGTGGAGTGATTCCATCTCCTCTTGCATAGCAAACATCCACTTTTCTGAGTCTTCACAGCTATCTGCCTCAGAATAATTAGATGGCTCTTGGTTTGCATCTATATCTTTAGCCACATTTAAAGCATAAGCAATTAGATCAGCCTCGGCATACTTCTTTGGAGGTTTAATTTCTCTTCTAGTTCTATTTTTGGCAATAGAGTATTGTGGTGAAGAAGTAACTCTATTTCGAATTTTTGTACTGGCTTGAGGAGTTGACTCTATTGTAGATTTTGGATTAATCTGATGCTCCACCTACTTTTGATTTTCTTTATTGGAAGAGTCTTTAATAGATAAGTTTCATAAAAAAACAACATCTTTGCTAATCACAACTTTTCTATTTTCAGGACACCATAACTTATACCCTTTTACACCATCTTTCTAACCAAGAAATACACATTTAATGAATCTTGGTTCCAATTTTCCATTATCAACATGAGCTACACAGGACATCCAAAGATCTTTAAATTAGAATAGATAGCAGGATTACCAAACCATACCTCTTGTGGTGTCTTTTTCTCAATGGCAATGGATGGAGATCGGTTGATCAAAAATCATGCAGTAGAGGCTGCTTCGGCCCAAAACGACTTTGGTAAGTTGGCATTTGAAAACATACATCGAACCTTTTCCATGACCGTTCTATTCATTCATTCTGCAACGCCGTTTTGCTGTGGAGTATGACGAACTGTCAAGTGTCTCACAATCCCTTTTGACTTGCACAGTTTATTAAAATTATCAGAATAGAACTCTAAGCCATTGTTTGTATGGAGGTATTTTATTTGTTTTCCCTTCTATTTTTCAATCATAGTTTTCCAAGACTTAAATGCGAAAAATACATCACTTTTCTACTTTAGGAAGAATGCCCAAACTTTTTAGGAAAAATCATCAATAAAAGTTAGCATATAATTAGCTCCACCTCTCGAAGGCACTTTGAATGACCCCCATAGATCAGAATGAATATACTCCAATATTTCCTTCGTGTTATGGATTCCTCTAGTGAATCGAACTCTCTTTTACTTCCTAAAAATATAGTGCTTACAGGACCTTAGTTTGCAAATTCCTTACTCATCAGAAAGTCCTCTTTTGCTCAATTCTGCCATGCCATTCTCACTCATATGCTCTAGGCACATATGTCAAATTTTAGTAATATCATCATCTGATAAGGAAGAGGAAGTGACAGATGTATCACCAATAACAGTAGGACCCTACAAAACATATAACTTGGCAATCTTTCTCTGCCTTTTCATCACAACGAGGGAACCTTTGGAAATCTTCAAAATCCCACTTTCAGTTGTATATCTGTACCCTTTTGAATCAAGAGTACTCAACGAAATTAAATTTCTCTTCAATTCTGGAACATGTCACACGTCACTAAGTGTTCTGATAACTCCGTCAAACATCTTAACTTTAATCGTTCCAACACCTGCAATTTTACACGAATCATTATTTCTCATCAAAACAACACCTTCAGACACTATTTCGTAAGTTGTAAACCAATCCCGATTGGGACTCATGTGGAAGGTGCAGCCCGAATCAAGGATCCACTTCTCGCTCACTTTAGAATTGTTGAGAGAAGTGACTAGAAGTTTACCATCGTTGTAGTATTCTACAACATCAGCTTCACCAGAATTTTTTGATTGTTTTCCCTTTTGATTTGCGGCCTCTCTTTTGATCTTGTTCTGTAGCTTATAGCACTCAGATTTAATATACCCTTTCTTCTTGCAGAATTTACAAGTTTTACCTCTATTTGAAGACTTCGATCTACCCTTACATTTAACGTGAGGATTCCATTTCTGTATCCTTCCACGATCATCATCAGCATTCCATTCTTGTCTCTCACGAACAATGAGACTCTCTCCCTTAGATTCGGGTTTAACCACAAGATGCTTCATCTTATCATACGAGGTCAAAGAATCATAAACCTCATCAATTGTGAGAGACTCGTGGCTATATAAAATTGTGTCTCTAAAGGTTGAATAAGACGGGGGCAACGAACAAAGTAGAATCATCCCTAGATCTTCCTTATCATATTGAACCTCAATGGCCTCCAAGTTTGACAGAATTTCTTTAAACACTGTTAAGTGTTCATGCACAGACGCACCTTCCTCCAAACGATGAGCATAAAGACGTTGCTTCATATGCAACTTGCTGGTTAGAGTTTTTGACATACATATTTGTTCCAGCCTCTTCCATAATGTAGCGACGGTCTTCTCTTTCATCACATTCTGTAAAATTTTGTTAGAAAAATGCAGATATAATTATGTTAACGCGTTTCAATCCTTACACTTCTTCTTTTCATCTGTTAATGTCGAAGGCATCTTATCTATCCCTAGCAGGGTATCCTCCAGATCCATCTGTGTAAGAACTGCTTGCATCTTAATCTGCCACAATGCAAATCTGCTGTTGTGATCCAACAACGAAATTTCATATTTCAAAGACACCATTACCGTGATCAAGATGAACAACTCGGAAGCCCGGATACCAATTTGTAAAATAAATAGAAAATTGAATGTCGGTAATGACAATATATATTGCAAAAAAATAGAAATAAAAATAAAGAACACACAGATTTTACGTGGAAACCCTTTCAGGAAAAAATCACGGGTAGAGGAGAAGAAAATTCACTATATCGAATTTAAATGATTACAAGAGGAGTAGTCTATGTCTATTTATAGGCTTTCAAAACCATATTCTAGTAGAAATGTAGTAAGATTGAAACATCTTATTCTAATCAATATCAAATAGATGGAGTTTAATAAGGTTTAAAAAACCTTATTCTAAAATAAAATAAAAGAAATGTAGTTCTATATGGATTTTACTTTTATTTTATTTTACCACTGTATTTTATTTAAATAAGGATTCAGGTCACTTAATTCTAACATTTAATCATTTTATTGAAATAATATTTTAACTAAGATCATTTTCATTTAATAAGTTATAATTAATAAGCTTACTTATATGAAATAACTATAATTTTACTTAAAAGTTTAGAATATATGTTGTTATAGAGAACTAATTTAATAATATGGAGTTATGCCTCGCATTTTTGTATTGATGTCGCAACGAGCAAGCACATCTCGTCCCGATGACGCGATGACCATTGTCTCGACGACGCGAAGGCCACGTCCCGACGTGGCGACATGATCCACAAGTTTTTCGATTTTCTTCTGATGTGGGCACATCCAAGCCAATCAAGGAGGCTAATCCAGAGTTCTTGCCATTAGGACCTATCACACTATCTAAGGCAAAGAAATTCAGGGAAGTTCTTTCTTTCACTTGTGCTAAAGTTTCTGACTCTTTTGAATGTGAATGTACCTTAGAAGATAAGTTTTATAGTGTGTTGCATGTTGATATGTGACATACTTATGCCATACTACTTATATTGGTGTGTTTAGTATGTATATATTATGCTAAGTATGTTTTTGGATTGGGTTGATAGTATTTGTATTGTCTTCAAGTTGTTTGTGTGTTAACGAATAAGTGTGCACTTGTTTACAACTTATTAGACTATGTTATATTAAGTTTACATAGCTTTGATAAGTGTTATATTGTTTTGTAACATGTACACGAAATGACTCCAGCTCACGAGAGTATATGCAGCTCACCTTCAGCTCAAGTCAGCTCAGAGGCTTGTTCCCCAGCTCAACTCAGCTCAGAGCACTGTACACCAGCTCATGTCAGCTCATTTCACTTCTAACTTCCTGAACTCAGTTCAGTTTAGCTCCAGTCAGCTCACCTTCGGCTCCATTAGCTCAACTTCAGCTGACAAGTCTAGAAGTAGCTGAATAGTGTCCTACGTGTCGGGGAGAACACCAGTGCACATGTGGCAGCCTAGGTGGCGTCCAAGAATGTGGATGCGCATGTGCCAGCCTTGTACACATGTGGTGCACATGTGTGACCAAAAACTAACCGTTCTTGTGCATTTGTGCGGTAATTGAAGAGATAAGGACAAGGGAAGTTGTGTGTTTGAATTTCAAACGAAATTAACACATGCTTAAAGTGATAAACATGCCAACTCCCTCTTTTTTACTTGGCTGCAAATTAATTCTGCCCAGAAGGAGTTATTTCAATTCAAGTTTAATTTTTAAACTCCTTTAATGTTAACCACACAATGTAATTTGGCCACCTCTTCATTCTTCTATATATTTGTACTTCAAACATTGTTAAAAGGTTAGACTTTTTGAAATAAAAATTACTTTGTGAGTTTTCTCTCAAATTCGGTTCTTTTTTTTTTTTAACTTCTTTCTTGACATTTCAATTTTGAATTGTTGTGTCAATCTTGTGATACTTCGGGTTCCTAGATCACTATCTAGTGGGTCCAAGCCCATTGACGTAGAACAGATTCGATTCGAGTTTGCATAACAGATTGTGTGAGTTCTTTCGAGTTCTTCATTGTTCAAATTCCCAGCCAGTTTCCAGCATTATTTCCGCCATTTTGTTTTTGAATGTTCAAGGCTACCATGGATGAATTTTGAAGCATTCATCTTCTACCTTCTTCAAATCTGTCTAGAAATTCCAGCAACATCTTTTCTTCTTCAAATCTGTTCAATTTCGTGTGTTTTTAAGTCTAAAACCAACCTCTTTGTTTTGTTTAATTGCAGGGAAGTGCTTGCTACAATCCTAGATCCGTAAACACTCAAGGATCGTTGTTTTGCCAAGCAATGCCTTATCATCTTCTCTCAATTAAACTCTATTTTAGTTTCCCACCTAAACTCTGATTAATCAAGAGATATTCTAGTCATATTGTACTATGAATTTCATCCTATGAATAGGCCTCGGTTATTCTAGGTTAGACACGTAACATAAATATTTAGATTTAGAGAATTTTTTTCTTTTTTTTACGGATTTTTTCTTCTAGGGCTTCAGGTTTTCTTTTTGATTATCTCCATCTCTTTTACTCTATTTTATTATAGTGAAATCTCCTTTTGCCCATGATTTTATCCTTATTTGAGAAGTTTTTCCATGTAAAATTTGCATGTTTTGGTATTCTTTATTTTATTTTATTTACTTGTTCGTTGCATACACGAGTTTATTCCTTACAAATTGGTACCAAAGCTAGTTTGATTTTCTCAATTAACCTGTTTAGAGATGGCAGCATCAAGGTTTGATATCGACAAGTTCGACGGCATCGCAAATTTCAATTTGTGGCAAGTTTACATGTCAGTAATTTTGATCTAGAGTGATACTGAGAAGATCCTTGTAAAGAGGAAACCCGTAAACATGGAACATCAAAATGGGATAGGATAGATAGAAAGCTCTACTCACATTTCAGTTATGCCTAAAAAATAATGTGTTACAGGAGGTTTTGAAAGAGAACAATATATACATTATGGAAGAAACTGGAAACCTTGAACATGACGAAATCTTTGGCCAATAGGTTAGTATTAAAACTCCTCTACACATTTAGAAGGGTAGAATGTGAGTCTATTAGAGCTCATATTAGTGATTTTGTTACCCTTCTTAATGACTTAAAGAATCTTGAAGCAGAGATTAATGACGAGGATCAAGCTATGTTGTTGTTATGCTTTTTTCCCTCTTTTGATAGAACTTTCAAGGAAATTTTAATTTATGGGAGATACCATCTCTTATTTGAGGACGTAAAGGGAAATCTGCTGAGCAAAGATAAACTCGACAATGAGTTAGGCCCAAACAAAAAGTCAGACGAGTAAGCCTCAATTCTAGTTGCAAGAGATAGACAACAATCTAGAAAGACAGAACAAAACAAGTCTAAAGCGATATCCAAATCCAAAAACTGTGACAAATACTATGGCTATTGAAAAAAGAAATGCCATGTTAAGGCAGAATGTTGGAAACTTAAAAATAAAATTAAAAGGGATGTCGAAAGCGACGAGAGAGATAAGTAGAAAGTTCAAGTTGCTTATGCGAGTGTAGTCGAAGATAAAGGTGATGATTTCTTATTGCTGTCGACGAGAGAAAGCTCCAGTCATACTTCCAAATGGATCCTAGATTTAGGGTGCTCTTACCACATGTGTTCCAGCAGGGATTGGTTCTCCACGTATAGTTCAGTTAAAGATGGAGTTGTGTTGATGGTGAATAATTCTCCATGTAAGATAACCAATATAGGAATCATAAAAATTAGGATGCACGAAGGAATAATTCAGATATTTTCAGATGTTAGGTATGTAGCTGACTTATAGAAAAATCTCACCTCGTTGGGAATTTTGGATTCTAACAGTTGCAGGGTAACCATTGAATCAATAGCTTAAAAGTCTCTAGTGGAGCTATTGTTGTAATAAAGGGACAAAAAAAGGGCAGCCTATACGTTCTGTAAGGGTCTACGGTAACTGGTGCAGCTGTAATTACTAAAGAACAACCGAAATGGTCGCCATGTTGAGATGAGAAAGACCTCGGTGCCATGATAACGCGATGTCTCAACGAGAACACTCTCCATGTCCCAACAATGTGGCGTGATTTTTCTCCACCGATTTTGATTCAACCAAAATTTGGCACATGCAACTGGGTCATATAAGATTGATAGGTATGACAACATTATGCAAACAATGTCTTTTGAAAAACACTGGAATTGGTAAGTTAGGTTTTTGCGAACACTACACTTACGAAAAGTAGATACAAGTAAGTTTCGATTGAGTAGTTCACAGAACAAAAAGGATTCTTGACTACGTCCATTCTAATTTATGGGGTTCAACTTTTGACATCTCAAAAGGAGGTAATAAATATTCCCTAACTTTGATTGATGACCATTCCAAGAAAGTTGGGGTTTATTTTCTGAAATAGAAAAACAAAGTCTTTGAGATCTTCAAATAGTGGAAAACACTGTTGAAAAACAGGTCGGGAAGTCCATGAAGTGGTTGAGAATAGATTTTGGCCTTAAGTTCTATTCGCTAGAGTTTAACGAATTCTACAAGTGAGAAGAAATTGAAAGACATCTAACCATTGTTGGAATTCTACAGTAGAATGGAGTTGTAGAAAGAATGAACAAAACCTTGTTCGAAAAGGCTCGATGCATGTTGCAAATGCAGGATTAGGGAAGAAGTTTTGAGCTAAAGTCGTAAATTTGGCAAGCCATTTAATAAATCGATCTCCACATCGAGCATTGAATGGTAAAGTTCCAAATGAGATATGGTCAGGTAATCCTCCCAACTATTCTAATATTAGAGTTATTGGTTGTCATGCTTATACTAAAGTTAGTTAGGGAAAACTCGATCCAAGGGTCATAAAGTACATTTATCTAGGTTATTCTACTATCCAAAAGGTTTTAACCTATGGTTTCCGAAAATTGACAAAATAATTTTTAGCAGAGATGCTACATTCAATGATTCTACCATGCTTCCATCAGAATAGGGGTCTTTTACCTTTAAAGACACAACAAATCAGAGTATCTCAAGCAAAGAGGAGTCAAAAGCCAAAAAAAAAAAGCGACATCCTAATGAGCCGATGTCCAACGTCATAACGATGCGATGAACAGAGGGCTCGTCTCGACGAGAAGTCATACAACGTCAGGATGACACGATAAAATCTTGACTTTTGCAAGTCTGAAGCTGGTTCGGATTAGTTTATAGCTCCATCTTACCCTCAGGTACCCTCACCATGTCAGTTAACTAATTACAAGTTGGCTCATGACAAGAAAAGGTGAGAAACCTGACCACTACAGAAGTATTGTGAAGGAAACCTAGTGTCATATGCTCTAAGTGTTGCCAATAGCATTGATTCAATTAATCCTTCGTGTTATTATAAGGCAGTTCAAGCCTCTAATTCTAAAAAATGGCTCATTGCTATGGAAGAAGAGATGAAATTACTTCAAAAGAATTAGACATGGCGGCTAGTTAAACCACCTATCGATAAAAGAATAGTTAAATGCAAATAGGTGTTTAGAAAGAAGGAAGGTTTAAGTTCTAAATACACTAGGTACAAGGCAAGATTGGTTGCAAAGGTCTATAGTTAAGTTGAGGGAGTTTATTTTCATGATGTTTTCTCTCCCGTTGTGAAACATTCATCAATTTGTCACTTTTTGCTCTTGTTGCATCAAACAATATTGAGTTAGAGCAGTTAGATGTAAAGACTGCTTTGTTTCACAGTGACCTTAAGGAGGACATCTACATGCAGCAACTGGAAGGCTTCAAATTTGAAGGTAAAGAAGATCATATTTGCCTCTTTCAAAAGTCTTTGTACGGTTTGAAGTAGTCTCTTCAATAGTGGTATGAAAAGTTTGTCTCATTTATGATAAGTATTGGTTTCTCACAAAGTAAGTATGACAGTTGTGTTTATTTACAATGTCTCGATGATGGTTCTTTTATATATTTGGTGCTTTATGTTGATGATATGTTGATTGCGGCTAAGAATCCATCTGAAAGCATTCTTAACTCTAAGTTTGAGATGAAGGATTTGGGTGCAAAAAGAAAATTTTGGGGATGGAAATTTTGAGAGATAGACATTCTAAGAAATTATATTTATCACAAAAAAAGGTACATTAAGAAGGTCCTTGAGCGATTTGAGATGCAAGATTCAAAATCAGTATATACTCATTTAGCTACACACTTTAATCTCTCAAATTAAGATTCCTTACAAGATGAAGAAGATGAAAAGTACATGTCAAAAGTACCTTATTCAAGCACGTATGCATTCATCCCAATATTTCGTATGTTAGTGTTGTTAGTCGATACATGGCCAATCTCGTTAAGTTACACTGGTATGCAATTAAGTGGATTTTTAGATATTTGCTGGGTATTTCTAACATGTGCTTAGAGTTTGGAAGAAGCCCAAAGGGCTTAGTCGGATATGTTGATTTTGATTATGCATGAGACTTAGATCGAAAAAGATATCTTATGCGTTACTTATTTTCTTTTGGGAATTGTGTGATTAGTTGGGAAGCTACTCTTCAAGCTAAAGTGACTTTGTTGACTACTGAAGCAAAATACATGGCAATTACTAAAGCAGTAAAGAAGTAATTTGGTTAAGGGGCCTGTTTTGTGAACTGATAAGTGAAAAAAAAACAATTGTCGTATATTGTGATAGCCAAAGTGCCATACGTCTCACTAAAGAACAAATGCATCATGAGAGAACAAAGCACATAGACATTTGTTACCACTTTGTTCGAGAGGTGATCATTTAAGGGGATGTTTAGATTCATAAAATTGTCATAGAACACAATTCGACCAATATGTTTACAAAGAGTCTTCCAGTTTAAAAGTTTGAGTACTTCTTGGACTTGGTAAGTATATGATAAAGATTAAATTAGGCTCATAATAGGGCTTGGCAAGGGAGTTATGTAACATCCTAAAAACGAGGCTATTTGTAATTTAATTATTTTTCTTATGTATGAACTACTGTGATATTATTTATGGAATAATAATGATTTATTTAAGGCTTTGTGTTGGCTCGGTTTGGTAGAAAATTTCAGTTTTTAACTTTTAAGGTAGGGAGTCTTAGCAGGAGGGTGTTATAAGAATAAATGAAGGAAATTAGGCACTAAAAAGCCCTTGGTAAAGTGGCAAAAGTGAGGCCACTTAGGAGCTACATGTGACGCCACCAAGGGGAGCTAGGGAGCTTGTGTTCGAGTCGCAACAATCCCTCTTTTTGCTCATTTAAGGGATGGCACAAGTGGGAGAATTTTTCTCCCTTTAAACTCTTTTATTAATTATTATCATTAAAGGATAATATAAGCATCTTTAATAGGATTTTATTCTAAGGATAATAAGAGATAATCAAGGATATTATGAAGATTAAAAGAATTATTAATGGATTATTAATTAGATAATAGAAGATAAATGAGGATATTCCATGGATTATTAGGAGATTATTATTTATTATAAGGATTAATTCAAATTATTTGAATTAATACAAATGTGTGGCCAAGAGTAACTTGGAGTGTGTTGCCGAAATTTAAACTCTTCCTATGAAGAGTGGACGGCAAGCAATAAAGGGGGGGTGACGAAATCCTTTATAAGCCCCTAGCTACCATCTTGATTTTCTTTTAGACATTTTCTAGTAGCCGAAATTCTGATCACCTTTTCCATAATTTTTTCTCTCTAGCCGAATCATCTACTCCCTTTTCCTCTCTTCTTTTTCTTTTTCTCACTAAAAGTCTAGCCTTGTTTGATAACAAAATCAACCATAGCCGAATCTAACCCCTATCAAGGTGCCGAAATTCTTTTTCCCTTTTTATTAAACCCTATTTGGCCGAATATTGAGTATAGTATCTTCCTGCATCTCCTTTGTTAATCGATTTGGATCAAGGTAAGTAATGGCCGAATATCTATCTCCCCTTTTCCTTCTTTTTCTGTCGATTTCTTTTACAAGGAAAGGTGCCGATTTCGGCAATGGTTATAAGACTTCTAAACGAGTGGTAACCGATTCCCTCTAGGTATTCAAGAAAGTAAAGCAGTCGACTCAAAGCCTGATCTCTAGCATTCGATTTCGGTAAGTGGTGGTAAGATCAATTTCTTTATTATAACAATTCGATTAAAAGCCGAAGGCTATTAGTTTTACTTACTAATCAATGGTGATTGACGAGCAGATTCGGGAATCAAGTATTGCGATTAGTATCCAAAAGTGTGAAGGTAAGGATTCGGGTTCACAAGGAACCCCTCTCAAATTAATTGGTTGGCCGATTAGGCCATAGTACTAACCCGGGTATTTGGCCGAATATAGGGATCAGTAGATCTAGGGAGGCCGACTCTTCTTTCCGGGATTTAGACTCTTTGTTGGTGACAGGTGTGTACATACACACTATAACTTATTAAATGTGTTGAATATTGTAAATGCTTACTTGATTTATGTAGCATTGGATGATATACCATATCGGTATAGATGGTAATTCAGGTAAGTACCTGTTAACGTGAATTATTATTAATGCTTTTGGGAAGCATGATGTACTGATTTATACATATGATGGCATGTAACATATATTTATGTGACTGATGTGGGATTGACTGAGTGGAGGGGGCAGTGATATTGTGCCGACGGGCACTAGTGTTTTGGTAACACTGTGACTACGGTCACCAGAGGTTTGGTACCTCCAGAGGTTTGGCACCTCATAGCGACTTATCCCTGTGGTTACCACCACCGTGGGTTGGCCCCACTTGAGATATGGGATCGTCTGCCAGTGATTTGGTATCACACGATGGGTTGGCCCCATCACCCGATTTGTGTCTACGGACACCAGTGTTTTGGTAACACATTGTGACTATATGTCACCACTGGTTTGGCACCACCAGTGGTTTGGTACCACAACGGGGTAGACAGCGGCGTTTGGTTGGCTAGGTTGGGTATTTAATATTCTGCATATTACTTGTTATATGTTGTGTATGAAATTGCTTTTAAAACGGGGGAAGGATTACATACTGGGTCTTGGTGACTCACCTTCTCCTCTATTTTTCAGGTGATACATAGACCGCGGATATGGAGCCGGGTGGACTCGAGGTGGCCATGCAGTGGATTCAATTTAAATGAACTTAAATTTTAGTTATGATACTTCCTTTTTATTATTATTTCATTTTCGGGTTTTGTTTATTTTGTAATAAGGCCTCCTTATATTTTATTTTGTTATTTACCATATGTTGAATATTTTGTTTTAAACCTTATTAATAATATTAGTTAATCACATGTTCTAAGTTGAACGAAAATTTTTTAAACGTGCCATCGGGCACACTTGTAATTTTATGATAACTTGACTTAATTTAATTTCCGAATCAAATCTAAGTATGTTTTTAACAAGCCCACTTAAATAAAGAGGTTTTCAAAATTTAAGTTGGTTTTCAAAAAGGATTTTAAAAAAAAAATATTTTCTCTGTAACAGACCAGATTCGGCCATAGTGTTTGGGCCGGGTTTGGGTTGTTACAAAATTGGTATCAGAGCCAGGTTCAAAGCTAGGCTGTGGGGGCCCAAGGCCCAAAAATGTTTTAGTAGGCCTTTTGAATTGTTTTTGGGTTTTAAGCAGCATGGCCCGAGTCTCCGGCACCGATCCGCCCAGGTAAGTACATCCAAACCTCTTGGTGAATTATATTCTGTAGAAGGGTAGGAAGCATGGAACGTAGATAGACTTATAGGAACTTGAACCCTAGGAATAGGCTACTCAAACACACAAACGAAGCATAAGACTTAAAGAACTAAACCAACCTATGACTTAGTCACTGAGCTAGGGTGTGGTAACCCCTGTACGCATGTCTAGGATTGGATCCGAAGAGCCTGGTATTTAAACAGTCCTCGTGACTCACCTCCTCTTCGCAGGTATCCTACCTGGTGCGTAGCTTCGGTTCACCCTAACTCAGAGGGCTCAGTGGTGTGGCAACCTCTGTACGCATGTCTAGAAAGGTTCAGTGGGAGCTTGGTATTTAAGCGGTCTGCGTGACCCACCTCCTCTTCACTCGAATCCTGCCTGGTGCGTAGCTTTGGTTCACCCTGACCAAGCGGGCTCGGTCATAGGCCTAATATAATGACTAAAACCCGAAAGGGATTTAGCCACGTTTTGAAATGAATGAAACAACAAAAACCCAAATGTTTTCAAAACTTTTGCAATAAACTCTTTCAAATTGGAGAACATCACTTTTACAACGTTTTTCTCGAAAAACTTGATTTGTGGAAAATTACAAAAATGCCCCTGACTCATAAAATATCAGTTCAATGGTTTTGCTCAAAAATTTCAACTATTTTACAAATATTCAACAACTTAGCTCTGAAAATCATCAGCAAAATATTTTTGGTTTTGGAAAATTACGAAAACGCCCTCAAGTTGCAAAAGTTACCGAAATGACCCTGGTTTTGGAAATCTTTACAAACATCACTATTTGAAAAGGAACATTTTCAGAAAGAAACCCCCGAGTTTTACAACTGTTAGAAATATCCCCAATTTATCAAAATTTCAAAATCTCCCTGAATGACAAAAATTACCAAAATACCCCTGGTTTCAAAACGATATCATATCTCTAAATTTTGCAAATTTTCAGAAACATCCTCCAGTTTTGGAGAATTTCAAAGTGATCTGTTTATTAAAATTTTACAACTTCTTCTATTACGAAAATACCCCTGTAGGAAAAATGACGAAAATACCCCTGGGTTAGAAATGGGCAGAAATGTCCGAAGAGCGAATAGGTATGGAAAGTATTAATGCATGAACTCCTTTGTGTGATCTAGGATAGGAAACTGAAACCTTGTTTGCTCGAAAGAATCTCTGATTAAACCTTATCCATAAAATTTCTTCGCGATTAATAAAGAGGAACAAATGCTAATGCATAAAAATTTTCTTAATCAGATTAAAGCGCGGTAGAAAGAATGAGTTCTAGAGGACGTGGACACCGTGGACGCGGTAGGGGTAGGATGACGGTGTCTGAACCCGTCAGGTCGGGACAAGGTTCTGAAAATGAGGTACCACCGCCACCACCACCTCCTACTTTTAGAGCTGAGGAGCAGGATCAGACCGGTGGTGAGGCTGTGTCGCAAGCTGTGTTGCGAGTTCTCGAGTTGGTGGTTGGGGCTGGTGGAAATCTAGGAGCTCGAAAATCTGTTCCCGAACGGATTCGGTCCAATGGAGCTGAGGTATTCCGGGGTGTGTCAGGAGTGGCACCCAGTGCAGCAGAATATTGGCTGGAATCGACTGAACGGATCATGGACGATCTAGACCTGTCTAATGAGGAAAAGCTGAAAGGAGCAGTGTCGCTCCTGAAGGATGAAGCGTATCAGTGGTGGCTCACGGTTCGGGATGGAGCCACGGCAGATGATCTTACGTGGGAATATTTCAAAACCACCTATCAGAAGAAGTATGTGGGCACCAGCTATACGGATGCTCAGAGGAAAGCCTTTCTAGGGCTAGTGCAAGGAACTAAGTCAGTAGCGGAATATAAGGCGGAGTTCTTAAGGCTGAGTAGGTATGCTAGAGGCATCGTGGCTACTGAACACGAGCGCTGTGTCCGCTTTGAGGATGGACTCCGAGATGATTTGAGGTTACTGATTGCCCCGCAGCAGGTTCGTGAGTTCTCATCTTTAGTGGAAAAGGCTAAGGTAGCCGAAGGGATCAAGGAGGCTGTGAGGCAAAGCTATAGTAGGAATAATCAGAAGAGAGGATTTGGGTCAGCTGGATCCAGTGGTAGTGTCCAGAAAAAGGCTAGGCCAAGTGGGCCAAATCAGGCGGCAATGCCCATGACTGCTAATCAGAGGCCGACTCAGTGTAACCGCTGTGGAAAGACCCATTGGGGAAGTTGTTCGACCGGTGATAGAGGATGTTTCGAGTGTGGGTCTTTGGAGCATCGTGTCAGAGATTGTCCCCGGAAACTAGCTAAGAATCAGCCAGAAGGGCAGAACCGTACTCAAGACAGAAATGTGGGACCACAGAGGGGTCGCGGTAATGGTCGAGGAGGAAATGGTCCGAATAGAGGTCGTGGAACTCAGGGCAGAGGTTCGGGTAACACAGAGGCTAGGCAGCCCGGCTTAGTCTATGCAGCGAGGCGTCGCGAGGAGGGAGACGCACCGGACGTCATAACCGGTACGTTCCTAATATTTGGTTTACCTTATGTTGCATTAATTGATGTGGGTTCGACGCACTCGTACATTGCTAGTAGTGTGGTAGGAACCATGGACCTAGACTCTGAGATTGCTTCTAGGGAGATGACTGTAGTTAGCCCTTTAGGTCACTCTGTAGTAGTAGACAAACTCTATAGAGACGTACCCCTAGAACTCCAAGGGGTAATATTTGTGGCTGATCTGATGGAACTACCGTTTGGGGAGTTCGATTTGATCCTTGGAATGGATTGGCTGGTTAAGCATCAGGCGAATTTGGATTGCGCGGCTAAGCGCATGGTTCTTAAGACGGCTGAAGGTGATGAAGTGGTTATGATAGGTGATAGAAGGAATTTCCTATCCAACGTGGTGTCTGCCTTGAAGGCTGAAAAGATGGTCAAGAAGGGTTGTGAGGCGTATTTGGTTCGAATCTGTGCTTTGGAAGCTAAGAGTCAGTTATTGAAAGGTTCGAACGGTTGGGGAATTTGCTGATGTGTTCCCAGAAGAACTTCCGGGTCTGCCTCCAGATCGGGAAGTCAAATTCGGTATAAACTTGCTACCCGGAACGGCACCTGTGTCTGTAGCACCATACCGAATGGCACCAAAGGAATTGGTGGAGCTGAAGGCTCAAATTCAGGAGCTCTTGGATAGAGGGTTCATTCGACCAAGCATATCTCTGTGGGGAGCACCCGTGTTGTTTGTCAAGAAGAAGGACGGTTCAATGCGGATGTGTATCGACTACCGCCAATTGAACAAGTTAACGATCAAGAACAAGTATCCGTTGCCTCGGATTGACGACTTGTTCGATCAACTGAAGGGTGCGTCGGTATTCTCAAAGATAGACTTTAGGTCGGGTTACCATCAACTTAAGGTGAAGGAAGTTGATGTTCACAAGACGGCATTCAGAACTCGGTATGGACATTACGAGTTTCTGGTGATGCCATTTGGGTTGACCAATGCACCGGCGACGTTCATGGATCTAATGAATAGGGTATTTCAGCAGTACTTGGACCAATTCGTCGTGGTATTTATAGACGACATCTTGGTTTACTCAAGGACGGAGGAGGAGCATGATAAGCACTTACGTATAGTTTTACAAGTGTTAAGGGAAAAGCAATTATATGCCAAATTCAGTAAGTGCGAATTTTGGCTTAGAGAGGTGGCTTTCTTAGGTCACGTAGTGTCAGCGGACGGAATAAGAGTAGACCCTCGCAAGATTGAAGCGGTGTTGGGTTGGAAACCGCCTAGGTCAGTGGCGGAGATCCAAAGTTTCCTGGGTTTAGCGGGGTACTATCGGAGATTTGTAGAAGGATTCTCCTTAATCGCAGTGCCGTTGACTAAGCTACTAAGGAAAGGTGTTCCATTTGTATGGACGGAGAAGCAGCAAGGAAGCTTTGATAAGCTAAGGAAAATTCTGACGGAAGCTCCGGTTTTGGTACAGCCTGAAGCGAGAAAGTTGTTTACCGTCTACTGCGATGCATCCCATACTGGTTTGGGATGTGTGCTGATGCAGGAGAGGAAGGTAGTAGCCTATGCATCACGTCAGTTAAGACCACATGAGTTGAACTATCCAACGCACGACTTGGAGCTAGCAGCAGTCGTCTTCGCTCTGAAAATATGGAGACACTACCTTTATGGGGAGAAGTCAATAGTCTACACGGATCACAAGAGTTTGAGGTATCTCTTGACACAGAAGGATCTCAACTTGAGACAGCGTCGGTGGATTGAACTTTTAAAGGACTACGATTGTTCAATCGATTACCATCCGGGTAAGGCTAACGTGGTGGCTGACGCGTTGAGCCGGAAGGTTGTGACGGACTTAAGAGCAATGTTTGCTCGGTTGAGTCTATATGATGATGGGAGTCTCTTGGCAGAGCTGCAAGTTATGCCAACGTGGATCAAAGAGATTAAGGTCAAGCAGTTAGTGGATGAAGGATTGAATGCTAAGAGGGTACAAGATCAAGATGGTAGTTTGGAAGGATACAACCTGTCTAGTGATGGAGTGCTATGCTTTCAAGGTCGAGCATGCATGCCGAAGGATGAAGAGTTGAGGCGAAAAATTCTCCATGATGCACATAGCAGCCCATACGCTATGCATCCGGGAGGAAGCAAGATGTATGGAGATCTACGGAGACAGTTCTGGTGGCCCGGGTTGAAGCGTGAAGTGACGGAATTTGTAGGGAAGTGTCTGACGTGTCAGCAGGTTAAGGCTGAACATCAGTTGCCATCAGGGCTACTTCAACCGGTAAAGATCCCTCAATGGAAGTGGGAGCGGATCACTATGGATTTCGTCAGTGGGCTACCCCTTACGCCCAGCAAGAAAGACGCAGTTTGGGTAATAGTAGACCGTCTGACTAAGTCAGCTCACTTCATACCGGTGAGGGTGGATTATTCTCTTCAGAAGCTGGCTAAGCTGTACGTATCGGAGATAGTAAGATTGCATGGTGTTCCAATATCGATCATCTCGGATAGGGATCCCAGATTCACGTCAAGGTTCTGGAAAGCTTTGCATCAAGCTTTGGGTACACGGTTAGATTTCAGCACGGCTTTCCATCCACAGTCTGATGGACAGTCGGAAAGAGTGATACAGATCTTAGAGGACATGTTAAGAGGATGTGCCTTGGATTTTAGTGGTAGTTGGGAGGAGTACCTACCATTAGCGGAATTCGCTTATAACAATAGTTATCAAGCGAGTATTCAGATGGCTCCATACGAAGCCCTATATGGACGTAAGTGTCGTACTCCGACGTGTTGGACTTAGTTGGGTGAGCGACAGGTGTTGGGTCCAGAATTGGTAGCGGAAACTGAGGATAAAGTCAAGGTGATTCGGTCTCGTCTCAAGGAAGCATCAGATAGGCAGAAGTCTTATGCCGATCTTAAACGCAAGGAAATGGAGTATGCTGTGGGAGTCAAGGTTTTTCTGAAGGTGTCGCCTTGGAAAAAGGTGTTGAGATTTGGCCGAAAGGGGAAGCTGAGCCCAAGGTTCATCGGGCCATATACGGTGATTAAGCGAGTAGGACCGGTAGCTTATCAGCTTGAGTTACCAGCAGAACTGAATCAAATCCATGACGTCTTTCACGTATCAATGCTGAGACGGTATCGGTCAGATCCTTCGCACGTTATGCCAGTAGCAGAGATCGAGGTGAATGCGGATTTATCTTTTGAAGAAGAACCGGTTCAGATCTTAGATCGAGATGTGAAGGTTTTACGTAGGAAGTCAGTGCCCTTAGTGAAAGTGCTTTGGCGGAACCATGGTATGGAAGAAGCTACGTGGGAACCTGAGGGTGTGATACGGCAGCAATACCCCCATCTGTTTTAACTAGGCAATTTCGGGGACGAAATTTATTTTAAGGGGGTAGAATTGTAACATCCTAAAAACGGGGCTATTTGGAATTTAATTATTTTTCTTATGTATGAACTACTGTGATATTATTTATGGAATAATAATGATTTATTTAAGGCTTTGTGTTGGCTCGGTTTGGTAGAAAATTTCAGTTTTTAACTTTTAAGGTAGGGAGTCTTAGCAGGAGGGTGTTATAAGAATAAATGAAGGAAATTGGGCACTAAAAAGCCCTTGGTAAAGTGGCAAAAGTGAGGCCACTTAGGAGCTACATGTGACGCCACCAAGGGGAGCTAGGGAGCTTGTGTTCGAGTCGCAACAATCCCTCTTTTTGCTCATTTAAGGGACGGCACAAGTGGGAGAATTTTTCTCCCTTTAAACTCTTTTATTAATTATTATCATTAAAGGATAATATGAGCATCTTTAATAGGATTTTATTCTAAGGATAATAAGAGATAATCAAGGATATTATGAAGATTAAAAGAATTATTAATGAATTATTAATTAGATAATAGAAGATAAATGAGGATATTCCATGGATTATTAGGAGATTATTATTTATTATAAGGATTAATTCAAATTATTTGAATTAATACAAATGTGTGGCCAAGAGTAACTTGGAGTGTGTTGCCGAAATTTAAGCTCTTCCTATGAAGAGTGGACGGCAAGCAATAAAGGGGGGGTGCCGAAATCCTTTATAAACCCCTAGCTACCATCTTGATTTTCTTTTAGACATTTTCCAGTAGCCGAAATTCTGATCACCTTTTCCATAATTTTTTCTCTCTAGCCGAATCATCTACTCCCTTTTACCTCTCTTCTTTTTCTTTTTCTCACTAAAAGTCTAGCCTTGTTTGATAACAAAATCAACCATAGCCGAATCTAACCCCTATCAAGGTGCCGAAATTCTTTTTCCCTTTTTATTAAACCCTATTTGGCCGAATATTGAGTATAGTATCTTCCTGCATCTCCTTTGTTAATCGATTTGGATCAAGGTAAGTAATGGCCGAATATCTATCTCCCCTTTTCCTTCTTTTTCTGTCTATTTCTTTTACAAGGAAAGGTGCCGATTTCGGCAATGGTTATAAGACTTCTAAACGAGTGGTAACCGATTCCCTCTAGGTATTCAGGAAAGTAAAGCAGTCGACTCAAAGCCTGATCTCTAGCATTCGATTTCGGTAAGTGGTGGTAAGATCAATTTCTTTATTATAACAATTCGATTAAAAGCCGAAGGCTATTAGTTTTACTTACTAATCAATGGTGATTGACGAGCAGATTCGGGAATCAAGTATTGCGATTAGTATCCAAAAGTGTGAAGGTAAGGATTCGGGTTCACAAGGAACCCCTCTCAAATTAATTGGTTGGCCGATTAGGCCATAGTACTAACCCGGGTATTTGGCCGAATATAGGGATCAGTAGATCTAGGGAGGCCGACTCTTCTTTCCGGGATTTAGACTCTTTGTTGGTGACAGGTGTGTACATACACACTATAACTTATTAAATGTGTTGAATATTGTAAATGCTTACTTGATTTATGTAGCATTGGATGATATACCATATCGGTATAGATGGTAATTCAGGTAAGTACCTGTTAACGTGAATTATTATTAATGCTTTTGGGAAGCATGATGTACTGATTTATACATATGATGGCATGTAACATATATTTATGTGACTGATGTGGGATTGACTGAGTGGAGGGGGCAGTGATATTGTGCCGACGGGCACTAGTGTTTTGGTAACACTGTGACTACGGTCACCAAAGGTTTGGTACCTCCAGAGGTTTGGCACCTCATAGCGACTTATCCCTGTGGTTAACACCACCGTGGGTTGGCCCCACTTGAGATATGGGATCGTCTGCCAGTGATTTGGTATCACACGATGGGTTGGCCCCATCACCCGATTTGTGTCTACGGACACCAGTGTTTTGGTAACACATTGTGACTATATGTCACCAGTGGTTTGGCACCACCAGTGGTTTGGTACCACAACGGGGTAGACAGCGGCGTTTGGTTGGCTAGGTTGGGTATTTAATATTCTGCATATTACTTGTAATATGTTGTGTATGAAATTGCTTTTAAAACGGGGGAAGGATTACATACTGGGTCTTGGTGACTCACCTTCTCCTCTATTTTTCAGGTGATACATAGACCGCGGATATGGAGCCGGGTGGACTCGAGGTGGCCATGCAGTGGATTCAATTTAAATGAACTTAAATTTTAGTTATGATACTTCCTTTTTATTATTATTTCATTTTCGGGTTTTGTTTATTTTGTAATAAGGCCTCCTTATATTTTATTTTGTTATTTACCATATGTTGAATATTTTGTTTTAAACCTTATTAATAATATTAGTTAATCACATGTTCTAAGTTGAACGAAAATTTTTTAAACGTGCCATCGGGCACACTTGTAATTTTATGATAACTTGACTTAATTTAATTTCCGAATCAAATCTAAGTATGTTTTTAACAAGCCCACTTAAATAAAGGGGTTTTCAAAATTTAAGTTGGTTTTCAAAAAGGATTTTGAAAAAAAATATTTTCTCTGTAACAGACCAGATTAGGCCATAGTGTTTGGGCCGGGTTTGGGTTGTTACAAGTTAAGTCAAATACGAGTCAAGGTAGAGATTTTTGGAGTTATGCCTTGTATTTTTTTTGTTGACGTTGCAATGAGCAAGCACATCTCGTCTCGATGATGCGACGACCATTATCTCGATGACGTGAAGGCCACGTCTCGACGTGATCCACAAGTTTTTCGATTTCCTTCTCTTAGTTAAACTTTGTTTTAGTTTCCCACCTAAAAACTGATTAATCTAGAGGTATTCTAGTTATATTGTATTATGAATTTTAGCCTATAAATAGGCCTCAGTTATTCTAGGTTAGACACACAACAAAAATATTTAGATTGAGAGAATTTTGTTATTTGTTTTGAAGGATTTTTTCTTGTGGGGCTTCAAGTTTTCCTTTTAATTCTTTCCATCTATTTTACTCTTTTATTATAGTGAAATCTCCTTTTGCCTGTGGTTTTTTATCCTAATTTGAGGAGTTTTTTCACGTAAAATTTGTGTGTTTTGATCTTCTCAATTTTATTTTATTTACTTGTTCGTTGCATACACGAGTTTATTTCCTACATATAAACAATGTACTTTATAACTATGGATGTTGTTGTTATAAGTGAAAAGTTGTTATAGAGTATCAAAATTAAACATAAAAAAATCGGTTCTTATAGAAACTTGACTATTATAGTGAAATGTTGTTATAGCAGGTGACTGTTATAAAAAGGATTGATTGTATAACAATGCACATTTAACCAAAGTTCATATGTAATTTTAAGATTTATCTCTAAATATTATGATATTATGCATAAAAAATATTATCTTTTTTTTATAAAAATAAAATTTTATTTATTTATTTATTAAATTCTTAACTATTATCAATTATGAAAAGTAAAATATAATTCTTCTTTAGATCAAATTCGCACATTAAATTAAAATTATTTTTGAGCCTTGTGAAATTTTAAAACTAATATAGGACGTCTAATGCTTTGGTTATGTTCTAATATTAGGATTTCTTTTACTCACTTTTTTTTTCTTTTCAATCTTTTGAAAGTACGCTTTGTATAAAAACGACAATCGTGTTTTTCTCCTCCTTATGGGAAAGGGCTTTGTATAAAAAAATAGAATTATCTATTTATAGGTGAAGTAATGGTAGGAGTGGTTTTCTTTTTTCAGCAATATAATTTTGGTAATTAGGTTTGCCTTAGTATTTGTATCTTTTTTGGTCTAGTTTTGTTTTTGAACATGGTAACTAGATCTATATTGGCCCCTAAACATGGATTCTGTCAAGATCAATATTAATTGGTATTATTGTTGTTATAATTAAGTAGTTAATGGGTCTATCATTTTTTACCACTACTGGTATATATGGGTATCAACATATTTAGATGTTCCATTTCATACTTTATGGTGAATATATCATACTAATATTTTAAACTAATAATAAATACAATGGACAAATAATAAAATTATACATTGATTTTGATTAAATGTGGAATTTGATAATAAACTTTAATCTTGTGCAATTATACACATTAAAATTTGATTTTGGTTTAAACGTATACAAAAAACTCTGATTTTGATTCAATTGTTCTCATTAGTAAAAAGACCTCTCTAGTCCCTCTCAATTCAATAATGAACAAATTGGTTCCTCTAAAAAAAACGGAGCAATTTAATCCCTATCAATTTTAAAAGTGAGCAACTTATGACAATTAATCATAGTGTTAATGTCTTCTGTCAATTGTATATAATTTTTATTGATACAATAACAAGTTTAGCTCTCAGTGCTTACATGTTTTGTCAATTTGGTCTTGATTCTAAATTAAAATTTTAGAATATATGTTGTCATAGAGAACTAATTTAATAAAGAACGTACTTCATAACTAACAATGTTGGTATTATAAGTGAAAATATGTTACAGAAGATTAAAATAAAACATAAAAAATTGATTCTTTTATAAATTTGACTGTAATAGAGAAATGTTGTTATAGTGGATGGCTGTTATAGAGAAGGCGGTGTTAGAACTGTAGCGGTGTTAGAACCGTAAAACAAGATCTTATATAAACTTAAAACTGTAAACTAGGATATGTGTAACATCCTGAAGTTTTGGGCCTATGCGTTTAATGGGTGGATATGTTTAATGTGTTAATCTAAGTGTTAGGGGTCCAAATTGGGCTCAGGCTTAGGTAGAGGCCTTGATTAAAATTATCTGTTTGGGCATTATAGGGTTTAAAAGGTAGTATCTGTGTTTAAAATACCAATGTAGGCTTGTGGCCCAATATTAGGAGGTGACGCCACACAAGGGAGTAAGGGGCCCAAATTTAAGTTTCATGGAGCCCAATTATTTTAATTTAAGTTAGCTAATTTTTGGCATTAGGGTTAGGTGGAGTGGATGGCAACAAGGCTCAAAAAATAGGAGGATTTATGTGAATGGGATAATGTAGATATTATAGTTGATAATATGGAAGATAAAAAGAGAAAAGATAGGAGCTATCTGCAAGGCTAGGTGTTGGCCGAAATTCCATCACCTAGAGGAGGGAAGAAATCGGTTTCTTTATGGCAAAGGGGTGCCAAATTTTCCCTTTTTATTTGCTTAATTTTTAGTTATCAGGAAGGGCACTTTCGGTTTTTCATAGGTAAGTGCCGAAACTTCTATAAATAGGGAGGGTTCTCTTCTTTATTTTTCGGCATTTAGGGTTTCCATCTTTTCTTTCTCTTCTCCTCTGAGTAGAAGCCGAAATTCCTAACCCTATTCCCTCATCTTCACTTTGACTCAAAAGCCGAAACTCCATTGTTCTTTTCTCTTCTTTCTCTAAAAAGCTGAAATCTCCATAGTTTTTCTTTATTCATCCTATTGGAGAATTAGTTCTATTCTTCCGGCATTTAAATCTTTTCTTTGACATTGCCGAATCTTCTCTCCAAGTGCTAGCCGAATTCCCTGTACTAAGGTAAGTGTCGACTTCTGTTAGATCTCATGTTCTATTTCGGTTTTTGAAAGGCAAAAACCGAAAAGCTAATAGTTTAATGGTTCTATGTTGGACGGCATTCCGGGATTTGAAGGAAACTTGGTCGTCTAGATCTAAAAGCCGAAAATCGTTAGTCTCCAATTTCGGGATTTTAAGGTAAGAAGATGTCCCTAGATTTCTACTAGATTTGCTCATTGTATACAAGATCTCAACTTTATGATGAGGATTAACGATCAAATAGAAACTTCTCTATGTGTATCGATGTATGTGAAAGACTATAATCTCTTAGGTAGTATATTGCTTAATTTTGCATGAATGTATGCATGGGATGGGTTTGATATGGAAAGGGGAAGAGCATGATTGGTCACATGTGATCGGTGGTAGAAAACCCACGTAATGAAATGTTAGGTCACATGGTGATCGGTGGTAGAAAACCCACGTAATGAAATGTTAAGTCACTTGGTGATCAGTGGTAGAAAACCCACTTAATGAAATGTTAGGTCACTTGGTGATCGGTGGTAGAAAACCACGTTAAAATTCCTAATTGATAAGGAGTAGGTAGTATGACTGTCGATATGGTGTGTAGCGGTTGGTGGGTTGATTGTAGAAATCCCCAAGGTGTGATGGTTGGTACGGGTTGGTGTGTAGAGGATGGAATTCTAGGATGGGTTGGGCTTTGCATCATTTATTATCTGTCATGTGATTATGATTGTTGCCATTGTGTATGGGCTAGGGCTCATAATGTGTTTGTGGGCCCAAGCCTTTTATGTGTTTTCGGGATTTACACACTGAATCTTGGTGACTCACCCTATTATTTTTCCCTAACTTTTCAGATGAGCAGTAGATCGTGGACATGGGAGCCGAGACGGACTCGAGGGGCCACCAAGTTTTTATTTTTATAGATTATTTTCAGTTTTCCTTTAAGTTCTGTTTTGGGAATATTTAGGTAATAAGGCCCCATAGTTTATATTCGCCTAAGTAGTTTTTTTTTAAATATTTGCAACTTATGAATTTACGTCAGGGGTTTATTTATACCAAATAATAATAATTCAAGGTTTCTTTTCAAATGTCACTTAGTTATTCAAATATTGCCTAATAACTTATGATTTTCTAAAACCAACTTAGCAAAAGATTTTAACGTTCAACCCGTAGCATACTAGATCTGGTCGAAACGCATGGGCCGGGTTTGGGGTGTTACAATATGTCATGTCAAACCATTAAGAATAAATTAAGAACAAAACTAAATGCGGAAGCGTACATGGATCTATCGATATCTTAAAATCTTCAAGTCTTATGATTTTAATCTTCCAAATTAGCACACAAGTAATTTAGAGAATGGGCTCTCTCTTTTCTATAGATGGGATATTAGAAAAGTTACATATGTGTAATTTGGGGACCATAACCTTAATATTTATAAATTTTGCACATTAACCCTAATTTCTAATTTGACCCATACTTTATTTAATAATTAAAGCCCAATAAACCTTAACCAAATTAGATCACTTTTAATCTGGGCTAATCTTTTATGATAGTAAACAATAACATGTAATTATGCTTATTATATATGTGATGTCCATATTTTTGCAACAATCTCCCACTTGGACCATATATATATACCGATTACCATATAACTATATGTCATTATATAACCTTATGAGCTCAAAACCTTACTATCATATCCAAAAGGTATATGAACATGTAATGCCCCAAATTCTCTTATATTTGCTTCTGTTAAATTTTGACACAAATGTGTATCTGCTTCAGTGGTTAAGTGTTCTGGGTGTGTATCAGAGGTCCCAAGTTCAAGCCTTGCATTTGGAAAATTTTGGTATTTTCCTAACTTAAGCCCTATTCTTGCTTAGTGGGCTTATATTTGATTATTTGTAAAACATATATAAAATGAGCCTGCTGGTTCGAGTGGTAAAAGAGTCTGTGTGTTGCGTGGAGGTCTTGTGTTCGAATCCCTACGCGAGCGTAGGTATTAATTTTTGCTCGTTTGACTGAAAGAGTTCCAAAATTATTGAAAGACTAAGAATGGGTGGTTAGGATGTGAAGTAGTGGAGAGTTATCTGGATATCTCAAAGCAAATTTTGTTTTCTCTCTCTAAATCTTTTAACATTAATTTTTGTTTCTCTACTATAATTCTTTTTCCTTCTTCTTTTTCTCCCTTCGTTGCTGGTTTTCTTTCTTTTGAAGCAATATTCTGTGCCTTGTTATTCCAGCATTTATGTACGATATCGGTAAGTTGGTGTGTGTGTTTTCTGCATTGGTTAATGAATCTTGGTTTAATGGAATTTGTTTTATGTTTAGGAGAGGTTTAAGGGCTAGAGGTTTTCAATCGGTGCCTAAAGTTCTCGTAAGCGTCATTGTCGTTCTAAGGTAAGCGTTTTTAGTAAATCAAAGACTTGACTTTTACGAGATAGTTCAGTTAATGTCATTATAAGAGATTAATTCGGGCTTTGATTGGTCAATTTTAGGTTCTGGTGATCCCAGGAGTGCTTTTGCGTCGAAACGTACTAGGTGTAAAGCCGAAACACAGAAATCGAGCTTTTGACAAAAGCCAAAAAAGGCCACTGTCGACTTGACACGGGCGTGTGGTCACCCGTGTGGCAGGCCGTGTGCGACAACACGACCGTGTGATCGATGAAGGCTAGGCGGTGCACAAGACACGGCCGCATGATGGCCGAGGTGTAGCCATGTGGGCCACAGGGGCTAAATCGAACTGAGCGTGTTGGCCACACGGGCGTGTGATATTTGGCCCAGACCGTGTGATCCACACGGGCAAGCCACATGAACGTGTGGGCCCATTTAGCTAAAATGTTTTCTATGGTTGCACAGGTCGTCCAAGTCGACTGTGAACCTACTGTAGGGTCGGTAAGCTCTACTTAGACACTAAATCGTGTGACCTAAGTATATAATGTATGTATTGAGCATGTTAAACTTATGCATGTTTACTGATCCGTATGTATGACTGATAACTGGATTTTAGCATGTAAGCATGTATTTTTGTATGACTGCATTGAGCATGTTTAGTTGCATATGCATTGGGGTGGGATGATTGATTATTGGAGGAAGTGTACTAAAAGGCTTTCATGCCTATTATCTGGCAGCTCAGCTGCAATATTATTAATATGTGCTGCATTCAGTACGACTTGGTGTGTAGGGCTGGGTGGGTATTTTAAACCCCACATGGTGTGTAAGGATGGTCGGAGATGGTGTGTAGAGTCTGGTGGGTAGGATACTGATTTTTGTTATTGTATGCATACTATATCTGAAATCGGCTAAGGCCCTAATTTATATCTGAAACTGTATCTAAATGGGCGAAGGCCTAAACTGTGACTATATCTATAATGGGCTTAGGCCCAGACTGCATTTAACTGATAACTGTTGTTTGAGTATATGCATGTCTTCTGTGGGGATTACATACCAAGTTTACGTGAACTCACCCTTTTCTGTTTTATCTGTACAGGTAATCCCTAGACTTAGACGGATCAGTGCAGCGGAGGACTCAGCGGTGACCACATGTTTATTAAATTGTTTTAAATTTATTTATGGTTTTTATTTCCTATTTTGTTAAGATATTTTTGATGTAATTTGGGACTTCTTGGACTGTTTGCCTTTATTTTGGATTTGAACTGTTTTCATGGACTTTTAAACTGCAAAACTCAACAAAAACTCAGTTTAATTAAAACAACGTGTTTCCTGAATGCGAACAATTTTTCTAAAAATATCACGGTTTTAAAAGCTTCTGGTACAGAATATGTTTTTAAAAGAATCAAATTAATAAGAAAATAATTTTGAAATTGACGAGGGATAAATAGAAGCTAATAAACGAAAACGGTTTTAACTTGATAAATTCGATTTCAAATCCTATTCCATGTGACATTGCCAGATTCAGCCATAACGTCTAGGCCGAGTTTGGGGTGTTACATTTAGTGATATCAGAGCTAGATTACAAAACTCAGCTGTGGATTTTGAGTTTTAAAACTTGGTTTTTAAAGAACTAATTTTCAAATAATTTGAAATGATTTGACTGAGAATATGGTACACTGAGTCTCTGGCACTGATCTTGTAAGTTTTCTGATAAACTATTATGGTATTATAGATAGTCTGTTCTGAAAACACTCTAGTTAGTGTATACTAAAACTGTAGTGAAACTGAAACTGATAGAGACTGTACTTGCGAAAAACAAACTTTGAAATTATGATACTACTTACATAAAACATCTGTTAATAAATACTGAAATTGTAACTGATTCATAAAATTCGTAATAAAGATAAATCTGAATAGAAATGAGCGCACGAGGTATCCGTGGACGTGGTACTAGAGGCCGAGGTAGAGGTCATAGGAGGCCTCGAGTTGAGTCCTCTTCTCTGGGCAGCATGCCAAACCTAGATACAAGTGAGACGCAGGTGTCACCTGCTATTGAGACTGGGTCTCAAGATCGCATGGCTGGGGACGACGCATTGTCCCAAACTATATTAAGGATACTGGAGAGGGTCGTTGGGCCCAACACTGGATTTGGGGGCCGAGGGTCGGTTACGAAATGACTCCGGTCTAATGGAGCTGAACTTTTTAGGGGTGTCACTAGAGTCGCCCCTAATGTGGCTGAGTACTGGATGGAGGCTACTGAGAGGATAATGGATGATTTACACTGTATCCCTGAGCAGAAATTGAAGGTGCAGTCTCGTTGCTTCGCGATGAGGCCTATCAGTGGTGGCTGACCGTTAAGGAGGGCACTTAGCCCGATCGTTTGTCTTGGGAGTTCTTTAAGTTGCCTTCCAAGGGAAGTATGTGAGAGCAAGTTACATCGATGCTCGTAGGCATGAGTTTCTAAATCTCACTTAGGGAGACAGATTTGTGGCCGAGTATAAGGCCGAATTTCTGAGGTTGAGCCGCTATGCTCGAGGCACGGTGGCGGATGAGTATGAGAGGTGTGTCTGATTTGAGGATGGCTTAAGAGAGAATCTAAGGGTACTGATAGCTTCGCAGAGGGAGCGCGAGTTCTCTGTTCTGATAAAGAAGGTGAAGATTGCCGAAGAGGTTAAGCGCGCTGAGCGCCAAAACAGAGATTGTGAGAGGGGTAAGAACAAAAGGGATTCAGAGCCCTCATTTCGGTACAGAGGCCTAAGAAAAAGGCCAGGACTGATGGGTCGGTTAGAGCTGAGCCCCCTGTTGCTCCTACTAGATTGCAACCGCGTGGAGATTGTGGTAGATGCCATCAGGAAAAGTGTTGGAGGAGGACTGGGGTGTGTTTGAGGTGTGGGTCATTAGAGCACCGCATTCGGGAGTGTCCGCTGAGGTCCGATCAGATGTAAGCTCCGGGTTTTGGTACTGCGCCACAGAGGGTAGTTTAGTTGCCACCGAGTGGTCGTGGTCAGTCTAGGGGTGGTAATGGTATGGGCTGTGGACAGAGAGCACCAGGTAGATGTGTTGGACAGATTGAGGTGAGGCAGTCTGCTTTTGTTTATGCTGCTCATCACCGAGAGGACCGAGATGCTCCAGACGTCATTACCAGTACGTTTTTAATTTATGATGTACCTTACTTTGCTTTGATATACATAGTTTCTACACATTCCTATGTAGCTAGCACTGTGTCTAAAAACTTGGGGATTTTGGTTGAGAGTACTTCTAGTGAGGTGAATGTGCTGAGTCCACTGGGACAATTGGTTTGGGTTAGCAAACTGTATAGAGATGTTTCACTAGAGGTACAAGGGTCGGTATTTTTGGCTAATCTGATGGAGCTCCCATTTAGGGAGTTCGACCTGATTCTGGGTATGGACTAGTTGGTCAAGCACAGTGTTAGTCTGGACTGTGCGACCAAGAGTGTTGTCTTGAGAACTGAGGAGGATGATGAAGTAGTCATAATTGGAGAATGTTAGAATTATTTGACTAGTGTGATTTCTGCACTGGTGGCTGAGAAACTGGTTCGTAAGGGATGTGAGGCATTTTTTGGCCTATATTAGTGTTCTGTTTCTGAGGACTCTACTGTAAAGGATATCAGGACGGTAAGGGATTTTCAGGATGATTTTCCTAAGGAGCTACCGAGATTGCCTCCAAACCGGGAGGTTGAGTTTGGGATTGAGCTTCTTCCTGGCACAGCTCCGATGTCCATCGCTCCCTACCGTATGGCACTAAAGGAGTTTACAGAGCTTAAGGCTCAACTGTAGAAACTTTTGGACCGTGGTTTCATCCATTCTAGTGTGTCTCCGTGGGGAGCACCGGTTCTGTTTGTTAAGAATAAGGATGGGACCATGAGGATGTGCATTGACTATCGGCAGTGAACAAGCTGACCATTAAGAATAAGTATCTGCTTCCAAGTATTGACGACTTATTTGATCAATTCAGAGGGATTCGGTATTCTCTAAGATCGATCTCCGTTCTAGGTACCATCAGTTGAGGGTTAAGGAGGTAGATGTGCATAAGACCACATTTAGGACTTGCTATGGGCACTACGAGTTCCTAGTTATTCCTTTTGGGTTGACGAATGCACTGACAACATTTATGGATATGATGAATCGGGTATTTTAGCCTTACTTGGATCGGTTCGTCGTGGTCTTCGTCGACGACATCTTGGTTTACTCTAAAACTGAAGAGGAGCATGATGAGCATCTCAGAGTAGTGCTTCAGATTCTGTGTGAGAAGCAACTTTACGCTAAGCTAAGCAAGTGTGAGTTCTAGCTTTGTGAAGTGACTTTTATGGGGCACGTAGTGTCTGCTGAGGGGATCCGAGTCGATTCTAGGAAGATTGAGGCTGTACTGGATTAGAAACAGCCTAAGAACATGTCTGAAATTCACAGTTTTCTATGTCTAGCAAGTTATTATTGGCGGTTTGTAGAAGGTTTCTCACTGATTGCAGGCCTTTAACTAAGCTGCTACGTAAGGGTGTTTCATTTGTCTGGATTGATGTGCAGAAGGAGAGCTTCGAGAAGCTCAAGACTGTTCTGACTGAGGCTTCTGTTCTGATACAGCTTGAACCTGGGAAGGAGTTTGTGGTTTACAGTGACGCGTCGCATGTGGGCTTGGGTTGTGCTCTGATGTAGGATGGTAAGGTTGTGGCATATGCGTCTTGTCAGCTCAAGACGCATGAGGCAAACTATCCGACGCATGATTTGGAATTGGTCGCCGTAGTCTTTGCTTTGAAAATCTAGAGGCACTATCTGTACGGTGAAAGGTGTATTATCTACACTGATAAAAAAAGCTTCTAGTACCTCCTGACTCAGAAGGAGTTGAATCTTAGGCGGCGTAGATGGATTGAACTGCTTAAGGACTATGACTGTACTATTGAGTACCATCCTGGCAAGGCCAATGTGGTGGCCGATGCGTTAAGCCGTAGGGCGATGATTGATCTGAGAGCGATGTTCGCTCGACTTAGTTTGTTCGACGACGGAAGTTTGTTGGATGAGCTGCAGGTTAAACCAACTTGGATAGAATAGTTTAGGGATTGGTAGTTAGAGGATGAATTGTTAGGTCTTTGGTTCTGTTAGATGGAGAGTGGCAGCACTGTGGACTTTGGGCTAAATAATGATGGGGTACTCTGTTTCCATAGTCAGATTTGTGTACCGAATGATTTCAATCTGAGGCAGTCTATTCTGAGGGAGGCGCATAGTAGCCCTTATTCTATGCATCCCGGTGGGAATAAGATGTACCGATATCTTCGGGAACTGTACTAGTTGACGAGATTGAAACGGGAGGTTACAGATTTTGTGGCACGATGTCTGACTTGCCAGCAGGTTAAGGCTGAACATCAGTTACCTTCGGGTTTGCTGTAGTCGGTTAAGATTTTGCTATGAAAGTGGGAGCGAGTAATGATGGACTTCGTTAGTGGGTTGCCTCTAACACCCACAAAGAAGGATTCTATTTGGGTCATCGTGGATCGATTTACCAAGTCTGCGCACTTCATTCTGGTTAGGATCGACTATTCTCTTTAGAAGTTGGTGAAGCTCTACATTTCTGAGATAGTGAGACTGCATTGGGTTCCAGTGTTGATTATTTCTGACAGAGGTCCTCGCTTCACGTCTCGGTTCTGAAGAAAGTTACATGAGGCTCTGGGTTCGAGATTGGATTTTAGTATTGCGTTTCATCCTCAGACCAATGGTCAATCTGAGAGGGTGATTTAGATACCAGAGGATATGTTGAGGAGTTGTGTTATCATTTTTGAGGCAGTTGGGAGGATTATCTACCGTTAGCCAAGTTCGCCTACAATAATAGTTTCCAGTCGAGTATTCAAATGGCACCTTACGAGGCTCTGTATAGTTGTAAGTGTCGTACTCTTTTGTGTTGAACTGAGTTAGGCGAACATCGGGTTTTGGGTCCTGAGTTGGTTTTTGAGACTGAGGATAAGGTTCGATTGATTCGGGATCATGACACTGAGAAGGCCACGTGGGAGCCTGAGGATGTGATGCATCAGTAGTATCCTCATCTGTTCTGACTAGGTAAATTTCAAGGTTGAAATTTCTTTTAGGGGGTAGAGTTGTAACACCCCAAATTCTCTTATATCTGCTTCTGTTAAATTTTTACACAAATGTGTATCTGCTTCAGTGGTTAAGTGTTCTGGGTGTGTGTGTGAGGTCCCAAGTTCAAGCCTTGCATTTGGAAAATTTTGGTATTTTCCTAACTTAAGCCCTATTCTTGCTTAGTGGGCTCACATTTGATTATTTGTAAAACATATCAGAATGAGTCTGCTGGTTCGAGTGGTAAAAAAGTTTTTTGTATTGTGTGGAGGTCCTGTGTTCGAATCCCTGCGCGAGCGTGGGTATTAATTTTTGCTCGTTTGACTGAAAGAGTTCCGATTGTATTGAAAGACTGAGACTGGGTGGTTAGGATGCGAAGTAGTGGGGAGTTATCTGGTTATCTCAAAGCAAATTTTGTTTTCTCTCCCCAAATCTTCTGACGTTAATTTTTGTTTCCCTACTATTATTCTTTTTCCTTCTTCTTTTTCTCCATTCGTTGCTGGTTTTCTTTCTTTTGAATCAATATTCTGTGCTTTGTTATTCCGGCGTTTGTGTGCGATATCGATAAGTTGGTGTGTGCATTTTCTGCATTGGTTAATGAATCTTGGTTTAATGGAATTCATTTTATGTTTAGAAGATGTTTAAGGGGTGAAGGTTTTCAATCGACACCTAAAGTTCTTGTAAGCGTCGTTGTCGTTCTAAGGTAAGCGTTTTTGGTAAATCAAAGACTTGACTTTTACAAGATAGTTCGGTTAATATCGTTATAAGAAATTAATTTGGGCTTTGATTGGTCAATTTTAAGTTATGGTGATCCCAAGAGTGCTTTTGCGTCGAAAACCTACCAGGTGTGTAGTTGAAACATAGAAATTGGGCTTTCGGCAAAAGCCAAAAAATGCCACTGTCGACGCCACACGGGCGTGTGGTCACCTGTGTGGTAGGCCGTGTGCAAAAACACGATCGTGTGATCTACAAAGGCCAGACCGTGTGCAGGACATGGCCGTCTAATGGCCGGGGTGTGGCCGTGTGGGCCACACGAGCAAAACCAGACTGGGTGTGTGGGCCACACGGGCATGTGATATCTGGGCCAGGCCGTGTAATCCACATGGGCAAGGCCAACCTGGGTGTATGGGCCCATTTAGCTAAAATGTTTCCTAGGGTTGTATAGGTCGCGCAAGTCGACTGTGAACCTACTGTAGCATTGGTAAGCGCTACTTAGACCCTAAATCGTGTAACCTGAATGTATAATATATGTATTGAGCATGTTAAACTTATGCATGTTTACTGATCCGCATGTATGATTGATAACTGGATTTTAGCATGTAAGCATGTATTTCTGTATGACTGCATTGAGCATGTTTAGTTTCATATGCATTGGGGTGGGATGATTGATTATTGGAGGAAATGTACTGAAAGGCTTTCATGCCTATTATCTGGCAGCTCAGCTGCAATATTACTGATATGTGCCACATTCGGTACGACTTGGTGTGTAGGGCTGGGTGGGTGTTTTAAACCCCACATGGTGTGTAGGGATGGTTGGAGATGGTGTGTAGAGGTTGGTGGGTAGGATACTGATTTCTGTTACTGTATGCATACTATATCTGAAATGGGCTAAGGCCTTAATTTGCATTTGAAACTGTATCTGAATGGGTTAATGCCTAAACTGTGACTGTATCTGGAATGGGCTTAGGCCCAGACTGCATTTGATTGATAATTGTTGTTTGACTGTCTTCTGTGGGGATTACACACTGAGTTTATGTAAACTCACCCTTTTCTGTTTTATCTGTACTGGTAATCCCCAGACTTAGATGAATCAGTGCGGCGGAGGACTCAGCGGTGACCACATGTTTATTGAACTGCTTTAAATTCATTTATGGTTTTTATTTCCTATTTTCTAGAGGTATTTTTTATCTAATTTGGGACTTATTTGACTGTTTGCCTTTCTTTTGGATTTTAACTGTTTTCATGGACTTTTAAACTGCAAACTCAACGAAAACTCGGTTTAATTAAAACAACGTGTTTCCTAAACGTGAACAGTTTTACTGAAAATATCACGGTTTTAAAAGCTTCCGCTATAGAATATGTTTTTAAAAGAATCAGATTAACGAGAAAATAATTTTGAAATTGATGAGGGATAAATAGAAGCTTATAAACGGAAAAGGTCTTAACTTGATAAAGTCGATTTCAAATCCCATTCCATGTGCCATCACCAAATTCGGCCATAACGTCTAGGTCGAGTTTGAGGTGTTACAGAACAATCTTGTCCTTTAATTATTTTAACATAGAAGCAAGGAGACTTTTGTTACATATATTGTAGCTAAATTCATCCTTGATCACATATATTAACACAACCAAATGACATAGATCAAGTATGGTTGTGCAGCATGAAAATTTTATGCAATATGATCCAAATATGCCTATTTCCAATTGGTCCTCCTTAGCCTTAGTAAGATCAAACCTTACCAAAATCAGAGTGTGAATAAAATAAATAAACTTTTTATTTCTATAGAAAATAACCTTAAATTGAAATAAATGAACTTTTGTCTATAATGGAAAAGCATTTAAAATTACAAATTCACACTAAAACTAAATATCCTGGAATGACATTACACCCATATAAGCAGTCTGCTTTTATAAAACCTTGGGTGTAGTCCCTTAGTAAGTGGGCCCGCAATCATGGAGTTTGTCTCAATATGCGTTATAGGCACTTAACCACTCTGAAATTTTACTTTAATAGCCAAGAACTTAAAGTCTATGTGCTTTGAATTTGATGTGCTCCTGTTGTTAATGGAATAAAGGACTACTAATTATTGTCATAATTTGCACCATAGTGACAAAATTTTGCATCAATATTCCATCAACATCGGAGCCTGTATACTTGATGATCTCTAACTTATCAGACCTCCGATATGTGAGCATATATAATCTTTTGCTCTCTAAAGATACCTCATAACCCTCTAAGCTGCAATCCAATGGTCCATACCAAGGTTGCTTAAATGTCTACCTAACATCCCAAAAATGTTCGATATCCGGATGCATACATACTTGAGCATACATTAGACTCCCAACAGATGATGAATAGAGAATCTTTTGCATTTCATGAATTTTAAGGTTACTTTTAGGGCATTGAGTAAGATTTAATTTGTCTCCTTTAGCAACAGGGGTGTCACCTAGTCTACAATCTTGCATGCCAAAACCTTTTGAGTACTTTATCGATATAACTCTTTTGTGAAAATTCAAGAATAACCCGAGATCGATCTCAATGTATTTGAATTCCTAAAACAAAATAGACATCCCCAAGATCTTTCATCTCAAAATGCTTAGATAAAAACCGCTTGGTTTCGTGCAACGAACCTATATCATTGGTGGCAATAAAAATGCCATCGACATATAGAAAAAAAATATATACTTACTCCCTTTGAATTTGTGATACAAAATCATCAACAAAATTCATCTCAAAACCGAAGAGACAATTACTTGATGAAACTTATGGTACCATTGATGAGAAGCTTGTTCGAGTCCATAGATAGATTTTGTTAATTTGCAAACCATATTCTTTGAGTTTCCCGACTCAAATTTTTCTGGTTGTACCATATAAATTGTTTCTTCAATGTCGCCATTGAAAAACATAGTCTTAACATCCAGCTGATATAACTCAAGATCAAGAAGAGCAACAAGCGCCATGATTGTCCTAAAAGAGTCTTTCGATGAACTGGAGAGAAAGACTTTTTAAAATCAATGCCTTCTTTTTGACTATATCATTTAGCTACAAGATGCACCTTATACCTCTCCACATTACCATTTACATTCCTCTTGGTTTAAATGGATATTTAAAACCAATTGGTTTTGCACCTTCAGGTAATGTGACAAGTTCCCAAACTTTATTGTCTTGTATAGACTTATACTCTCCTTGCATGACATTAATCAACTTTTAAAAATTAGAACATTTCAGGGGCTGACGAAAGTTGATTGGTGATAAACCGTAATTTGAACATATTTTAATCCCACATTTAGCATACTTTTGGATGATTTAAACCATGAATTGTGAAATTTGGTGCTCTTAATCCTTTGTTTCCATGTTTTATACTCAGGAAAGCACCGAATGATGAAAAGAACGAGAAACGGGCCCAAAACGGAGTAAATGGGTCATATCATGAAATTGACACGGCCTGGGCCCAAGACCACACGGTCGTGCCTCATTAACGGACCCGAACACGGCCTGGCCACGATTCACACGGGCGTGTGCCATGGGCGTGCTGTGACAAAGAAGAGTTTCATTCGGACTAGGGTATTTAGAGGCAAAAAAAGTCATTCCAAAAGCCTATATAAACACCCTAGAGGCCAACCTTCAAGGGGGTCTAGTTAGGCAACTAGTTAGGCTGAAGAGCCAAGCCAGAGAGGTCAGAATTGTGGAATTTACTCGAAGAAAGCCAGTTGATTCATCTCAAGAAGCCAGAGTTATACTCAAGACAGAGGATCTTCCCTTCAATTCCTTCAGAGGGTTTTAGGGTTTTTCTTATGTTTTGTTTTATATTTTCTTCTGAGATGTATTCTTTTATGATTATGAACTAAACCCCTTAAATATCTGAGGGGGATGAAACCTAAGACGGATCTTGTTATTGTTTTTTGAACTATATGATAAATACTTGATTTGTTCTTAATTATGTGTTCTTAATTCTTGCTTTGATATTTCAGGATATTGATTCAAGTATTGATGTGCTTAGGCAGTGGAGCAAAAGTCTCTGTTTAAGAGTAGATCTAGCATAATTAAGCGGAGTTGATCACAACCCTAGAAATAGGATGACGAAAATCTACCGGATTAGGGTCAAACCTAATATGGGAGTCCATAGATCAAGTTAATGAAATTCTAGGGGTTTTAATTAGAAAGAGATTTCAATTAATCAACCTAGGGTTAGACGTTAGTAGCCTCAAAAGAGGTATTAATATAAATTAGGGAATCCTACGGATCAAGTCAAGTGAATAAATCGTCTGGTTTAGAGTTAGATAACAAGTGAAGTCTAGGTGGATTCTTCGTCGGGTATTGTCTTAATCAATTGGTTTTTCCCACAAGTATTTTCCCAATTCATTCTCTTTGTCTTAGCATCTTTAGCTTAATAGTTAGTTAATTTTAGATTAAATAAACAATTCACTTTTATTTTAGGCTAAATAATAAAAAGAAAGTTAGTATTAGTACTTTTGGTTCCTTTGGGTTCGACAATTCGATCTTGCCGCTAAACTATACCACTGTTCGATAGGTGCACTTGCCTCAAGTCGTTGTCACAGTTATTTTCTAGGCTCGATCATTCTATTTATAAATTTTTAAGACTCTGACATAACAATCAAGTTTTTGGCGCCGTTGCCGGGGAACTAAAATATTAAGAATGCTCAAATTTTATTACTTTAGCTATTTTTATTTTTGCTATTTATTTTTATTTTTATTTTGCTTTTAACTTTGCTAATTTTTCTTCTTTTATTTGTTCTTAGCAGGTACCTCTAGTTTATGACTAGAAGGAACCCGACAGGAGCCTTGATTTACGACAGTGATATTGAAGGTACTGTTCGTAGAAATCGTAGAGAAATAAGGTGAAGCTTAAATTACATAGAAGAAGAGAAAGAAGTCGAAATTAATACCACCGAAGAGATGGCTGAGAATAATCCGCTACCTCTAGAGGTGGCTGACAATCATGCTCCTCGAACTATGTATGATTATGCTAAACCTAATTTAACAGGAACTGAGTCAAGTATTGTTAGACCTGCTATTGCTGCAAATAATTTTGAACTGAAACCTAACACAATTCAAATGATACAACAATTTGTTCAGTTTGATGGTTTGCAGGATGAAGATCCAAACAATCACTTGGCGAATTTCCTAGAATTTTGCGATACTTTCAAAATAATGGCGTTTCTGGTGATGCCATCCGTCTTCGGTTATTTCCCTTTTCTTTGAGGAATAAAGCCAGACAGTGGTTGCATTCTCTGCCACGAGGGCCAATTACTACATTGGAACAAATGACTGAAAATTTTTTATTAAAATACTTTCTGCCGGCTAAAACGACAAAATTAAGGAATGATATCTCTTCTTTTGTGCAGATGGATTTAGAAACACTTTACGGTGCATGGGAGAGATACAAAGATCTATTGAAGAGGTGTCCACACCATTGATTACCCTTGTGGCTACAGTTCCAAACTTTTTACAACAGGGTAAACCCTTCAATGAGGCAATTGATCGATTCAGCCGCCGGCGGAACATTGAATAACAAAACACCTGAGGTTGCTTATGAAATCATTGAAGAGATGTCACTGAATAACTATCAGTGGCAAGTTATAAGGACAAAGCCAACAAAAGTAGCCAATGTTTTCAACCTTGACGCAGTAACCATGCTATCAAATCAGGTAGAGATGTTAAATAAAAAGGTTGATGGTTTATGTGGTTCTCTGCAGGTACATCCAGTTATGCAGTGCGATACGAGTGGAGGAGGGATGAACAACACAGACTATCCACCTTACAACCCGAGCGCTAAAAATGAGCAAGTTCACTATATGGGTAACAATTTCAAATCTCAAAATAACCCTTATAGTAATTCTTATAATCCAGGTTGGAGGAACCACCCCAATTTTTCATGGGGTGGTCAAGGAAATCAAAGACAACAACCCCCTCCAAACTTCCAACAACAGCCCTACCCATAGGAAAAGAAACCAAACCTTGAGGAGATGTTGTCAAAATTTATAGCGGTGTCAGAAACACGTTTTCAAAACACCGAAACAACAGTTAAAAATCAACAGGCATCGATTCAAGGGATCAAGAACCAATTAGGGCAACTTGCCAAGATTATCTCAGAACGACCACAAGGCAGCTTGCCAAGCAACACTAAGACTAACCCAAAGGAGCAACTTCAAAGCTATAACAGCTCAGGATAGTGTAGGGTTAGACGAGCCTAAATTAAGCCAAGAGAATTCAGTAGAGAATGGTAAGGTCGAGGTAAGTCATGAGAAGCCAAAACCGATAATTAAATAGTACCAACCTCGTATACCTTATCCTGATGCGATGAAGAAGGACAACACAGACGAACAATTTGGTAAATTCCTTAAACTCTTAAAGAAATTACATATTAACTTATCGTTTCTTGAAGCTCTTTTGCAGATGCTAGATTCAAGGAAATTTTTAAAAGATCTGTTAACAAACAAAAGGAAGTTAGACGAGGAATCGCATGTGAAACTAAACGCAGTGTGCTCAGCAATGTTGCAAAATAAACTACCACGAAAATAAAAAGATCCAGGGAGTTTTACAATTCCATGCTTAATTGGTAGTTTATCTATTAATAATGCTTTAGCTGATTTAGGGGCAAGCATAAATGTTATGCCTTATAAATTGTTTAAACAACTATGTCTAGGAAACCCAAACAAACTAGGATGATCATTCAATTAGCTGATAAAACTGTTAGAATTCCTAGGGGTATAATTGAAGATGTTCTTGTGAAATTTGATAAATTCGTATTCCCAGTAGAATTTTTCGTTTTAGACATGGATGAGGACAATAGTATCCCCTTAATTTTAAGAAGACCCTTTTTAGCAACTTTAGGACTAAAATTGATGTTAGCGCAGGTGAACTCATACTTTGTGTAGGTGACGAATCAATCAGTCTCCAGGCTCTCGACTCCGTTAGGACATCGAATAATTAAGGTGAGAACATAAATTCTATTAATAACCATTCGGTTAAACCTTCTTTTCAGGAGGCACCACAGAACAACACAACTGAGCCGAAGCCTATATCTCATACCAATAAGGAAATAACTCATGAGGAACAAAGGCTTCAAATCGATGAACTAGACGAGTGGAAGACACACTTCAAGGAGAAATTAGGAATACACAAAGCAAAACCAAAGCCATTCCATGGGACAAACAAATTCAAGATCGGAGATCAGGTATTGATAGATAAGACAAACCCTCGAATACTTCCTCCTAACCCTGATACAAATAAAGAAATCTCTTTTAAGGTAATCAATGTTTTCCCATATGGAACAGTCGAGGTAAGTAATCCTACTTTCAGCACTTTTAAAGTAAACGCTACTCGACTCGAATTACATACTGATAATAGGACTGATAACATGAGGAATGACTTTCAACTCTTCAAACCACCATGAACATGCGAATGAGAGGTAAGTCTAGCTTAAGACTATAAACGAGCGCTTCTCAGGAGGCAACCCGAGCACTAATCCAAATAATTTTTTCATTTTCATTTTTTCTTTTATTTTTCCTTTTTAGTACCTAACTTTAAACTAACAAAGTGTAAACTTCTACACCACACAGCCTTACACACGGCCGTGGTCGTGGCCGTGTGGATATTAAGGAAGTACTACTAACATGGAAGAGATAGTACGAAACAGGACGAAAAATATCTTCAAGCCATGGACACCCTCCTGAACACCACGGCCGTGCGATGCGGCCATGGCCGACACTTTATTCCCAAAACGGCGTGGCGACCTACACATGGGCGTGGGAGAAACGAACAAATTAAAACACGGCCGTGCGACAGGGCCGTGTAACTTGAAACGCCCATAGTACACGGGCGTAAGGGTGTCCCAGAAAAACAAAACTCTATTTAAATACCCCTCTTCATCTCCCCACCTACCCCAACTTTCTCTCTTCCATACCCTTTCACCTTTCCCCTTTTTAATTTTCTCTCAATTTCCTGCTCCAAACTCTCTATTTTTCACCATCCCAATTTCGAAGAAGCAGAAGAATCCAAACACAGTCTTCCTATGGGAGACCGATCTACATAATTTCATGCCGGCCGCTTCATCCACTCGACAAGCCAAGGATATTTGAGGCCATTTAGTTTTTTTTTTATTTTCTCTTCTTCTTTATTTTCCTTATCTTTATTTCTATTATGCTTAATTTAGTTTATTCTATTTTAGTTTCTTGGTTTTAGGTTCTAAAGGCTTCTTGGGAATCACCACGACCACGACCATAGCCACGAGACCACAGCCCTAGAAATAACACCCACCTCGCAAACCATCTAATAATAAGGACTCTTCAGTCCATTAATCTTTTCTTTTAATTTTATTTTACTTTCTATTTTCTTTCTTTTTCTTTTTCTTTTCTTTAAATATATATTTAGTATATTTAGAATTATTCTTATTATTTCCTGGCTAATTCTTCACGAGCTTCCCAATTTCTTCATCTAGTGCAGAGATCATCGGCGGCCACCACCCCACGACACTCCCAACTCAAGGAAGCCATCCAAATTCAGGAAGTTTTACCTCTCCCTTTCTCTTAAATTTCATATATATCTTTGTACATTGAGGGCAATGTACATTTTAAGTGTGGGGGGTGAATATTTATTTTGAGAAAGTGCCTAACTTTCTGCATTATTCTCAAATCCCTGAATGATATCTTGTCTTTAAGTACTTTACCCATATTATTAATTAGAATGAAATTGCCTGTGATCCATGATTTTCTTTGATGAGTTTTGGATTAAGTCATTGATAATTGTGCAGTGATGATTTAAACTTTAGGAGACTAGAGAATCAAGCATGATGAGTCTATTTTCAAAAATTAAAATTTTGTTAGGTTGTCTACCTGAATCTAATTATTACCTTGAAGTTTGAAATTTACAAGGTTGATATCAAAAACCCATAATTTTTGTGAGATTTTGAGCCTTTTAGAGCATACATTCTTTCGTGCTCACCTTGTGATTATTAGTGTGTCAACATTGATTTGTTATTCTAGAACTTGCTTCGGTTATACATGTCAAGACGACATCATTGATTTGATATACAGATATGATAAAGGCACTTAGGATTTAACCCACTCACTCCACTAAAAAGCTTACCCTCACAATTAACCCCTAGTGAACCCCTTTGATCCTAACAACCCTTTTTATTGACTCACCCACTAATATTAACCCAAAACCTGGTCTGTATTTGTTATCACCATTCCTTTTGACCACCCTTATATCGAGATTTGATTTGATCAGTTGCCTAACTATAATCTTTAAATCAGTAGTTAAATTCATCCGTTTTTATGATTTGTTCTTAAAAAAATAAATAAAATAAAAAACGAAGTATATTCATTATTAGTTCTATGATTAAGTGAGCTTACATGTTTAAATTCTACATCTTGAAGAAGAAGCTCGTTTTATTAGTATTACAAGTTTTCATTGATATAATTATTCAGGAGTAATTCATTTCTCTTGTTAGGTAAATTGTCAATTCAATCTCGATTCTAACCCTCTAATTCAGTCTTTATCCACACCTTTAACCCGAGCCCCATTACAACCCTTTTTAAAGACATTTTGATTTGTGTATCATCTCATTTTACAGTGGTGGAGATTTGATTTTTAGGCAAGCCTATGGGATTAACTTTTCATGTTCGACTTTTGAGTGCTTAATTTTGAACCTTAAGCACTTTCAGTGATTTGAGTGAATCCTTAGTGAGGATGTCAACTCTTATTAATTTTGAATTAAAGGTAATTATTTAGGTAAGGGGAAACACCTATGTTTTCGTGCTACAAAAACTATGACTTTGATTGTTTGCATCTTTAGAACCCTTTTGGTTAAATTATCAATGTTTGAATTACCTTTGAATTATGATGAAACATTATTGATGAATATTATGAATCAAGGAAGTTCATTTTAATTGTGAGTTGAGAATTTTGCTTAAGGACAAGCAAATGCTTAAGTGTGGGGGTATTTGATAAACTGTAATTTGAACATATTTTAATCCCACATTTAGCATACTTTTGGATGATTTAAACCTTGAATTGTGAAATTTGGTGCTCTTAATCCTTTGTTTTCATGTTTTATACCCAGGAAAGCACCGAATGATGAAAAGAACAAGAAACTGGCCCAAAACAGAGTAAGTGGGCCATATCATGAAATCGACACGGCCTGGGCCCAAGACCATATGGCCGTGCCTCATGAATGGACCCGAACACGGCCTGGCCACGATTCACACGGGCGTGTGCCATGGGCGTGTCCCTTCCGTGACAAAGAAGAGTTTCATTCGGATTAGGGTACTTAGAGGCAAAGAAAGCCATTCCAAAAGCTTATATAAACACCCTAGAGGCCAACCTTTAAAGGGGTCCTTAGGTGACCAGTTAGGCCGAAGAGCCAAGCCAGAGAGGTCAGAATTGTAGAATTTACTCGAAGAAAGCCAGTTGATTCATCTCAAGAAGCCAAAATTTTACTCAAGACGGAGGATCTTCCCTTCAATTCCTTCAGGGGGTTTTAGGGTTTTTCTTATGCTTTTTTTTTTATATTTTCTTCTGAGATGTATTCTTTTATGATTATGAACTAAACCCCTTAAATACCTGAGGGGGATGAAACCTAAGACGGATCTTGTTATTGTTTTCTGAACTTGATTTGTTCTTAATTATGTGTTCTTAATTCTTGCTTTGATATTTTAGGATATTGATTTAGGTATTGATGTGCTTAGGCAGTGGAGCAAAAGTCTCTGTTTAAGAGTAGATCTAGCATAATTAAGCGGAGTTAATCACAACCCTAGAAATAGGATGACAAAAATCTGTCGGATTAGGGTCAAACCTAATATGGGAGTCCATAGATCGAGTTAATGCAATTCTAGGGGTTTTAATTAGAAAGAGATTTCAATAAATCAACCTAGGGTTAGACGTTAGTAGCCTCGAAAGAGGTATTAATATAAATTAGGAAATCCTACGGATCAAGTCAAGTGAATAAATCGTCTGGTTTAGAGTTAGATAACAAGTGAAGTCTAGGTGGATTCTTCCTCTAGTATTGTCTTAATCAATTGGTTTTTCCCACAATTATTTTCCCAATTCGTTCTCTTTGTCTTAGCATCTTTAGCTTAATAGTTAGTTAATTTTAGATTAAATAAACAATTCACTTTTATTTTAGGCTAAATAATAAAAAGAAAGTTAGTATTAGTACTTTTGGTTCATTTGGGTTCGACAATCCGATCTGCCGCTAAACTATGCTACTGTTCGATAGGTGCACTTGCCTCAAGTCGTTGTCACAGTTAGTTTCTAGGCTCGATCATTCTTTTTATAAATTTTTAAGACTCTGACATAATGATCAATTGGATCATCTTCCATCATACCATTGTCATCCTCATGTTCTTGGAGAAATTCAACATAATTATCTGAAATTGCATTTCTCCTCTCTTTCATGGGCCTTCTTAATGGCACTTATTCTTGAGGTTGTTGAGTTTGTTCTTCTGAAACAATTACCTCATCTTAAATAGGGAGTTGTTTAATATTGTCTTGTTGAGGTTATGGATTCACTTCTTGATCAATGACTGGAATGAGAACCTGGATATCATCAAAAGTGATAGTAAGAACTGAGTTAGAATCCAATTCCTCCTCAAAAGCAATGCCTTTAACTTTATTTCTCCCTCTAAACTCAACATCCTCAAAAAAGCGTTGTAGTTCCTATCTTGAAAATATTCCTAGTTGTGGGTGTAACACCCCTAACCCGTATCTATCACTAGAACAAGGTTTTGGAGCGTTATCGAACATTCAGAACATTTATCGATTAATTCAGGCAAGTTACTATTCATTCATCGAGGTCATTCATAATGTCCCTTAAATGGACCCTCGAGGCCCAATACGAGCATTAGAATCAAGTTAGGACTAAATCGAAAACTCAAGGAATTTTTCACAAAATTCCAAAATTTTCCAAGGTGCAGGGCTCACATGCCCGTGTGGTCCAAGGGACATGCCCGTGTGACCTTAGGACACGTCCGTACTGCAAGCTGTGTTCAAAATTAAGTAGCTCTCTAACTTGCACCACACAACCATGCCACACGCCCATGTGCTAGGCCATGTGGTTATTTAATTCAATTCGAATTAGGTGCAGGTTTCACACGGCTAAGACACACGCCCGTGTTCTAGGCCGTGTGGCACACACGGCTGAGACACACGTCCGTGTCTCTGCCTATGTGCTCAATTTTGAGCATTCTATTTCTCAAAATTAAGGTGTAAGGGACACACCGCCTAACCACATGCCCGTGTTTCCAGGCCATGTGTCACATACGGTCTACACACATGCCCGTGTGTTTGCCTGTGTGGACAAAATAAAGCATTCCTAGCTTCATTTCTTACCCCAATCATTTCCATAATCCTTACACCACATCTTGCATTCATAACCCAACCAATCCAAGCATTTTATTCAAGTTAATTCTTTCATTTAACATGATATACCATCACATACAATTACTAACCATTTCAAGCATTCTAATCAAGCATATTCCATCCATCATCATCGCATATCATTTCATGCATACATGTTTACAATCTTATCTTGGTTATGTCATCATGTTAGACATAATTTGATCAACTACTTAGCATATGTGTGGCTAACATAATATGACATTACTAGTATATAAAACAATCATTACTAGCAATTCCAATGGTTGGATTACAAGCATCGTTTATGTTTACATGCCAATATGGCCAACATATCTTATACATGTCATTACAATCGCAATTGAATTACCATACTATACCGACATGGACCGATGGATAGTGTGAGTGATCTCTACCGAGCTTCCAATCCAACGAGCTTCTGATTTACTCTAAAATAGGGGAAAATAAAACAGGGTAAGCATTACATGCTTAGTAAGTTCGTATAACATGGTACTTAACTTACCATTCATCCTATTTTGAGGTAACTATGTAAAGCATATTCACTTAATTTGACCTCAGGCCCTACACACATCCTAATTGCCCTTGTTAGTAATATAATCCATGATAACATCAAGACATGTATAAGCTCAATCAGCAATCAAGTTTCCATGCATATATGCTTTCCACAACATGTATTCATTAAGCATGTATATATCATATCTTATTATTACAAGTATAGTTTCATAGTAGTTCGTTTCGACTTCAAATTGTTTCATGTCAGGACTTTACTTATTTTATTCGAGTATTAAGGTCACCAAGTAGTAGTACACTCAAGGTGTACAAATATATAATCAAGGATGAACACTCTCATCAAATAATTTCCATGTACAATTATCATCTTTTCATATTTTCATACAGTGCTAGTCATAAATCATCATTTCCTTGTATTTCATGTAATATCCTTTTACATGTCATATTTCATATCATATATATATCATTCCATGTCAATTTGTCTTAAATTCATATTTACCCTTATCAGAGCTTTACCCTTCGAATTTATTCGAAATATCGATGGATACACAGGTAGTACACTTGAGGTGTACTAATCAGAATTCGTCAATTCGTGTCCAATGGTACCCATATGGTACAATTTCAGAGAGTACACTCTCGAGCCACATATATGTAAACAATAGGATGATGGGTCTAATTGATTCTATCATAACACATATACTCATAAAAACATTATGAATTCTGTAGAACTCTGATAATAATACCAATCAATACAAAACTAGTCCAATTCTTTTCAATAATCTTTATGACCAGATAAACCACAGACTTCATTTGCCTTTACAGGAAAACTGGGGAACTTTCTTTCATGGTGAATCTCCAGAAATGCTTTGTCACCATCAGAAACTCTATTTCTTTCCATTTTAGATCCACATCGAATTCTTGATGATCAAATATTACTTTTAAACTGTCTCAAGTCCCTTTCATCTCTCTTTGGGTTCAACGAATAAAAACTACCACATGTATCTTTTTCTCATTGAACTCCGTCCAAAACACCAGAGTTTTGCATTTGTGATCATATAAAGCCTCGTACAGTATAATTTTATATGTAACTTTTAACCGTTATAAGTAATTTCAACCCAACAAATACTTTTCTCAGTTATCTTCAAATTCAAGTACATAACATTGAAGCATATCTGTCAAAATCTGAATCATATGTTTAGATTGATCATCCATCTAAGGATGAAATACCGTACTAAAATGTAACCATGTACCTAGATTTTCTTGTAACTTGTTTCAGAATCAGAATATAAACCGTAGATTTCTATCAGAAATAACAGTAACTAGCACATCATATAATCTGTCAATCTCAAAAACAAGTTATTTAAGCAATCTATCAAGCGGGAATCCATTCATGTCAGAATAAAATGTGCAGGCTTTGTCAAACAATCAACAATTACTCAAATAGTATCTTTTTTTTCATAGAAAGGGAGAATCTTGATATAAAATTCATAATAACTATGTCTCATTTCCATTTCAGTATTTTTAATGATTATAACCATCTTGAAAGTCTCACCTCTATCTTGCTAATACATCCAACATTTAAATATAGATTTAGAAATGTCACCTTTTATTTCGAGCTACTAATACATTCTTTTCAAATCATTATGCATTTCATCATTCCCCAGATAAACAGACATAGTACCACTGTGATCATTCATGTAAAATTTTCAGAACAAGCTCTAATTTCTTCAGTACACAAACTTTGTCTCTAAGTAACAGACATTTACCGAATCTATTTTGAAATTTTGATTCAAAAATCATTTCACACTGTACTCATTTAACACACAACTCTTTATCGCTTTGATGGGTGTCGAAACCACCAAAAATAATTCCTACTAAATTAACTCTAAATAGTATGATGAGACAAAAGTCCCATAAAATCTATGCCCCATATAACAAATATTTCACAAACATGTACAGGGGTTAGAAGCATTTCATTTTTTTGGCTCAAGTTTCCTACATTTTAGCACTTTTTGCATGTTTTACAGAACAAATACATATCTCGAAAAATATGTGGCCAATATAGTCCACATTCAAGTACTTTATGCGCAGTTCGTTTAGTACCAAAATGTACACCACATGCATAAGAATGAAAAAAAGATAAAATCGAGTTTACCTCAGTTTCTATAACACATTGTCGAATTACCTGATCGGAACAATATTTCCAAAGGTAGGGGTCATCCCAAACAAAGTATCTTGATTCATGTTTGATCTTATCTTTTTCAGATTGCGACAAGTTAGAAGAAACTATACCTGTAGCAAGGTAATTCACCATGTCTGCGTACCAAGGAAAAATTGTCTGAGTAGCAAGTAGACTTTCGCCCGAAAAATCATCCTTAAGTGGTGTGACATCCTTCGATGGAGGTATTCGGCTTAGATGGTCAGCTACCAAATTTTCACATTCTTTTTTGTCCTTTATTTCGAGATCGAACTCATGCAGAAGTAATATCCACCTTATAAGTCTCGGTTTTGCTTCCTTCTTCCCGATCAGATATTTAAAAACTGCATGATCAGAAAAAATGACAATCTTAGTACCTAATAAATATGAATAAACTTTTTCCAAAGCAAAAACTACAGCTAGAAACTCATTTTCAGTAGTCGAATAATTGCTTTGGGCAGCATCCAAAGTCTTAGACGCGTAGGAAATGACGTGTGGTTCTTTCTCGATTCTTTATCTAAGGACTGCTCCTACGCTATGGTCACTTGCGTCACACATTATCTAGAAAGGATAATCCCAGTTTGGTAGTTGAAAAATGGGTGTCAAAATGAGCTTATGTTTGAGCGTATCAAACGCGTCTCTGCATGATTGGTCAAACTCGAACTCCTTGTCTTTCTTTAGTAGATTGCAAAGCAGTTGTGCAATTTTTGAAAAGTCTTTAATGAACCACCTATAGAAACCTGCATGACCAAGGAAAGAATGAATCTCCCTCACAGTTGTGGGGTATGGCAGTGAGTTAATGATATCGATTTTTTCTTTATCGACAGAGATTCCCTCAGCTGAGATGATATGACCTAGAACTAATCCTTTATCTACCATAAAATGACATTTCTCATAATTTAGAACAAGATTAAATTCTAAGAATCTTTCCAAGATTTTTGCAAGATTTGATAAACATACCTCAAAAGACTCACCATATATAGTAAAGTTGTCCATGAACACCTCAATTATTTTCTCGACGTAATCAGAAAATATACTTACCATGCACCTCTGAAACGTGGCTGGTGCGTTACAAAGTCCGAACGGAATCTGTTTGTAAGCGAATGTGCCAAATGGGCACGTAAACATCGTCTTCTCTTGATCCTCAAGTGCCACTAGAATCTGGAAAAACCTTGAGTAACCATCAAGACAACAATAATGAGACTTCCCAACTAAACGTTCTAACATCTAGGCAATAAAAGGAAGTGGAAAATGATCTTTCTGAGTTAAGTAATTCAACTTCCTGTAATCGATGCAGACTCTCCACCTGTTTTGGGCTCGAGTGGGAACCATCTCATCTGTTGAATTCTCAATCACGGTTACGCCGGTCTTTTTCGGTACTACATGGACTGGGCTGACCCAATTACTGTCAGAAATGGGATAGATCATCCCAGCATCGAGTAGCTTTTGAACTTCTTTCCTTACCACCTCTGTCATGGGTGGATTGAGACGTCTTTGAGCGTCTTTTTTGGGAATGACATTATCCACAACTTGAATTTTGTGCATGCAAGTCGAGGGGCTCAATCCCTTGCTGTCAGCTATCGTCCATCCAATTACCTCTTGATAGTCTTTAAGAGCTTGCACCAAATTTTCCTCTTCTATCTTCGAGAGTTTACTCGCGATTATTACCGGTAAGGTATTTCCTTTACCAAGAAAAGCATACTTTAAATGGTCTAGAAGTGGTTTGAGTTCCAACTCTGGAGCCCGCAAAACAGATGGTACAAGCTTAGTTTGCGAAGGTGATAATTCAAGATATTTACCTAGATTTCTCCATAATTGTGGCGCCTCCAAATGAGCCACTGTTTCGTGAACAGACTCTTCAAAGGTTGTCCACTCTTCTTGTTCCTCTATGGCATTAAAGTCTAGACTTCTGCAAACAACGGTTCATAATTCATCCTCGTCATGATATTCTAAATGTAATTCAGTTAAAGGATCAATTATATCAATATTAGAAACATTAGAAATCATGCTAGGGCGGTTCATGGCCTCATAGACATTGAATTTCACCACTTCCCTATTGAACTCCATAGTGAGTATCCCACTTCGTACGTCAATCTTTGTTTGGGCGGTACTCAAAAATAGCCTCTTGAGAAGTATGTAAGATGAATTGGCCAAATTGTCATCCTTCATGTCGATAATGTAGAAGTCTACAAGAAATATTAGCTCGTTTACCTTGACAAGAATGTCCTCCAATACTCCCTTCAGATGCACCACAGATCTATCTGCTAGCTGAATAACCACACCTGTTTCCTTTAAAGGACCCGCGTTAAGTAGTTTATAAATTGAAAAAGGCATAACATTAATTGATGCGCTTAAGCCACACATTGCTTTTTTAATACTGACACTACCTATTTTACAAGATATGAAAATCACACCATGGTCCTTACATTTGGGCGGTATTTTCCTTCGCAGAACGGCGAAGACATTTTCTCCGACACTTACCTTTTCATTGCCCAGAAGTTTTCTTTTACTCGTGCATAACTCTCTTAGGAATTTTTTGTATCGTGGGATCTGCTTAATTGCATCGAAGAGGTATGTTGATTTCCACCTTTCAAAAGGTGTCGAGGATTTCCTTCTCGTCTCTCTCCTTCTTACACTAGACAAGTCTTCCAGGAAATGGAGGTGGTAGTGTAAATGATTTTTGTGGTGCTGACTCTACTGGAGCCTCCGTGTCAAGTTTCTCCTTATCTTGACTAGTGTCGTGGGTGCGACTAGTGTCGTGGCTACGACTCGTGTTAGGTACGGGCTCGTAAACCTTCCCACTCCTCAACGTCATAGCACTTGCATTGTGTCGAGGGTTTGGCTTAGTTTGGGATGGAAGCTTACCTTGGGACTCCAAACGGCTAACCGTGAGCGTGAGTTTGCTCACTTGCTTATTGGAAACATGAAAATTTACGTGTTTTTACATGCCCTTTTTAACTTAAAATCATGCTATTTCAGTTAAATTCTTGTCGAAAAATAATTAAATATTATAAAATAATTAAATTGTGATAAAATATGAACATGATGAATTTTAATTAATTTTATAGTTAATTTTGATTAATTTTGACTATATTCGACAGATTCGTACAAAGGGTGAAAATTGGCTCTGCAGACACTACTCGAAGAATAAAACTGAGAAGCAATTTGAAGTATCAAGGCAAATTTATTTCCAGCCTAAGATGGTCCAAAAATTTTTGTTAATTCATAATATAATTAATCTTAATTTATTCCCAATTTAATTTGGGCTAAATAAATTATTATTAATTAATTATGGAAAAAAGGGTCTAGTTGAACCGCACTGGTTGAACCGAATTTAGTGAACCGAACCAGCCACCAATTGGGCTGCCCAGAACCGTCCATATGCTGACCCAAATCAGCATTTTAGCTGACTAAATAAGCTTGCAAAGAAGCCTTTGAAGAACTTTCAATCTTGCATTCAAACCCCTCTAAAAAATGTGGCTTTATGGATTTGTCCCAGGCTATTTTTAGCAAAGTTGAATCTCTCAACTTTGTCATGTGTGTGGCCGACCAAGGGGGGTCTCTTTGGCTGATGGAATTTGCTATTTTTAATAGCCACAATCAGCTATAAAAGCCACCATTGCTGATCATTTAACTCACCCCTCACACTCTCATTCTCTCTTCTCCTCTCTCACTTTCTCTCAACTTTCCCTTTCCATTTCCCCTTTTGTTCAAGTGTTGATTTCTTCTCTTGGGAAAGAGGTCCTCATCAGCTATTTTTTAGCAGAAATTAAAGTTTTCATATGCCACCTTGATAGCCAAGGACAACGGAGAACAAAGAACGGAGCAATTAGTCAAGCCACGGAGAAACACCGGATTTGCTTCTTGTTCCCTATCTTTTTAAATTTCGTTGTTGTTTTGAAAACCATGTGTAACATCCTGAATTTTTGGGCCTTTGCGTTTAATGGGTGAATATGTGTAATGAGTTAGTTTGAGGATTAGGGGTCCAAATTAGGCTCAGGTTTGGGTTGAGGCTGTAGTTAAAATTCTTGTTTGAACACTTTAGTGGAAAGCTTGCTAAGTTAGGGCATAACAGATATTAGTTGTGTTTTAAAATACAAATGGGCTTGTGGCCCAGTGTCAAAATGGCACCATTAAGAGGGAAGGGAGTTGGCGTCAATTGAGGGTCCAAGGTTCGAGTCGCCCGGTACCTTTTATTTTAAATATTTTCAGCATTTATAAGAGCATTAGTGGAGTTTGGCAATGATGCTTAAATTTAGGAATTTATTTAATGTGATAATAAGGTGGATAATGTGCTGATAAAGGAAGGAAGAGGTGGAGTTATCTATGACACTGTGGATGAGTAGTCAGATGAGGATAAGGAGAAAAGATAGGATTTATCTGCAAGGCTAGGTGGTGGTCGAAATTTTGACTCTGAAGGAGAGGAGAAATCGGTTTCTGATATGGAAAAGGGGTGCCGAAATTTCCCTACTATTGGCTTAACTATTAGATATCAGGAAGGGCACTTTCGGGTTTTAAGTAAGTGCCGAAATTCTGTATAAATAGGGGTGAGATCTCATCAATTCCGGCAGTTGAACCCTACTCTTTTCTTCATTCTTTGTGCCGAAATTCTCAGTCTTCCTCTGCAATTTCTTTTCTTTTGTTTTCTTCAAAAGCCGAAATCCTCTCCATTCTTTTTCTTCCTAGCCGAAATCTCTAAGTCTCTTTCTTGTTTTCTTTTCTTCTTCTCTTTTTCTGTCAGAAATCGAAACTCTTCATTCAGCTTTTTCTAAAAGCTGAAAACGCATCAGCCTTCTCTTGTTCATACTTTTTCGGGATTTTCTTAAAAGCCGAAATTCCTAGATCTCTTCTCTGGTGTTTGCCGAATTTTCCTGCAAGGGGTAGCTGAAATCTTCTGAAGAGGTAAGTGTCGAATATGTTATTCTTTCAATCTATTCCGACTTTTAAAAACCATAGCCGAATGGCTACATGGTGGATTAATCTCGTGTTTTCTTTCATTTGTGGCATTCCGGGATTTGAAGAGGATTCAATCGTTTAGATTTTTAAGCCAGAGTTCAGTAGCACTCGGATCGTATTACTTTCGGGATTTCAAGGTAAGGAGATCTGTTAATTTAAACGTATAATTCGGGTAAAACACTAACCCTTGGCCGAATATAGGAGAGGCCTTATCTTCGCGTTCTTCCAGCTTTTGAGCAAAGTTGTAGACAAAGGGCAGTAGATCTGATTAGTGAGGGTATCGACATAGAGAGTAGTACTACGTGTTATCAGGTGTGTAACTTCTCATACCATTTAGACTGTCTGTTCGTATGTGTATATAAATCTGTTTATATTCTGTTAAATGCCGAGATCCCGGTATAACGGTTGAAAACCCGAGGAGGGTAAAGGCGAATCACCAGGTTAGTGATTTCTGTCATTCATAAGTGAATGTTTCTGTTGAGATGAAATGTTTTATTTGTATGCCGATTTCTATGTATGCACGGGGTTGGGTGATTGATGAAAGGGGAAGTGCTCTGTTGTAGTGGCTTTTGCCATGATCTGTTGTAGTGGCTTTTGCCATGATCTGTTGTAGTGGCTTTTTTCCATGATCTGTTGTAGTGGCTATTGCCATGATCTGACGATGAGCAGCTAACTGCAGCATGACTACCATCAATGGTGTGTAGCGGTGTGGGTTGATTGTAGAAATCCTCAATGGTGTGATTGGCAGGTAAAGGTGGTGTGTAACGGATGGAAACCTAGGATTGGGTTGGGCCTTGCATAATTCCTGATATGTTATATTTTGTCATCTGTTCTGTGGGGCTAAGGCCCAATCTGATGGTGCACGAGAGTTGCACACTGAGTCTCGTGACTCACCCTATTATTTAACATCTTTCAGGTAGCACCTAGTGCATCGGACCGGGCTGGAGAGGAGCGCAAGGTGGCCATGCGAGAGATTATTTTGATTTAGCAAAAGACTTTACTTAGTTTATTTACTTTTAACATTTTTAGTTAGTGGGTTATAGATTTCATTGTAATAAGGCCATGGGCCACTAGCTTTATATTATATTTCCGGATTTTGGGCTTTTATTATTATTAGACATTTAGATTTTACGTTTTAATTAAGCTAAGTCATGTATCAAATTTCGGTTTCTAATTCACTAAGGCATTAATAGAAAATGTGTATCTTTTACAAATTATTCACCTATTTAGTTTTCCCGAATAAAAGGTTAAACTCAAGAAAAATATTTCCCGAAATTGCGACATCCTTTAAAATCTCCTTAGTGACATGCTAGATCCGGTCATAGTGTTTGGGCTGGGTTTGGGGGTGTTACACCATGTTTATGAATATTTATGCTGTTTAAATGGTTATCTTAATCAATTTATCTTGAATTTAATCCGTGTTGGGTTGATTATATTCTGCCTACTTGAATTATCGAATTGTGTTTGTGCTGTTATAGGCCTCGATAAGATGCTTGATTAAGTAAAATCATGCCTAAGTTATTCTTGCAATATTAATTGTTAGATAACTAATGAATTAATTATTAAATCGTAGAAATTGTAATTAATTGACACAATACTTAATCAGTGCATGTTTATTCTTCTAAGGTAGTTGAAGTTTAAATTAGCATTGTATTCGGCAATACATATGCCTTGCATAACTTGCAAGATTATTGTGATTAAACTGTTTCAAGGTAGAAATACTCTGTTACCTCACTTGAGCTTTTATATGCTTGTGAAGATTGATTAATCTCTTGGATTTACATTGAAAAATGTTCAAGAGATTGATTAATTTAATAAGTATGTATGAGCAGTAGTTAGCAAATTATCGAGTTGCCGTGAATTTGTTCGTAGCAGTATAAACATAAGTTTAATAATTCTACGTTAAAAGGAATGTAATTGATCAAACACAATTATATCATCTAGATTAAACCTTATTTGAACTCGTGCATTAGAACCTTTTTATTTTTAATTTTTTTAATTAGTTTTTAAACCTTAGTTTTTAATCATCTTTAAACCAAAATATTTTCCATCAACAAAGTGTTTTAAAATCAATTTCATAAATATTCCTTTTTATAGTCCCTGTGGGTATGATAACTCGACATTTACTTGTCACTTTATTACTTGTTGCGATTGTGTACACTTGCACATTTTCGTCGTTCCACTTATCCCATTCTTGCAAATGCATGTCAATTTTTTGTTGGAATTTCTTAGTACTATTGGCTAGCCTTTCCATTATGGCTTCCAAAGACGACTTTGAGGGTGGTAACTGTTGATTCTGAGGTGACCTTTGTTGGTACGGTTGATTGAACAGCGGATTTGTCCCATAACTGAGATTCAGGTGATCCTTCCACCCCATATTATACGAGTTCGAGTAGGGGTCATATCGCCTCTGGGGCGGTCTTGGAAAGTTCCCGACAGCATTCACTTTTTCTGTTGAATCCTCATGTAAAATAGGATAGGAGTCCGTCGAATGGTCTAGTTTAGCGTAAATTTCGCACAACCATGCTGGGCTCGTTTTATTTGTAAGCAAAGTTTGAACAACGTTAGTCAGCTTATCAATTTTATATTCTAGAGATAGAGAACTTAACCCATGAACCCGTCTTGTGGGTTTTGTGGTCGGTCGAAATTGTTGAGAGTTAGCAACCATGGTTGAAATCAACTCCCGTGCTCTCTAAGGAGTCATGTTGACTAGTGCCCCTCCACTTGCAGCATCTATCATATTCATTTCCATCGGAAGTAATCCCTCATAGAAATACTGCAAGAGAGACTGTTCAGTTAGCCCATGTTGTGGGCAACTTGCACACAACTTTTTGTATCGCTCCCAGTAATCGTAGAACGATTCAACGTCCTTTTGACAAATTCCCACAATGTCCCTCCGTAGTTCGACTGCTCGGGCTGCAGGGAAGAATCCCTCAAGAAGCAAACGAGACATGTCAGACCATGTGTTGACAAATCCCGGGGGTAAATAAAATAGCCACTCTCTAGCAGAGTCGACTAGTGAGAAAGGAAAAGCACGAAGTTTGATTTGGTCTTCCATTACTCCCTGAGGCTTCATGCTTGTGCAAACCATATGAAATTCTTTAAGATGGGTGTGCGGATTCTTATTCTGTAATCCACAGAAAGTGGGTAGTAAATGGATCAAACCCGGTGCCAAAATTTCATGGGCGTCGAAACCACCAAAAATAATTCCTACTAAATTAACTTTAAATAGTAGTCAAGAGTGGTAGTAGGGTCGAGTCCACATGGATTGGATATCGTAATCAACTTCCATGTTCACTTATGAACAGAATATTCGTCGTGTCAAGGGTCGTGGCAAGAGTCGTGCCCACGACTCCAAACGTACTTACAACAAAAATAAACAAGTAAATCGGAGGAGTTTGAGAATGTTTAAGAGAGTAAATAATCAAATCAGCTTAAATAAACAAATGATTAATATTGAAAATAAATGCAAATTGGAAATAAATTCAGACTTGTGTAAACAGATAAAATAAGCCTTAGCCTTAGACTCGGTAAATTTCGTATCAAGAATCTATCCTTGAAAATTAATCTTCTCCTCCAAACGATAAGCTAGTTATAGCAGTTAAGAACGTCCTAACCACCAATTCCTCCTCTCGTAGCTAGTTCCGATATGACTTGCAAACCAACCCTTACCGATTATGTAACTGAGATACACGTGTTCCCGATTCAATATTCTGGCACTCTTGCATTCTGAAGAACCCAACTCCAATCAACGACCTCAACCATGTGGGTCGTTTAAACCTGATCACTTCTTCCTTGATTTGTTCTCAGAAATTCAAATACAGCACGCTTGACTCGAATCTCCAACTGTCAGCAAACACAACTCCAACCCAACGTGCACTTTGACTTGAAATCGAATTTAACTTTAAGGGATGATTGGTCTATCCCAATACTTACGAAAAAAATGAATACCAGTTAGAAGGATGCACAAGTTTGTATCTCAAATTCTCGACCGGAAAGAACACCGACCTAAAGCTAAGATGAAATTTAGTGAAGCATGAAATTATTCATGCTTTGTATGTTTTAAAAGGTAGGTTGATGATAATGGAAGAAATTGGGGAATGAAAAGACCTGAAAGGCAATTTGCCCAATTTATAAAAGTAAGCAAAATGCCAATGAAAATAGCAGTTGCTCACGTCAATTCCAAAGAAAAAGAAAGAACAATTCTATTCCAAATTAGAGTAGGAAAGCAGAATTCATTGATGATTTTCCAAAGAACACTAAGGCTCTATTTATATACATAAAATTTACTATTTTTGGCCTTAGCTAATTTAACATAAAATCAAAAATAAAATAAATAAAATAAAACTAAAATAAGACTTTTTTATTTTTGGCTTTTTACAAAGTCAAAATATCTAGTAAGCCCTTGGCTTTCTCCATATTTTTCATTCGGCCCCATTCCATTGATTTTGTTTCAATTTGGTGCTTTTCAGCTTATTTTTGTCTCTTAGCATCCTAATTTCATCCCTAACAAGATTAAAACATAAAAGTACTAATTAGCAAGGATCAACTCAGAAATAAAATGAATTTAAACACAAAATAACATGCAAATTAATATGTTATCACACTTTCTGAGTTTCATTGATTTGTTGTAGAGACATCGGCTTAGCTCTATACTCAGTTAAAATTGAGCTATTATCAAACAATCATATTCGATACCCATGGCTTGCAAAATATATAGAGATTTGCTACTCAGAACATCTGTAACCACATTCATTCTTTCCAAGTGATATACAATTATCAAGTCATAATCTTTCAACATTCAAACCATATACGCTATCTCAGATTCAAATCTTTTAGCAGCATCAGATACTTCAAACTTTTATAATCGGTGAATATATGACATTTTCACCAAACAAGAAATGTTGTCAGATTTCAATACAGAAACAATGGCTGTCAATTCTAGGTCATGTATCGAGTAATTCTTTTTATGTGGTTTTTAACTATCTGAAAGCACAGGCTATTACTTTGCCTTACTGCATCAAAACACAATCTAATCCTATTCAATAGTATATCACTATAATAACAAATTCCTTACCTGATTCAGGTTGAACTAGAATTAATACTTTGGTCAACAGAGCTTCCAACTGGTCAAAACTTTACTGATATTTATCGGTCCATTCAAATCTTACCTCTTTTCTGTAATAATTGGAACATCAATGTAACTATTTCAATTGTTAACATTGAAGCTTTAAGTTTTTCTAAAGCCAGATCCATCAAATATATTCAAAACCATAGTGCTACATTATGACTGACATTTCAACCGTATAGATAAAGCAACACTTCAATATCAATGGTGTACCTCAATTTATAAGAGAGATAACCGAATGTGGCCCCAATAATAACCAAAGCAGTAATATAGTTTCTATAATCTGTGATCCCTATCACCATACCTATGATTGAGTCAATATTTATATTGGTAATGAATGTAATTACCTCCAATTAAAGAATATCTTTCACAGATAACCCAAGTTTACATACTAAAGAGATTGTTGATATCTCAGAGAAAATTCAGAAGAATAATATAACACATACTCAGTAGAAACCACTGTGATAAAAACAATATAACTTGCACATTCGCAATTCAGGGCTTCAATCAGTAGAAGTAGAAGATAATATCACATGAATCTTATCATCAAATCTTATATCATTCATGATAAATTAGCAACCCAAGTAAAACAGAGCAATACCGCTCATGAATCAACCAGACATTCCGTAATTTCATCTATCATGATTTACTAGCCTTTCAATACGACAAATATTGCATCTGTACATACACAATTTCATATGCCTCTGATAATAGTAGAACATATAAAGTGCCCAGAAAATATTACTGTAATATCCCTGATTATAACAGCTGCATTAAAATATTGGTGCAATTTCATCACTATTCCACTAACTAATAAAGTCATCAATAATCTTACATTATTCAGTTCACTGAAAGAGTCAGTTCAGAAGAATTTTCGGCTAATCCGTTCTATAAATATCATGTCTAGATAAGTCTTTTACTCATGAACAACTTCTTCCTTAACAATAACATCACATAATCAGAATAATCCTCAGAAAAATCTGATATCACTTTTAATACCGTCTTTACTTATCAACCCATTCTCAATTCTGACTACATCATTAGTCATTCAGCCTTTGAACTCTTTAGTTCCACATGCATAAGCTTAATCCATATAAATCTTGTGAATTTCATTTTATAACACTATACCGGTAAGGGGGTAGAGATCGTAAGCCTCAAAATTTATCTTTCATATATATATATATATATATATACTCATATAACATAACATTTATCATTCTCATGTACTATAAAATATTTATCCGTACCTTTTCTATTTCTATTTTATCATCAGTAACATTTTACTCAGATACTTGAGTATCTCTTTCAGAGTCATCGGAATTAGCTCGATTAGAAAGCATCTTTGTTTATTTGTAAAACAATTTTTATCAGAGTCGGAAGATATCACACTATCACAGGTTAAATAATGGCATGTATTTCTAGACTCCACATACGCTACGTTCAGTCCGAGAACTGACTAAATCATAGCTCTGATACCACTAAATGTAAACCCCTAACATGTATTCGTCACCAGAACAAGGTTTCAAAGCGTTATCGAACATTCAAAATATTTATCAATTAATTCAGGCAAGTTATTATTCATTCACGAAGGTCATTCATAATGTCCCTTAAATGGAACCTCGAGGCCCAATACGAGCATTAGAATCAAGTTGGGACTAAATCGGGAACTCAGGAAATTTTTTGCGAAATTCTAAAATTTTCCAAGGTGCAGGGCTCACACGCCCGTATGGTCCAAGGGACACGCTCGTGCTGCAGGCCATGTTCAAAACTAGATAGTCTCTGACTTGCGCCACACAGCCATGCCACACGCCCGCATGCTAGGCCGTGTGGTTATTTAATTCAATTCGAATTAGGTGCAGGTTTCACATGGCTAAGACACACGCCCGTGTTTTAGGCCGTGTGGCACACACGGCTGAGACATACGCCCGTGTCTCAGCCCGTGTGCTCAATTCTGAGCATTCTGTTTCTCAAAATTAAGGTGCAAGGGACACACTACCTAATCACATGCCCGTGTTACCAGGCCATGTGTCACACACGGTCTAGACACACGCCCGTGTGTCTGCCCATGTGGACAAAATAAAGCTATTCCTAGCTTCATTTCTCACCCCAATCATTGCCATAATCCTACACCACATCTTGCATTCATAACCCAACCAATCCAAGCATTTTATTCAAGTTAATTCTATCATTTAACATGATATACCATCACATACAATTACTAACCATTTCAAGCATTCTAATCAATCATATTCCATCCATCATCATGGCATATCATTTCATGCATACATGTTTACAATCTTATCTTGGTTATGTCCTCATGTTAGACATAATTTGATCAACTACTTAACATATGTGTGACTAACATAATATGACATTACCAGTATATCAAAACAATCATTATTAGCCATTCCAATGGCTAGATTACAAGAATCGTTTATGTTTACATGCCAATTTGGCCAACATATCCTATACATGTCATTACAACCGCAATTGAATACCATACTATACCGACATAGACCGATGGATAGTGTGAGTGATCTCTGCCGAGCTTCTAATCCAACGAGCTTCTGATTTACTCTAAAACAGGGGAAAATAAAACGGGGTAAGCATTACATGCTTAGTAAGTTCATATAACGTGGTACTTAACTTACCAATCATCCTATTTTGAGGTAACTATGTAAGGCATATTCACTTAATTTGACCTCAAGCCCTACACACATCCTCATTGCCCTTGTTAGTCATATAATCCATGATAACATCAAGACATGTATAAGATCAATCAACAATCAAATTTCCATGCATATATGCTTTCCACAACATGTATTCATTAAGCATGTATATATCATCTCTTATTATTACAAGTATAGTTTCATAGTAGTTCGTTTCGAGTTCAAATCGTTTCATATCAGGAATTTACTCATTTTATTCGAGTATTAAGGTCACCATGTAGTAGTACACTCAAGGTGTACAAATATATAATCAAGGATGAACACTCTCATCAAATAATTTCCATGTACAATTATCATATTTTCATATTTTCATACATCACTAGTCATAAATCATCATTTTCTTGTATTTCATGTAATATCATTTTTCATGTCATATTTCATATCATATCATATATATATATATATATATATATTATTCCATGTCAATTTGTCTTAAATTCATATTTTCCCTTATCAGAGCTTTACCCGTTGAATTTATTCGAAAGATCGATGGATACACAGGTAGTACACTCGAGGTGTACTAATCAGAATTCATCAATTCGCGTCCAATGGTACCCATATGGTACAATTTCAGAGAGTACGCTCTCTAGCCACATATATGTAAACAACAGGATTACCAGTCCCGGATAAATCCTTTTTTACGTCATATGCTTTAAAGAGCTTGATTTGGATTACCCGTCCGTGCTAAATACGATCTATAACATATGCTCAAAAGGACTTATATCAGGATTACCTGTCTAGGCTAAATCCTATCAGGATTGAGGTCGAAGGATTACTCATCCGAGCTAAATCCTATCTGCAACAAATGCAGGACCTCTTTCGTTTCGGGAAATCACATATCCATCGATTTTCCATTTATTTAAACGGGATTTAAACACTTTTCAAGCATTATCGGGCGTTTGATTATTTCATACCTCTGTAACATTTATGTAATTCGAGTGAAACATATTCCACATTCATGTCAAGCATACAAGTAACATTTTATTTACCAATTTATTGGGTATTTTCATTTATCGGGCTATATCGAGTAGGTGATCATTTCACATATTTATGACATTAATAAAATTCACAAACACAACATATAAATCAAGCATAAAAACATATACAATTTAGTTACACGAACTTACCTCGACAAATGTTCGTGTACATAAATCCACTAATTTGACATTTTCCTCGTTCTAACTCCGAATTTGGTCTTTTCGGATCTATATGAGTAAGTTTAACATTAATTCATCATATTTTACAACTTTTCATTTTAGTTCCTAAATCATGTTTTCATCAAAAATCACTTTGTAAAAGTTGTTTATCTATTAATAATCTTTCATTTTCTACCATAAATTTCTAATTTCCAGCATAATACATCCATGACCCATTTTCATACATTGATAACTTTTCAAATTAATCCCTCAAATAGATAGTTTAGGCTATCCTGGTTCCAAAAATACCAAAATTACTAAAAATGAGCCAAGGAAACTTACCCAATTTGGCCATGAAAGTTTCTTCTCTCTCTCCTAGGGTTTCCATGTTTATTTTGGGGAAGAAGATGAGAAAATAAGATGAAATCTATTTTATCATCTTTTAATTAATTAAAATTTTCACTTTCCAATTTAGTCCCTAGCCTTTTTTTCTCACTTTCCATGGATGAGTCATCAAGAAAAATCTACATACTTTTCTTAATGGTCTAATTACCATATAAGGAACTTCAGTTTTCAATTCCATAGCTATTTGACCCTTATAGCTACTAGAATTCAACTTTCACATTTTATGTGATTTAGTCCTTCTCGTAATTAAGCGCATAATCGGTAAAATTTTCTTTTCAAAATTTTCACACAATATTTCTAGTATATAATGGATCATATAATAAAATAAAAATAAACTTTATTTTTTGGCTCAAATTTGTGGTCCCGAGACCACTGTTTTGATTTCACCGAAATTGGGCTGTTACAATGGGATCATAAAACTTATAGCCCTTATATTGCTCAAAATAATCAATAAAGTAGTTGCTCACTATTTTGGAGTCTGATTTCTTTTCATGTGGCGTATAAAGCCTTGCCTCAACTAGAAATCCCCAAATGTGAAAATTCTTTAGACTAGGGTTTCAACTTGTCCAAAGCTCATAAGGTGTTCTTACAGGTGCTTTAGTGGGCACTCTATTAAGAATATAAGCTGCTATTTTTAGAGGCACTGGCCAAATGAGCATTTTCAGACTTATCATGTTTCAACATTTCTTCCTCTTGCACACAATGAGAAATGAGCTCATTTAGAGTCCATTTCTCTTTTTGACAATTGTAACTAATTTTAAATTGGTTAAAATGTGCAGGAAGTGATACCAAAACCATAAGAACAAGTAGTTCCTTAGAAAGCATAATCTTAAGTGTCTTAAGTCTTGAAGCAACATGGAGAATCTCTATAATGTACTCCCTTATGTTTTCTTGGCCCTAATACTTCATAGATATAAAAAAAATCAAAAGTGATGTCATCTTAACCTTATCATTTTTGGCAAAATGTTTCTGAATTTTGTTAAGGAAACCTTTGGCCTGAGTAATCTCTTCAAATTCTGTGCCCCTAAAGGCTTCTGAAATGTTGTTCTCATGATTATTAGACTCGTGCAGTTTGAACGATCCCACCTCTCAAAATCCATTTTAGCGTTAGGGGTACTTGTCGTAATGAGAGGTGCAAGTTGTTCTTCCTTTAGTGCAAGTTCTATATCCATACAGTCAAGTACTATAAGTAAGTGTCTTTTTCATTCCTTAAAATTAGTTTCATTAAGCATGAGGATAAAATTTATATTAACAGATACTCTAATTGAATATAGAACAAAATAGATAAAACAATCTCATATCAATATTCATAAGTAAACAATAAATTCAAAATAATGACTAATCTCATTTCAAGATACCAAACACAACATTAATATCAAGTTTTTGGATAGTAATATTAACAGCAAATGATACTATTGTTGTTGCAATCAAACACTGACAATAAATTATGTCAAACAATGAATCAATCTTTGGACTAACTTATTGCTCACATAAAGTACCTTGTAATTGTCACACATTTATCACCACAAATGTAATTGAAATTCTTCCAAAATATTAACTTACCTTTGGGACAATTAATAAACGCATGAATCACAAAAACATATAATCATCTTGATATTTTAAATAAACTAATCTACGCAAAAGAAGCCACTTTGGTGGCACCTTGTTTCAACTAATCTATTTAAAATATTAGATATTCTTAATTAAATCCCAAAGCCAAAAAACTGAATTTATTTATTTCAAAATATTTCAAATTTAAGCCAAAATAAATTGAATAAAGTTAAATCTCATCTCAAGATATCGGGCACTCCATTGTTATTTCATTTTTGGACAAAAATATTAACTTGTAAGTGATATTTTATTGTAGTAATAAAAAATTGATAATAAAAACATGTCGAACAATAAATTTTCCTTTGCGCCGATTTATTGCTCACATGTAAAACTAAATAATCGTCACATGTTTATCACCACAGTTACACATGTAATTTTGTTAAATATTAACCTTCCTTTGGGCCGATCAATATTAACATGACTTAAGTTACATTTACACAACCTTTTATATTTTACAACAAAATAATTTCAATAACATAGATCACTTTGGCAACTTATTATTTCAATTAAGTTATTTTAATATATATATAAATATATCATTATTCAGATTTAAAATGTTCATAATAGTCAAAGGTCAGAACTGTAATTTCTGATTGCACTACAATTTTTGAAATAACCCAAAATAAGGTTGTCTAAATAGCATAATAAAAGATCGAAAACTTTAATCTTTCACTAGTTTTTTTAAACCATATATGTCAAAACCTAACATAAATAATATAGTGATTCAAAGCCAAATAATTAACAAGCACATGTATTCATAATTTTGGCATAGACAAAAACACCAAAGTAATTCACACATATACGTGTATTTAAAATCAAACAGAAAAACTTATCCTGCATAAAATTTTTTTTATGATTATACAGAGATTCACATGAATACTTGAAAAATATTTTCAAGCTAATAAATCTCAGAAACAAAATCATAATAGTTAGCATAACTCACAATCCATACAATAAATGATATCATCATAATTTAACCAAATATTTGAAACCATAAGATGTCAAAACCTATATTATAGAATTGATAAATGATAAAACTAACATATTTTAATCCAGTTATTAATGCGTTTTCGGATGATTCTTTATGCAAATTGTGAATTTGATGCTCTTAATCCTTTGAACTCATGTTCCTATACTTAGGTGAGCATTTGGGAGCAAAAGGAGCGAAAATCAGACATAAAGAGCAGATTTTAGGAGCCACACGGGTTGGACACACGCCTGTGTGAGCCACACGGCCATGTGCAACCCCTTGTCGATTTCACAACTTGCTTCCCAAACACGCGAAAAAATGTAATTTTTAGTCTTTCTGAGCATTCTAAAGTTTATAAATACCAAATAGAAGAAGATATATAAGAGCCATCAGAGAATCTTGAAGAAGACAACTCGAAGAACACCATTGGAGTCAACTCAGAAGCAGATTTCCATCAAGATCGAAGACCTGCTTTTGATTTCTTCTGAATTTTTTATGAGTTTCTTTGTTTCTTGTGGTTTTTCTGACTTTGAGATGTTTTTATTCAGAATTATGAACTAATTTCCTAGATACCTAGGGAAGATGAAACCTAAGATGAATTTTATTATTTGATTTCTGTTTTACACTATAAATATTTGATTCTTGTTCTCAATTATGCGTGTTTATTTCTTGTTTTAATATTTCTGGGATATTAATTCATGTTTAATGTGCTTAATTCAATGGAGGAAAAGTCTCAATTTAAGAGTAGATCTAGTATAATTTAGTGGACTTGCATGCAATCCTAGAAATAGGATGACATAAATTTACAGGATTAGAATCAAATCTAATAAGGGAATCCATAGATTGAGTTAATGCGACGATAGGGGTTTTAATTAGAAAGAAATTTCATTTAATCAACCTAGAGTCAATTTCTCTTACTCTCGAAAGAAATATTAGCACAATGTAGGGATTTCTACGGTTAAGACACCAAGTGAATAAATCGTTTAATTCAGATTCATAATAATAGATGAAGTCTAGCAGATTTTTTTCCTGAGTATTGTCTCTCTCATTGGTTATTATTCGATTATATTCCTAATTCATTCTCTGATGAGTTCTTAGTTAGATTAGTTTAGTAATTTTAGTTTAAAACCTATCACTCCAAATTGTCGGCTAAATAATAGAAAAACGATAATTACTAATACTTTTGGTTTTCGTGGATATAATATCTCTACTCACCATAATTATACTATTTATTGATAGATACACTTGCCTTTGTCGTATTTTTAGTTAGTCATGTGAGGCACATCAATAATCAAATTTAAAAGCAATTTCTTTAAACATGTATTATGTTTGACATAAATTTTCACTAAAACACTCAAAAAATTGAATATATAAAAAAACTTTAACGAATATCCATAAAAAATAATATAATAAAAATATATCATTTATATACTAAAATAAATAAATAATGGTTTCATAACGAAACCCAATCACCATTATTAGTCAAAAATCACTTAAATTTAAAATTTGACAATGATTATAACTCACTATGACAGTAAATTTGGCAATAATGCATTCGTTCTCACACTATCTAAATGTAAAACCAGTTTCATTATCTCGTAAAAATCTTGAAATAACATGTCTTTAAGAAACAAAAATTTCCTAACAAGAAAGAAAAAAAGAAAGAAATAGTTGAACAGATTTTATTGCACATGCGCCAGGAATTTCAAAGTAACCAACTGTGATTCACTAATCTAACGAAATTAAGGGATAATTTTTATGTAAGTATCATGGTTCATCGAATGAAACAACGATTCAATTCAAATTCCCATGAAATCAAAGTAAAATACTTAAGTGTATCCTCTCTTTATTATAAAAAATAACCCTAAAAAACTAATCATAATTAATCAAAAACCTAAACAAATTTACCAAGAATTTCAAAGCTGTACACATGCTCTAGCTTCAGCTATCGTCGTGTCCCTCACATACTCATTCGGGTAAGTGCATGCAGCCAAGATATGTCCTTCATTATCTCTTATAAGAACTCATGTTACTGATCTATTGGACTGACTGTTATAACAAGCATCAAAATTTAATTTGACACTATCCCCCTCTGATGACTGCCATACAACTGCTCTATTATTCTGCATGCCACCCGTAACATTTTCTAGACTGTCCATTTCTGCCATGTAGGCATTAATAAATGAAATTACTTTGAATACGTTCTGCCCTGTACCTTCGTGATACGTTTTATTGGGACCCAAAATATGACTGCCAATTTTTTGCATAAATCTATATTATCCCATAGCAAAACAGGCGGTGTTTTTTTTGGCCATGTTAAAATAATTTGCGGTGTTTATGTGGGAAAACGCACTTAAATTTTGTAAGTGTAAAAATAGCGCTTTTTATAAAATATGATTTTTAGTGGCGTTTCTCGTAAAAACGCTGTTAAAGAATATAATATTTAGCGGCGCTTTTACCAAAAAGGCTGCTAAAGAATATGATTTTTAGTGGCATTTAAGAACATGATCTTTAACGATAATTTTAGTAAAAGCGTCGCTAAAGTCATGTTCTTTAGCAGCGTTTGTAAAAAAAGTGCAATTAAAAATCATGTTATATACCTGCGTTTGTGGGAAAAACGTTGCTAAAAATTACACTTTATAGCGGTGTTTGTGGGAAAAGCGTTGCTAAATATTATATTATTTAGCGACGTTTTTAGTAAAAGCAGTTTGTGGGAAAACGCCACTAACTTTAGCAGAGTTTATCAAACAATTTTAACTCATATGAAATTTGAATTTTTAACATAATTTCTTGTAACATCAAATCCAACAAAAAACTTTCAATCTAAATGATACTATCACGAAAGAAATATGTATATAATCTAAATTAATAAATGAAATAACATAATATATTATATTCAAAAGTTATAAATTTATATTTTTAATATATTCTCATAATAAGAAAACAGAAGTTTAAGATGGCGGATTCTGCGATTGCTAAAACATCTTTATCATATTCTAAAGCTGTAGTTGGAGTTTGTAATATTTTCTTTTTGCCTCTCCTTCTCTTGTTGCTGCCTCCGCTTTAAGTCGTAGTTGGAGTTCATTATATTTTCTTTCAGCTTCTACTTCTCTCGATGTTGCTTCCGCTTTAAATTTTAGCAATTTGCTCAATTGTGCTTGCTTACATCTAAGCTATCTGGTCTTTTAATCTCTAAACTTCATCTTGAGCTTGATTGGCTAAAAGCATGTATTGTGGCGAGCTGGATTCAAAATATTGAGTTGGGTTAAAAAAATCCTTGAAATTATAATACCCCTTACCCGTATTAAACGCCAAAACAGAATACGAGGTGTTACCAGACTTATACGCAAGCAATCATATAAAATCGTAACATGACTTTCCACTCAAATTTAAAACTTTTCATATCGTCCCCTTTTTCAAGCCTGCGAGTCCCAAAACACACTTTAGGAACGATTTGAAATCAAACCAAACTCTTTAGAAGACCTCTGTAAAAACTTAGAAAATTTTCTAAAAACAGTTCACACGCCCATGTGGAAGAAAGGACACGCCCGTGTGGAAGAAGGGATACACTCATGTGGCATATCGCATGCTCGTGTTCCATACCTATGTAGATTTATTTCTCAATTCGAACCTACAAGGATTTTCATACGGCCTGACACATGCCCGTATCCATGGCCCGTGTCCCTCACACGGTTATTACACGCCTGTGTCTTATCTTGTATGCAAAAATCTTAACATTTTGTTTCTAATGTCATCATCTCAATAAGGTCAAATGGTTAGGGCACACGTCCGTAGCCTTAGGCCCTGTGGCGAATTAAATTTCTAAATTCAGGTGCAGACTTCACACAGCCTGGATACATTTCCATGTCTTAAGGCCGTGTCTCTCACACGGTTGAGACACGTGGTCGTGTCTCAGCTAGTGTGGTTACTACTGAGAATTTTATTTTGCCAACATAAGATACAGAAGGACAAATAACCAAACCACATGCACATAGGGCAGATCGTGTGTCACACATGACCTAGACACACGCCCCCGTGTGGACGAGGACAAGGTTATTTACCAAGTCCTTTTTTGTCACTCCTACTTGAACCAATATAAGCCACATCTAGCAACTAAATCATTCATGCGTAAATATACCAATTACTTAACCATACAACTTGCACATTCATGAATAACACCATCATTTCCTAGATTAATAAGAAAGAGCCATCAACTATGGCCTTATACAAAAGAATTCATATTCAAATGAGCAAACACATTTGGCTAAAACAATATGACATTTAAACAAAGACTAAGTCTCTATACATACCATACTCAAAATGCTAAATCTAATTATATCAAAATGTGTGGATAGTGTGGGTGATCCTCTGATGGTCTCCGTATCCCGAGTTGGCTCTTCGACACTATAAAACAAGGAAAAAGAGAAGGGAGTAAGCTTTAACCTTAGTAAGTCTATATGTAAACAATGAACATTATACCACATACTTATCAATCAAGAACATTACTTACTAATCAAGAACAGTTCAGATCCTCATACTTATACTTACTCATTTCAAATCTTACCACATCCCAAAAACATATTATAAGACATTACTCACATTTATATGCACATATACCCTGCCCTTATCACCACAAAGCCACATGAAATTTCACTTAGAAAAAGTTTCTCGATGAACACTTCGAAATAATATTAGATACACTGTGGTATCGCACACAGCCCACCGATAATCATATAACACGGTGGTATCGCACACAGTCCACCAACAATGATAATTACGGTGGTATCGCACAAAGTCCACCAACAATGAAAAATACGGTGGTACGCACACAGTCCACCAACAATGATAAATACGGTGGTATCTCACACAACCCACTAATAATCACTTATTCATGGATTTTATCCGTATCATTTTCCTATTCCGAAGGCTTATCTGAGAATTTCCTCACTTTCTATCATTTTGATAGATATCAATACTATTCATTAACATTTCACACATTGCATTAATATGTAAAAACATAAGTAAAAAGGATGTATCATTTACACATAAACATGCTAAGGTACAAAATATGTTAATTTGCAATTTAGTCCGAAACCTTGCTTTTTTCTCTGTCAGAGTTGATTCCACGTTCTTCTTGATCCATAATGACACATTTAGCTTATTAAATAACCACATTAATCAAATCACTCCAAAATTCCTATTTTGGCAAAATTACCATTTTGCCCTTAGACTTTCATAAAATTATTATTTTTTCCCCTAGCCTCGTAAAATGAAATGTGTTCATTTTTCACACTCCCAAGCCTAGCTAATTTATATTCCCTTTTATAGCAATTTAAGATTTCAATTATTATACACATTTACCACTTATTTTACAACCTTTACAAAAAGGTAATTTTAGGTGTTTTCATGAAAACACCTTTCACAAAAGTTGTGTATTTAACGACCAAGACTCATTTTCTTCCATGAAATTTCATAAATCAACATGAATATTCACATGGAAAAACCCTAGACTCTCAACCATTTTACAAAATAGTCCCCTATTTAGTTAGCTTAAGCTTTAGGGGTTCTTAAGACTAATAATCCTTGTGATATGACTAACTTCCGTCCCATTAGTTTCTGCAGGGTCATTTATAAAATTGTTTCGAAAGTTTTGGCGAATTGGCTCAAAGAGACTTTCCCCATGTGCATCAGTCCGAATCAAAGTGCGTTTGTGCCCGACCGGATGATCCATGATAACGTACTGATTGCTCATGAGCTAATCCATTATCTCCAGAGCTCTAAAAATGGCCCGAACAAAGGCTGTGTGGTTAAGCTTGACATGAGTAAGGCGTATGATCAGGTGGAATGGAGCTTTCTTGAAAGGGTCATGATAAAGCTTGGCTACTCGAGCGGATGGGTCGATAAAATCATGAACTGTGTCCGTTCAGTCAAATATAGAGTCAAATGCAACTCAAGCCTTACTGAAACTATAAATCCAGAAAGGGGCCTTCGACAAGGGGACCCCTTATCCCCCTATCTTTTCCTTTTCTGCATGGAGGCCCTATCCCGTATGCTTATGGATGCCCAAGAGAATAAAAAGCTTAAAGGCATTCGTGCTAGCAAGGATGGGCCCAGAATAAACCATCTTTTCTTTGCTGATGATGCTCTTTTGTTTGTCAGGAACAATAAGAACGAGATGGAAGCTTGCAAGAGGATTCTCAACAACTTTGAAAGCTTTTCGGGTCAGAGAATAAATGCTGACAAGTCTATGGTGTACTTTAGCTCGAAAACCCTCATTCCACATAGAGATGCTGCAAACGACATCTTCCGTATGAAGGTGGTGGACAATTTGGACAATTATCTTGGAGCTCCCGATTCCGGTTGGTAAGAAGAAGTTCTATGCGTTTAAGAGTATCCTGAAACGCACGGCGAACAGAATAAATAGCTGGTCGAAATGATTGTTATCCTGTGCGAGCAAAGAGATTTTTAATAAGTCTGTTATCCAATGATCCCAACCTACGCTTTTTCTGTCTTTCTTGCACCAAAGGGTGTAGTTGAGGATATCCAAGCTATGATAAGTCGTGTATGGTGGGGTGGTGGTGAGAACAACAGAGTATGGAGTAGGGTGGCGTGAGATCGCATGTGCCACCCTAAAGGCATGAGAGGTCTTGGCTTTAGGGACTTGCGTCTTTTTAATGTGGCCCTCTTAAGTAGGCAAGTGTGGCAACTACTAAATTGTAAAGACACCCTCTGCCACAAGGTCCTTAGCGCCAAATACTTTCCTAATGGGGACATTTTCCATCCTAAAAAAATTGACAAGCTATCGTTCACCTGGCAAAGCATTTCCAAAGCAGCCTGCATGTTGAGCAAGGGGTTTGGTTGGAGTGTGGGTAATGGAAGAAGCATTGATATTTGGAGAGATCAATGGGGCTTCGAAGGTCTGATGGGATCCTCTATTCGTGTGGACAAGAGGTTGGTAACAGAGAAACATGTCTCCGATTTGCTTGCTGAGAACGGGAAAAGTTGGAATGAAGATAGGATCCTGGAGCTATATGGGGAGAGTATGAAGGACCAAATTTGCAAAATCCCCATTGTTCATAATAGCCATGCTGACCAACGAGTATGGTTTCATAATCCTTGGGGCTTTTTTTCTACGAAAATGGCTTACTCTTGGCTGATTCTTAAGAAGGTCGGCTTCAGTCCTCATCGCATCTTTTGGAGGTTGATTTGGAAGCTAAAGACCCTCCCAAAAATTTGGATTTTTTGCTGGAAATTAGGCCATGACATTCTTCCTACATACGATAAAATTGCTAATATTTGAAGTGGCTTCAATAGCTTATGCCCGAGATGTGGGAAGGCTAGGGAGACTCTTTTTCACGCCATGAAGGATTGCCCTAAAGCTAGGGCTGTGCTGGAGTATGGAGGGCTTAATAATAGATTGCTCGTCGAGAACTTCACCAGTTGCATCGATTGGTTAGAAGAAACAATGAGAGTTTTGGACAGATAGGCCGTTGCTGATCTCATTACGGTCCTCTGGAATATTTGGAACAGTAGAAATAACTGTGTTTTTCGGGGGGAGGATGAAGAAGCCAGAATCACGTGGGAAAGAGTTTCATGTTTGAGTAACGATTTTAGGATCTTCAACATGATTGAGGCGCCGATGCTTCCGGTTTTGAACAAGGATAGGGGGTGGAAAAAACCCAAGCTAGGGGTGATAAAAGTCAATTTTGACGCAGCACTCCAAGACAACAAAGCATGTTATGGTTTGGTGGCTAGAGACCACGATGGTTTTGTGCTTGGTGGGTAGATCGGAATGCTGAATAACATGAAGAGCACCGAGTGGGCGGAGGTGCAAGCCATGGAAAAGAGCATCAGGTTTACGTGTTCAAAAGGCTGGAGCAAAGTGGCTGTTGAGACAGATTGTGTCAGCTTGTCAATCGGTTCAACAAGAGAAATGTTGACTTAACTATTATGGGTTTTTGTATGCGGCACTTGTTTACTTTAGCCGACTCTTTTCTTTTTTTCATTTTTACTTGGGTACCCAGATCTGGGAATAAGGCTGCTGACATGTTATGTAAATTGGTTAAAGACAATTATTGTACTGTGGATTTTGACGTGGATTACCCGTTGGAAATCCATGACATTATTTTGAAAGATGCTATAAATTGAGTTGACCGTTTTTGGGTCATTTTGACCAAAAAAAAGCTTTAGGGGTTTCAAAAGTACAAAAATTATCAAGAAAGACCACCAAAATCACTTACTTACAAGGAGTGTAAATTTCTAAAAATTTCAAGCTTCCAAAACCCCTCTTTGGCTGATAGTTTCAGTGGAGGAAGAAGAAGAATGAAAAAGATGATAGCTTTTCTTTTTGTTTTATTTATTTATTCAATTAAGTCACTTAATTCACCAAACATTGACCAAATTTAGTCTTCTTGTCCATATGGTCGGCTATCAACCTTAGAAAGGTCTAATTGCACATTAAGGATCTCTAATTTAAGGTTCCATAGCTATTTGACACCTCTAGCTAGTAAAATAAAACTTTCGTACTTTATGCGATTTAGTCCTTTTTTCACAATTAAACATGAAATCGCTAAAATTAATACATTAAAATTTTCATGCATTCATATAGTCATGCCATAATCCATAAAATAATATTAAAAATAATTTCTTCGACCTCGAAGTAGTGGTTCCGAAACCACTGTTTCGACTAGCCCGAAAATCGAGCTGTTACAACTCTCCCCCTTAAGGGATTTTCGTTCCTAAAAATCTTACCAATAAAAAGGTTTGGGTATTGTTCTCTTATGGCTTTTTCCGGTTCCCACGTAGCCTCTTCTACACCATGTTTTTGCCACAATACTTACACTAAGGCTATACTTTTATTCCTCAACTACTTAACCTCTTGAGCCAAAATCTTAATTGGTTCCACTTCCTAGGTCATATCTAGTCATATCTCAATTTCGATCAGAGGAATCACATGCGAAGGATCGGAACGATATCGTCACAACATCAACACATGAAACACATTGTGTATTCTCTCTAACTCCATCGACAAAGCAAACCAATAAGCTACTGGTCCAATCCTTTCAATAACTTCATACAGCCCTATGAATTGCGGACTCAATTTGCCCTTCCAACCAAATCTCAATATTTTCTTCCACGGGGATACTTTCAGGAATACTTTATCGCCCACCTAAAACTCAATTTCTTTCCTTTTTAAATTCGCATATGACTTTTGTCGATCTGAAGCAGCTTTTCAGACTATCATGGATCATTTTCACCTTCTCTTCGATTTCTCTAACTAAATCAACCCCGTGAATTTGCTTCTCACTAAGCTCGGTCCAATACAAAGGAGTTTGACACTTGCGTCCATCTAATGTTTCGTATAGTGTCATCTGTATACTTGACTGATACCTATTGTTGTAGGCAAATTCGACCAAAGGTAGATATTTTTCGCAACTACCTTCGAACTCTAAAACATAACATCGGAGCATATCTTCGAGAACTTGAATCACTCTTTTGGATTGACCATCAGTTTGTGGATGGAACGCAGTACTAAAATTCAATTTTGTACCCAAGGCTTCTTGCAACTTTTACCAAAATCTCGAAGTAAATCTTGGATCTCTATCCGAAATAATAGATATAGGTACCCCATGTAATATCACAATTTCGGCAATATACAGCTCAACCAACTTGTCAAGTGAGTAATCAACACGTACCGGTATAAAGTGAGCCGCTTTTGTTAATCTATCAATGATAACCTACACAACATCCCTTCTTTTTTGAAGTCGTAGGTAACCCCGTTACAAAATCCATCGTGATTCAGTCCCATTTCCACTCGGGAACCATCATTGGCTAAAATAAACCCGAAGGTACCTGATGCTCGACTTTCACTTGTTGACAGATCAAACACTTTGTAACAAATTCGGAGATGTCTCTTTTCATACCCGGCCACCAATACAACTTCTTCAAATCGTTATACATTTTTTGTACTACCCGGATGTACTGACAAACAACCATTGTGTGCCTCATGTAAAATTCTCTGAATCAGCTCATCATCTTTCAGTACACAAACTCTATCACGAAACATTAAACAATCATCTGGACCAACCCAAAAATCAGAGTTATTTCTCGATTCACACTAAGCTCTCTTAGCTTGCATTTCACTATCATTCCTTTGAGCTTCACAAATCTGCTGGAGAAACAACGATCCAACTCGGCCAATATAGAACCATCATCAAACAATGTCAAACTCATACTCATAGCTCTCAAAGCACACAAGGATTTTCTGCTCAAGGCATCGGTGACCACATTCGCCTTCCATGGGCGATAATAAATCACCAGCTCATAATCTTTCAATAATTCGAGCCACCTCCGTTGACACAAATTCAAGTCCTTTTGTGATCGGTAAAGATTCGACATTTCTCACCATACAAATAATGACTCCAAATCTTCAAAGCAAAGACGATGGCAGCCAATTCCAAATAGTGCGTCGGATAATTCTTTTCATGTGGTTTTAGCTGTCTTGAGGCGTAAGCTACTACTTTTCCCTCTTGCATCAACACACAACCAATTCCATTCATTGACGCATCACTATATATCACAAAATCCTTTCCCGACTCAGGTTGTACCAAACGGAGGCTTCAGTCAATAATGCTTTCAGTTTCTTAAAACTCTGTTGGCACCTCTCTGTCCATTCGAACTTGACATCTTTATGTAGCAATCTCATTATTGGTGTAGCAATCATGGAGAACCCTTTAATGAACCGTCGGTAGAATCCCGCTAAGCCCAAAAAGCTCCTAATCTTTGACACATTCCTCGACGGTTTCCACTCAACAATAGCTGAGATATTACTCGGATCAACTCTAATTCCATCACCCGACACGATGTGTTCTAAGAATCTGACCTCTCGGAGCCAAAAATAACTCCTGCTAAACTTAGCATACAACTGGTTATCTCTTAAGGCTTGCAAAATAGTTCTTAAATTCTCCTTGTGCTCACTCTCATCCCCAGAATAAATTAGTATATCATCAATGAAAACAACTAAAAAATTATCCAAGTATGGTCAGAAAATACGGTTCATTAAATCTATAAATACAGCAGGAGCATTTGTTAAGCTAAAGGGCATAACGAGGAACTCGTAATGGCCATACCTCATCTAAAATGCAGTTTTTGGTACATCTTGTTCCTTAACTCTCAGCTGGTAATATCCAGACATCAAGTCTATCTTGGAAAACAAAGTGACTCCCTTCAATTGATCAAACAAATCATCGATCCTTGGCAATGGGTACTTATTCTTTATGGTCACATTATTAAGCTGCCTATAATCTATACATAACCTCATGGAACCATATTTCTTTTTCATAAAAAGTACCAGAGCACCCCATGGAGAATAACTTGGTCTTGCAAAACCCTTATCCGTTGACTCTTGTAGCTGAACTTTCAACTCTTTCAGCTCCAATGATGCCATCCTATACGGGGCAACCGAAATAGGTGTCGTACCAGGTACTAACTCAATACCGAACTCAAACCTCCCTAACTAGAGGCAATCTAGGTAACTCTTCCAGAAACATGTCCGTATACTCACATACCACAGACACTGATTCAATCTTTACTTCCGACTCTTGAGAATTTAACACAAATGCAAGATAGGACTCATACCCTTTTCTCATACATTTTTCAGTTGCCATAGCAGAAATCACTACAGGCAAGCTATCTGATTCACCTGATTCAACCCGAATAGTATCTCTATTTACACATCTCAGTTCAATAAACTTACTACCACAATTTACTAACACATTATAAACAGTCAACCAATCCATGCCAAGAATTAGGTCAAATTCATCAAATAGTAGTAGCATGAGGTTAGCTAGAAAATATTGGCCTCTAATCATCAAGGGACAGTTTCTACACACTTTGTCAACTAACACATGCTTGCCTAATGGGTTTGTCACTTTTACCACAAATTTTGTATATTCAACAATCATATTCATACTAGATACCAATTTCATACAAACATACGAATGAGTAGACCCCGGATCAATCAAAGCAACAACAGAAATATCATGAAGAGAAAAAGTACTCGTAATCACATCTGGGGATGATGCCTCTTCGAGAGCGCGAATGGCGTAAGTCCTTGCAAGCGTTCTACTCTCTGATCTCACAGCAGAATCTCTAGGCGCACTTTTACTGCTAGCCCCACTTCCCGGGTTCTTCTTTGGTCTACCCCTCGAAGGTACATTACTCGCTCTCACTTCTTGTTTTCTGTCTTTCTCATCCTTCTCAGGATAGTTTCGAATGAAGTGGTCTAATGAACTGCACTTGTAGCAAGCTCGATTGTTTCCCCAACACTCTCTAGTATGTTGTCTACCACAGTTTGGACACTCAGGTTTATTTGACTTCGTATTACCCACACTTGCCATCGAGGTAGCTTGAACTCTAGAGCCCGAATATGTGTTACCACGATCTTGATGTGAATACCTGGCTGAAGCAGTCATCCGAGGGTTCGTTTCTTTGGACCTCTTTGATTGGAATTGGAATGACTTACTCATCCGCCTCTTCCTTGTATCTCGGGCCTCAAGCATAGCTTTTCTCTTTTCTTTATTCAGTTCTTCAGCCTTGCAAGCTCTATCGATCAATACCATGAATTCTTTCAACTCTAAGATCCCGACTAACAATCTAATGTCCTTGTTCAGCCCATCTTCGAATCTTTTACACATAATAGCTTCAATAGATACCCACTCTTGAGCATACTTACTGAGTCTGACAAATTCACGCTCATACTCTGCCACAGACATTTTGCCTTGCTTCAACTTGAGCAACTCCTTCCGTTTCTGACCGATAAACCGCTGACTTATGTATTTCTTCCAGAACTCTTCTAAGAAGAATTCCCATGTCACTCTCTCCCTAGGAACTATAGATGTTAGCGTTTTCCACCAGCGGCATGCTAACGATACAACACATTTTAAACATTCCTCAGGCGTGCAAGAAAGTTCATCAAACACTCGTATAGAATTCTCAAGCCAGAACTCTACTTTCTCAGGGTCATCATCTATGTTGGCTCTAAATTACTCGGCCCTTGCTTTTGAATTTTATTGACCGGGGGCTTAGTCAGTCATACTAAATCAATACCTTGAGGAGCTACGTGTAACACCCCAAACCCGGCCCATGCGGTATGACCGGATCTAGTATGTCACATGAAGAAATTACTTGTCATTTTACTAATAATTGACGTTATTTGGTTATCGTTAAGAAAAAGAAGTTTGGTTTATAGATATTTGATAAAATACTACAAATTTCAAGAGGTTGATTGGTAAATCGTAATTTGAACTAGTGCACTTTAAAAATCGTGACTTTTGAAAATATTGTTGATAATTCGAAGGAAAATCCAAGTTAAATTATTTGTACATATTTGTTATGAAATCCGTTTGTTGATAAATTTTAAGAAAAACTGTTGTTTATGATTTCAGAAAAATCTCCATTTAAAACAATTCATGGAAGGTAATAAGCATGTCAAACATAAAACAAAATAAAAATCCCAAAGGCCTTATTACAACTTTAAACCCAAAATAGTAAAAGTAACAAAATTAAGCAGAAAAGAAATTTACTAAAGTTCGAAAATATCATTCCAAAAGTATGGCCTCCACCGAATCATCCATGGCCCCAAGTCCTCGTCACTGAGCATTACCTGCAAGGATTAAGAAAGGAAGGGGGTGAGTTATAAGAACTCAGTGCATAATCCCCTTACCGTCATCCACTGGGCCTGAACTCGCATAGCATAATCTTAGGCCAAAGCCCAATTACATAATAGTATTTATATGAAATGTATGCAGCCCAACCCATCCATCCATCACACCCCCTACCAGCCAATCACACCTGTGGGGATCAAGTCAATCCACCCCGCCGCTCACACCAAATTTGCAGTCAAGCTGCTATAATATATTATTTTTGTGGTCAAACCACTGAAATCAAAATTTAAGCACAATAATTAACAAATTGTGGCTATGCCACCAGGCTACACTGCTCAAATTTTCCCATCCCATGCAAAATGTAAAAATGCAACATACATAATAAAATATACACACACACACACACACATATATATATATAACCACCATTAACCTAGTGAATTATTTCGGTGAATCGGCCCATTAAAGCAATTTAATAATTCGGCTCACTAAGGCATTCTTAGCAAACCGGTCCATAGGGGCATTTTCGTAAATCGACTCATAGGGGTATTTTCGTAAATCGGCCCATAGGGCATTTTGATAATATAGCAATTTAATACCGATTTTGACAGATCTTTAGAAATAGTGTTGATTAAGCAAATTACTCGATTCATGCCATATTACGGGTATTAGATTGTAAGCAACAACGATCTATTTTCCAACATGATAGTGAATCACGTATCTATGGGGTTTCGGTGTGAGATTACACACCTGATTACGGTAAGAACTAAACCTTCTTGATCGTCGACACCTAAATCACCATAACACTCGATTAACTAACAAAAGATAGTGTCTTAATCCAAATCTAAATCAATGATCTAAAAAATGCTTACCCTTAGTATCGTGAATGACCACGATTTGCCTACTCTCACCAGAAGATGGTCCACAACCCGGTGGAAAATCTCGAACTGCCGATACAGCCCTTCGTTTGAACTTGGGAGTAGAGATTGCAAGTCCACTCCCTTTTTGTCCTCCTATCGATTTTCCTTTAGTATCGCTCCCACTTGCCTCCATTGGAAAAGTCTCGGTTAGAATAATACTATGATGAGAAAAAGTCTAAGGAGAGGGTTTCGGCTTACCACTACTTCTGAAGGACCAATGAGTAGAAAAGACGAGTGATTTAGTCCCTAGAATAAATGATTAAACGTAACCATCGATCCATTTTAACGGAATAACCAAGCAATGAGAGATATCGAAATGAATCATGAAGAAACTTCTTACCTTGATGATAGATCCGACTCCCACCTATTCGACTTAAAGCTAAAGATGAGTCGGCAAGGTTGTGATATTCGGCCAACCGACAAGAACACTACAAAATGGAGATGATCACGATATGAGGGAGTAGGAGAGAGCGATGTTTCGGTTTAAAGAACCATCCAATGATAAGGGGTACATATTCGGTCATGGAGAAAAGAAAATGAAAAGAAGAGAAAGAGATCACTTACCCGATTCGGTCAAGGAAGAGAGTGCCCAACACAAAGGAAAATGAAGAAGAGATAAAGTGCTATAAGGTTCGGCTATTTAGAGAGAAAAGGACAAGGAAGGTTCGGCCTTCAAGTATTATTGACTAATGAAAAAGAGGAAGATTGGATAATAGTGAGAAAGAAAAGAAAAGAAAAGCAAACTATGAAAAGATGAGAAAAAGAAGAGAAAGTATCCTTTAAGGTCACGGTTTTAGGCAAGAAAAGAAGTATCAAATGGTTAAAAGAAAAGAACTTTCAAATGGAACAAAAACTTCTCAAAGTGCCTAAGAAAATTCGGCAATCAAAGGGAAAAGATTGAAAAAGAGAGCACCAAAATGTTAAAAAGAAAATGAAAGCCTTTCATGTACAAACTTGCAAAAAGGCCAAAAGAATTTCGGCTCCCCTTTTCTCCCTACCAAAACCGTGTATCACCTTTTACCAAAAAGATGAGTGTTGACCAAAATTCTTTCCCAAGCTCCTTCCAAAAAATTTGGCCAACATGTTCCCCCCTTATCTCTTTCCGTTACTTCTTTCCTTATTTTTTCCTTGATCTTCTCCTTAGTGTTCTTTCCATCAATAAAAAGTCTTCCTTACCTTCTTTAAAGCCTTGGCCGACACTTACTATCATCCACATAATTAACACAAAAAAATTAAATCCCAAAAGTTGCAATAGATGGGATTCAAACTCCACCCCTTAAGCTCCTTCATGTGACGCCACACCACTATGCTACTAGCTTCACTTGTGCTAGCAAAATACACTCTTATTCTTTTAAGTCTTGATGCCGCTTACCTTCTCCCCCTTAAGTGCTTAAACACAAAAATTTTACTAAGGCCCAACTCAACCCCAAGCCTTCTTAGGGTCCTAAAACATACACAACTAACACTCTTAGCTAGCCTAACGCATGGTATAATGCAAAACATAAAATCTCAAATTTCAAGATGTTACACTACGGGAACCGGCTGAGGTATAGGAGGGGGTGGAGGAGGTTGAGCATTAGAATTTGCTCGAACAAATTCGGTATACCAGTTACTCATCATATGGAGAAAGGTTTCCCGAGCCTTTTCTTCTTGACCCTATGTCTCAGGTCTACTTTCTACTGGAGTGGTCCCTTGCGCGGGAGCTGACGCATTACTAGCAGCATCATCAGCAGCAGCTCGGTCAGGATCCATTTACTATATGAAAACACAGTTTGAAATTGTCAGGAGTCACCACACTATCATAATATCTTTATGACATGTATAGCTAGACTCTTACACACACTATGGCAATCCAAGAACCGACTAAACCATAACTCTGATATCACTAATTGTAACACCCCTTACCCATATTCAATGCTGAAACAAGGTACGAGGCGTTACCAGACTTATACGCAAGCAACCATACAAAATCGTGACATGACTTTCAACTCAAATTTAAAACTTTTCATATCGCCTCTTTTTCAAGCCTACGAGGCCCAAAACATGCTTCAGGAGTGGTTCGGGATCAAACCAAACTCTTTAAAAGACCTCTAGAAAAATCTAGAAAATTTTCTAAAAATAGCCCACACGCCCGTGTGGACGAAGGGACACGCCCGTGTGGCATATCGCATGCCCGTGTTCCATACCCGTGTAGATTTGTTTCTCAATTCGAACCTATAGGGGTTTTCACAAGGCTTGACATATGCCCGTGTCCCTCACATGGCCATGACACACCCGTGTCTTATCCCGTGTGCAAAAACCTTGACATTCTGTTTCTGGCATCATCATCCGAATAAGGTCACACGGCCAGGGCACATGCCCATGTCCTTAGGTCATGTGGTGAATTAAATTCCTAAATTCAGGTGCAGACTTCACACGGCCTGGGCACATGCCCATGTCCTAAGGCCGTGTCTCTCACACGGTTGAGACACACGGTCGTGCCTCAGCCCGTGTGGTTACTATTGGGCATTTTGTTTTGCCAACTTAAGATGTAGGGGGACACACGGCCAAACCACACGCCCATAGGGCAAATCATATGTCACACATGACCTAGACACACGCTAGTGTGTCTACTCGTGTGGACGAGGACAAGGTTATTTATCAAGCCCTTTCTATCACTCTTACTTGCACTAATATAAGCCATATCTAGCAACCAAATCATTCATGCATAAATATACCAATTACTTAACCATACAACTTGCATATTCATGAATAACACCATCATTTCCTAGATTAATAAGAAAGAGCCATCAACTATGGCCTTATAAAAAAGAATTCATATTCAAATGAGCCAACACATTTGGCCAAAACAATATGACATTTAAACAAAGACTAAGTCCCTATACATGTCATACTCAAAATGCTAAATCTAATTATACCAAAGTGTGTGGATAGTGTGGGCGATCCTCCAACGGTCTCTGTATCCCGAGCTGGCTCTTCGACACTATAAAACAAGGGAAAAGAGAAAGGAGTAAGCTTTAGGCTTAGTAAGTCTATATGTAAACAATGAACATCATACCACATACTTATCAATCAAGAACATTACTTACTAATCAAGAATAGTTCAGATCCTCATACTTAAACTTACTCATTTCAAATCTTACCACATCCCAAAAACATATTATAAGACATTGCTCACATTTATATGCACTTATACCCTGCACTTATCACCACAAAGCCACATGAAATTTCACTTAGAAAACTTTTCTCGATGAACACTTCGAAATAATAATAGATACATGGTGGTTTAACACACAACCCACCATTAATAAATAACACGGTGGTATCGCACACAGCTCACCAATAATCAAATAACACGGTGGTATCGCACACAGCCCACCAACAATGATAATTAGGGTGGTATCACACACAGTCCACCAACAATGATAGATACGGTGGTATCTCACACAACCCACCAATAATCACTTATTCATGGATTTTTTATTCGTATCATTTTCCTATTCCGAAGGTTCATCCGAGAATTTCCTCACTTTCTATCATTTTGATAGATATCAATAATATTCATTCACATTCCACACATTGTGTAACATCCTGAAAAGGGCCTATGCATTTTCGGTTTAATTGTACGAAATGACATGTCTTAAGTATTATGAATAAATTTTGAATATTTTTGGAAACCCGAAAATGTATGGAAAAGATTTAGAAATGAACATTTTGGAAACCTGAAAATGTATGGAAATGTTAAGTTTAAAAATGGAAAGTGAACATTTCTGGAAACTTGGAAATGTAAGGAAATGTCAAGTTTAAAGAGCCAAACGAAAATTTTTGGAAACTTAGAAATGACTTAGAAATGTCGAGTTTTAAAGTTTAAAAGAGGAAACTGAGGCAAGATGGTCTTAAGAGAAAAAGTATGTGAAATTTGACACACAAATGGGCTTGGAAAAGTGGCCTGAAGATGCCACTTAGGGCCTCTAGAAATGGCGCCACATGCAAGGGTGTTGGGCCTGAATTCGAGTCACATGGGAAGCAAATAAAAGAAGTTTTGTTTTTGCTTCTAGATGCACAGAGGTGGACGGCACAAGGCTTGCAAAAGAGGAGTTTCATTCTCTTTTAAATTCGGCTAATTAGGAGATAAATAAAGGAATTTGTTTTAGATTATTTCTAAGAGATAATAAGGATTATTCTTTATTTATCTTTTTATTAAAGAGATAAAGTTATCAAATAAAGAAGAGTGGTGGCCAAGTAAGGGATTCTAGGGGATAAATTCGGCTATAAAAGGAAGAACATAGGGCTACTCATCAATTTTCTTCCTCCGCTTTCTCTGCCGAATTCCCTAGCCTTTCTTCTCTCCTCTTTTTCTTTTGTCTAGCCGAATTCCTCTTCACCCTTAGTTCCCCTTGCTGATTTTCTTTAAGATCATATCCCTTCTCTTCTCATAGTTTTCTTTCAAAAGCTGAAACTAGGTAATTGTTAGAACCTAGCCGATTGTTCACTAAAGCCAAAGCCGAATCTTTGTTGTGACAGAAGGGTGTTGCCGATTTCATCCATAGAGGTAAGATCAACTGTTATTTGATTTCCAATCTCTCCTTTTTAGCCGAAATATAGGAATCTAACTCCTTTAGGATTCCATGGCCGAAACTTTGAAGGGTTCTTTTTGGATTTCGGCAGCTGTCGACTACAAGGAAGAATATTTTGGGATTTCTAAGATTAAGGTAAGACATCTGATATTCGGCCATAGGCCATTTAATGATGATTAAGTGTTAGAAATCAATCTAACATGTGCTTATAGGATTTTCGATAGCACTAAGAAAGCAAGGATCTATTTCGGGATTTGAATAATCATCAAATCGGCATCAAAGGTAAGTTTTAAGAATACTAATCCTACTAGGATTTGGAATTGTGGCCGAATGGCTTTTTATTAAAGTAATAAGTGATAAATCAAATGTAGGGATTAAGGATCTAAGCATTAGATCAAGCTTTTCGGGATCTCAAGGAATTCCTAAGCGAATCAAATGTGTACCCCACACTATTTCTTGATATGTGTCATGGCATGTTTAATAAAAGTATATGTGATATTAAGAATATGAAAGTGGTTAAGGTACCATGTTATGGTACTAAGTACTCAGGTACGTTTCCTACTCCTACTAGGAATTTGAAATATGTTATTTAACATGAGAATAAGAATAAGAACGTGAACTCTGGCATATTTATGCATATTACTATTATATGGGGCATATGGGTTGTTTTTGAAAGGGGAAGTAAATGTGGTGGCCTAAGACCACGAACACGGTGACCTAAGACTGTGATATCTGAATGTGGTGACCTAAGACCACAGTAATCTGAATGTGGTGACCTAAGACCACAATAATCTGAACGTGGTGACCTAAGACCACGAACGCGGTGACCTAAGACCGCGATACAGAGTGTAGCGGAAGGAGGGTCGACTTAGTAGTCCCCGCGGTGTACAGGTTGGTACGGGGGAGTGTAGCGGATGGCTTATTAGGTTTGGGCTTGGGAATGCATCATCAATTGTATGCTATGATATGAATGTGTAATATTTGTTATGCCTGATTCTGTTATGATTTAGTGTTGTGTACACATTGAGTCTGTTGACTCACCCCGTTGTGGGACTATTTTCAGGTGACGAACAGTAATGGACCGGGCTCGGCAGAAGCTTAGGGATGGCCATGCACAACAAGAAATTTATGATTTGGACACTTATTTTATTTTAAGTACTTTAAAATTATTTTGGGGAAATATTTGATGTAATAAGGACATAAGGCCATAGTTGAATATACTCTATATGTTTATCACTTAAGATTAAAAAGGGTTTTCCATATAAAATCGACTCCGTTTCCAACTCAAGCCCAACCCAAAACAACATTTTTTTTTAAAATCACACAAGTTTTCTCTAAGTAACAAAAGAATTTGAAACCGGTTTACTTGAGGAACATACCAAATCTGGTCAAAGCTCGTGGACCGGGTTTGGGGTGTTTCACATTGCATTAATATGTAAAAACATAAGTAAAAAGGATGTATCATTTACACATAAACATACCAAGGTACAAAATATGTCAATTTGCAATTTAGTCTGAAACCTTGCCTTTTCCTCGGTCAAGGTTGATTCCACGCTCTTCTTGATCTATAATGACACATTTAGCTTATTAAATAACCAGATTAATCAAATCACTCCAAAATTCCTATTTTGGCAAAATTACCATTTTGCCCCTAGACTTTCACAAAAATACTATTTTGCCCCTATGCTCATAAAATGAAATGTGTTCATTTTTCACACTCCCAAGCCTAGCCGATTCATATTTCCTCTTATAGAAACTCAAGATTTCAACTATTACACACATTTACAACTTATTTTACAACCTTTGCAAAAAGGTACTTTTAGGTGTTTTCATGGAAACACCATTCACAAAAGTTGTGTATTTAACGACCAATACTCATTTTCTTCCATGAAATTTCTGAAATAAACATGATTATTCACATGGAAAAACCCTATACTCTCAACCATTTTACAAAATAGTCCCCTCTTTAGCTAGCTTAAGCTTTAGGGGTTCCAAAAGTACAAAAATTATCAAGAAAGACCACCAAAATCACTTACTTGCAAGGAGTGTAAATTTATAAAAATTTCAAGCTTCCAAAACTCCTCTTTGGCTGATAGTTTCGATGGAGGAAGAAGGAGAATGAAAAAGATGATAGCTTTTCTTTTTGTTTTATTTATTTATTCAATTAAGTCACCTAATCCACCAAACATTGGCCAAATTTAGTCTTCTTGTCCCTATGGCTGGCTATCAACCTTAGAAAGGTCTAATTGCACATTAAGGACCTCCAATTTAAGGTTCCATAGCTATTTGACACCTATAGCTAGTAAAATAAAACTTTTGCACTTTATGCGATTTAGTCTTTTTTCACAATTAAGCATGAAATCATTAAAATTAATTCATCAAAATTTTCATACATTCATATAATCATGCCATAACCCATAAAATAATATTAAAAATAATTTCTCCGACCTCAAATTAGTGATTCTGAAACCACTGTTTTGACTAGCCCCAAAATCGGGCTATTACAGAAATCGAACTCGACTATACCTTTCAGGACCTAAAACTTCAGTAATAATTCTATTATCAATGTCATCCAAATTAACAGAACTATCACTTGAAGCAATTGCTTCATACTCTGCCCTTTTATCCTTTTCTTTCTCCTAAAAAATCAATTAAGGAGTTAGAAACGAAATATATAATTAAACAAATGCAATATAAGTTGGTGTTATTTGCATTATAAACGATGAATTAAACCATTATAATCAAACATGATAAATATTTAAAATAATTCAAATTTTATTAAGTAAATATACCATAGTTTCTGCGGCTTAAGTAGTTATTGGAGATCCATCTTTCTTTCTATGTGTAATGTTAAAAAGCTAAAGACGTCCAACTTTTTGACCAGACAACAATTCCTACATTATAGTAGGAAAAATATTATTTAGTAGAAAATAATTAATATTTTATATAATTAATAAATTTAAAATAACTCGCCATCAGCTACAGAAGCAAACTTTTTCGACCTAGCTGTGTATGTGAATTTTTATTTTTGCCTACTTGTAGTTCCAATTCGCTCACAATCCTACATTATGAAATTATTATTATGTATATAGTAAATACTATAAACTAAAATAATTATAAGAGTTTGGAAGTACGTAATACCTCTCATTTCTTTGAATTCCAAAATCTAACTGCATCTTCCCATTGGTACCTTAGCATTCCTAGCGGGACATTTTGTAATTTCTCTTCGATATTCATAAAATAGTTGAAATATTAGTAACTAATTACAACAATAATAGTACATATAAAACAGTTGAAACATTTAACAAGATCAAGATTTAAATTATAATATTACATATAATTAAAAAATCATAAAATCTTACTACATCATGATTCGTAAATATCTTCATCCTCATCTTGGCGAACCCAATGAAATTGTGTACTAGTACCAGGGATAGTTTCATTTCAATTTTGTTTTAGAAAAGGAAAAAATTCTGATCTTTCATCGATATCATCTCTACTTCCATTGCCCATGTCAAACAAGTCTTTAGGGGTGTTATGGAGTACAATGTACCAACCCTTATCAGTTGGATCTTTCGAGTAAAAAACTTGTTTGACTTGAGAAGAAAATACATACGACTCGTCTATCAATTGTTGTCCAATGTGAATTAATCGAGAGAAGTTCACCATTGTAAAACCAAATTGATCTTTTTTAATTCCGTGAGCAGTATTAACATCAGCCCAATCACATCGAAAGAGGACAACCTTCCGTTTGCCATAGTAATCCAACTCAATAATGTCCGTAAGAAGTCTGTAATACTCCACATTTCCCTCAACAGGATTACTATCCCTAGCATTAGCATAACTTGTAATTGAAGAATTAACAACTATTCCACAATTTTGAGTCATCCTCAATCTTTCGCGAGATTTTGTATGAAACCTGAATCTATTAATGAGGAAGGCAGTATATCTTTTGACTATTCTATTCGGACCTTGGGAAAACCATTTAACTTTTTCATCGAAGTCCTTTCCACTCCAAACCTATTGAATTGAAAGTAAATTGATTAATTATAATGTTATACAAAAACATTATTATTTGTCATTGAAAGCTTCAGTTACATACCGTCTGCCCTAATCATTCATGAAAAGATTTTGTGAATAACTTATGAATCTCTCAATGTTGTAATCTTCGGGAGTGTGAACGAGATCTCAAGACTTGTTTGTACTCACAATGTTAAAAAGTGGATTACTTGGTTAGAAGATAAACAAATTAAAAAGATAAATATTTATCAAATTATAAAACTTACTTGCGTAATGGTTTGATTGAATCATGATGAAAAAGAACATTTCGATGTATTTGTACCCAAGATCTATCATCTAAGTGTGCAATTTCAATTTTACCGATTAGTTGTCCATAACTTTGAAATAGATAAGTTTCAGCCAAGTAATGATTAGTGAGCCCAACATTTCTACTTGATCTATTCAGTCTTGCTTCAACATATTCTAAATATCTAGAGAAGAAAGTCATACACTCCTCTACTAAGTAACCTTCAGCAATTGATCCTTCTAGATAACGGTTATTATGACAATAATACTTCAATTTGCATAGGAACTTAAACATGATATACAACATTATCAAAAGTTGTAATTAAAGGTATATTCATAATGAATGAAAACTTTGCAAATAAATTAGCTCCTCTCTATAGGATACATCCACCGATATAAAATCGGCCCACCATGTTTTGCTTCATAAGGGAGATGGATTAGCAAGTGCACCATAATAGTGAAGAACGAAGGTTGAAAGATCTTCTCCAAGTTGCATAAAGTCAAGGCGGCTCGATCTTTTAATTTCTCAAGTTTTTCAACAATAAAAAATTTTCCACAAATAGCTTTCATTATATTAGATAGCTCAATTATACAAGATGTCACCTTTTTTTACATACAACACCGTAAAACAACTGGCAGTAAATCTTGCATCAAGATGTGATAATCATGTGATTTTAGGAAATATAGTATTTGATTTTTAAGACTTACACATCGAGATATATTTGATGCATATGCATCTGGGACATTTATATCCTTCAACACCATGCAAAACATTTCTTTTTCTTTCTTTGACATTGCAAAAATAGAAGGCGGCAATCGAGATTTTCCATTAGGAAGTAATTAGGGATGAAGATCACGCCGAATTCCCATTTCAACTAGATCAAGTCGACTTTGAAGATTGTCTTTTGATTTTCTATCGACATTCAGAATTGCCCTGATGATATTCTCGCAAACATTCTTTTCTATATGCATGACATCAAGATTGTGTCGCAAAATGTGATGCTCCTAATAAGACAACTCAAAAAAATACTTCTTTTTTTCCCACAAGTTTGCCTCATTAGGATCATCCTCTTCATCAGATTCATCATCACTTTGCTAGTCAACATTGCCAACATATCCCTCCTTCGGTCTTCTCTTTGTTTGCGTGTTAGGTGGTTGATTCATCTTCCCATAACTGAAATTGATATCTTTTAACATGAACAAGATTTCAGATCTAATGGTCTGCTCAGGAGCTTCTCTGAACTCTTTAGTGCCATCAAATAGAGTCCTTTGGAATCTAAATCTATTATTTCCATCTAACCACCGATGATGCCTCATATAAGAGAACTTCTTCCCATTATATAATCATTTTGAACATGTTTACGTAGCACAATAAGGACAAGCATAATGTCCTTTGGTACTCCAACCAGATAAATTGTCATAAGCAGAGAAATCATTAATAGTCCACAACAAAGCTGCACGTAAATAAAAGTTCTCATTTATCAATACATCATATGTTTCAACACTCGCCCATAACTGTTTCAACTCTTCAATAAGTGGCTGCATGCAAATCCACAAAGGCAAATTGTAAGGAACAAGGACTACAGGCCAAGTATTGTACGAAGTACTTATGATTTTAAAAGGATTAAATTAATCAGATGCTAGCCCAAGCTTCACTTTCTGAGGATTACTTGCAAAGCTTGGAAATTTACTGTCAAATGATTTCCAAGCTAAAGAATCCGCATGATGCGTTAATAATCCATCATCGGTTTGTTGATCATGATGCCACCTCATTGACTCGGTTGTCTTTGACAACATGAAAAGCCTTTGAAGCCTTGGTATTAGTGGAAAATATAGCAAAATCTTTACTGGCTTCTTTCTTGACTGTGCCTCACCTTCATCCTCATTCACATCTTCTACATTCCTATTAATCCAACGAGATTTACCGTAAATATGACAAGACTGTTGGTTTTTCTGATCACCCCAATACAACATGCAATCATTTGGGCAACTATGAATTTTGTCGTACCCAAGGCCTAAATCTTTTATGAGTTTCTTCATATCTTTGCATGAATGAGAGATTTTTGCAAACGGAAACATATCTCTCAAAAAATCTAACAGCAGTGTAAAAGAGTTTTTGGTCCACCCTCCCAAACATTTTAAGTGAAAAAGACGAATGCAGAATGACAGTTTTTAAAATTTCAATCCCTCATAAATTTCTTCATTCATTTCATTAAATAACTTGTAAAACTTCGCCGCTTCTCCATTTGGCACTTCATAAGGTGCACTTCTTCCCGTTTCGGTAAAAATGTTTCCACTAATATCACAATCATCGGATGCAATAATTTCAGGTGGAAATAATTACAAACCATGACTATGCATATTAAATGCATCCCGCAACATACCTTCCATGTCATCTTCTCTAACAGACTGATGGTAAGCATTATGAGGATAAGCCAGAATCGTTGAAGAGGTTCTATGAGGTGTACACTCTCCATGGAAAATCCATTTTTATACCCTCGAATAAAGCCATCAACAATTAGATGTTCGTAGACAACTTCACAAATATGCTAATTGATGTTGCCACACTTCTTACACGGGTAGAGAATCATATTCTCTTGGCTTGCATTTTGAAATATAAAATTTAGAAAAGTTTGTACTCCATTTCGATAGTCGTTGCTTACCCTTGACAAATTCATCCAACTCTTATCCATTTCGTAGTTCTTGAAATATAAAGTTGACAATAAATTATAGTTACTTAAATGTTCTAAATAGATTTAAATCATGTCATTGTACTAAAATAGATAATATATATATCAAGTATAAAATATCTAATTATTTAAAGAATATATATTAGTGACAACATTTTACGTTTGGATACTCCAAATTCGCTATAAAAAATTTACCTTGAAGATTTAATGCATTGTATTTTAATGGGTGTAAACTAATTCCAGTAAGTTGTTTATTTAAAAGAATAATTAAGAGTAGGGAAAAACAATAGTGTTGCCCTAATCTGTGATTTTTATATATTTTGATCTAAAGTTTTATGAAAGTTATTGTAACATCCTGAATTAATGGGTCTACGCGTTTAGTGTGAGGATATGTTTAAAATGTTAATTTAAGTAAAAGGGGTCTAAATTTGGGCTTAGAATTAGGCAAAGGCCTAGATTAAATTATTTTAAGATGGCATCATTAATAATTAAAAAGGAACAAGTTTTGGGTCGTAAGGAGCCCATGTTTTTTTAGGCCAATTTTCGGCACTTAAAATGGAGCAAGGGGTGACACCACACACAAGGAGTAACGGGCCCAAATTTAAGTTTCATGGAGCCCAATTCTTTTAATTTAAGTTAGCTAAATTTTGGGCATTAGGATTAGGTGGAGTGGATGGCAACAAGGTTAAAATTTAGGGATTTTAATGTTTAAAATATGTGGATAATAAGCAGATAAAGGCTATTATTTAGGAATTTATTTTATATGGATAATAAGCAGATAAAGGCTAAGATTTAGGGATTTTAATGTTTAAAATATGTGGATAATAAGCAGATAAAGGCTATTATTTAGGAATTTATTTTATGTGGGTAATAAGCAGATAAAGGCTAAGATTTAGGGATTTTAATGTTTAAAATATGGGATAATAAGCAGATAAAGGCTATTATTTAGGAATTTATTTTATGTGGATAATAAGCAGATAAAGGCTAAAATTTAGGGATTTTAATGATTAAAATATGTGGATAATATGCTGATAAAGGAAGGAGGAGTTAGAGATAATTAAGTCTCTTTTAGATGAGCTAGTAGATTAAGATAAAGGAGGAAAGTTAGGAATTTATCTACAAAGAGAGTGATGGCCAAGAATCCATTACTGAGAGGAGTAAAGAAACCAGCTACTACATGGCAAAGGGTTGCCAAATTTCCTATAAATAGAGGGGGCTAGCTCCTTGTTTCTGACATTAAATCCTCTCCCTTTTGTGCCGAAATTCCCTAGCTTCTTTTCTCCAAATTTCTTTCTTTAATTACTTTAAAAGCCGAAAATCTTCCCCACTTTCTTTTCCCTTGTGCCGATTTCTCTAAAAAGCCGAAGCATCCATCGTTTTTTCTTTTATTCATCCTATTTGAGAAATTATTCTATACTTCCGGCATTTAAATCTTCCATTGGCATTGTCGAATCCTCTCTCTAGTGCTAGCCGAATCTCCTAAGCTAAGGTAAGAGTCGATTTTTGTTTAGGTCTCATAATCTATTCCCGGTTTTTGAGAAGCAAAAGCTGAAAGCTAATAGTTTAATGGTTTTCGGGATTTGAAGGAAGCTTGGTTGACTAGATCTAAAAGCCGAAAATCATAAGTCTCCAATTTCGAGATTTTAAGGTAAGAAGATTATCCCTAGATTTTTATTATATTCGTTCAATATATATATGATCTTAACTCTAAAAGGAGGATTAACGATTAAACATTGTTATAGTAGCTCTGAAAAGGATTTGATGGAATTAAATATGGATCAGACAAAAGAAAGAATCCCTTCTGCTGTTCGAGATTGGCCAATTGGTTGTGGACCGGCTTCTGAACAACACCTTAGGCAGATAGCAGTTGTGTCGACTAAGGATAGCGTCGATATAGAAAGTCTCGTTTTATCGGTAATCAGGTGTGTAGATCTCTAACACACTACTAATAAACATGTATGCAAATCTATTTATGTATGTTATGGGCTAAAAGCCGGAATAAGGCTGTATAGATAGTCGAATGGAACCCTAAAAGGGTTAGGCAAGGATGCCAGGTACGTAAACATAGAACTCCCTATGTGTATCGAAAAATATATATGACTGCATGATATTTTCTTTATGTGTGTATGCATGGGATGGGATATTGATATGATGAAGGGGAAGTGCATGATAGGTCACGCAGTGATCGGTGGTAGAAAACCCACAAATATAAATGCTAGGTCACATTGTGATCGGTGGCTATGCCACGTTTAATGATTCCTACTTAATAGGAATAGGCAGTACGACTGTCGTTTTGGTGTGTAGCGGATGGAGGGTCGATTGAAGAAATCCCCAAGGTGTGATGGTTGGTACGGGTTGGTGTGTAGAGGATGGAAACCTAGGATGGGTTGGGTTAATCATTCTTTATTGTTTATTATGTGATTATGATTGATGCCTTCCTGTATGGGCCAGGGCCCATAATGTGTTTGTGGGCTCAGGTCGATGTGTGTTTTGAGATTTATACACTGAGTCTTTGTGACTCACGCTTTCCTTTTCTCTACTCTTCCAGATGAACAGTAGATCGTGGACATGGGAGCCGAGACGGACTCGATGGGCCATCAAGTTCTATTTCTACAAAGTTATTTTCTTTTGGGATTTCTTAAAGTCTATTTGATTTCACTGTTATTTCGAAAATATTTATGTAATAAGGCCCCTAGTTTTCATTCAACTCAGCAGTTATCAATGTTAAGTAACTTATGAATTTTATGATAAGGTTTATTTATACTTAATAATAATTAATACAAGGTTTGTTTTTAAAATGCCGTTTATTTACTTAAATATTGTCTAATTAACTTACAATTTCAAAAAACCAACAAAGCAAAAGTTTTCAAAGTACAAGCAGTGACATGCCAGATCCGGTCGAAACACATGGGCCGGGTTTGGGGTGTTACAATTTGGTATTAGAGCCCAGTTCAAAACTCGGGCTGTGAAATGGGTCTAGAAGTGTTTTAGAAAAAAAATTGTATTTAAGAAATTTTTGGTTTGAAGACATGGCCTTCGAGTCTACCGGCAACCAATCCACCCAGGTAAGTATTCTCAAACTCCTGATTGTGATATAAATGTTGGCTTAGTGGGCTTTATGGGACGTAGACTATCTAGATTAGAACTTGATGGACTCTAGGCTTAGACAAACAACTCTTCAATTACATAAGACTTAATTTTTTACTAAACAAAACCTGTAAACAAGTCGCAAGACTAAGGTGTGGTAACAGGCATATGCATGTCTAGGAGTAGATCTGGAAGAGCTTGGTATTTAAGCAGTCCAAGTGACTCACCTCCTCTTCGCTGGAATCTTACCTGGTGCGTAGTGACTGTTCACTCTAGCAATAAGGACTTGTTCATGGGCTGAACCCATAATTAAAACCCGAAAGGGACTAACCCTATTTTGCAAAAAAAAAAAAAAAAAAAAACCTAAGTTTTGTACACTTCAAAAAAAAAAACTTGATTTGAAAATGTTCACAGCCATGAAGGAAATTACCAAATTACCCTTGTTTTGCAAAATGACCAAAATAACCCTGGTTTGAAGAAATTACCAAATTACCCTTGTTTGGTAAAATTACCGAAATGCCCCCGGATTTCAAAATTACCGAAATACCCCCGAATTTCAAAATTACCAAAATACCCCCGGATATCAAAATTACTGAAATACCCCCAGATTTTAAAATTATCGAAATCCCTCGAATTTTAAAATTACCGAAATACCCCCAAATTTAAAAATTCCTGAAATACCCCCCGAATTTCAAAATTACCAAAATACCCTCGGATATCAAAATTACCGAAATACCCCCAGATTTCAAAATTATCGAAATACCCCCGAATTTCAAAATTATCGAAATACCCCCGGATATCAAAATTATCGAAATGCCCCTAAATTTCAAAATTTCCAAAATACCCTTGATTTGTAAAATTACCGAAATACCCCCGGATTACAAAATTACCGAAATACCCCCGGATTACAGAATTACCAAAATACCCCCAGATTGTAAAAATTACCAAAATACCCTTATTTCATGAAATCAACAAGGAACTCTATTTTGAAAATTTCGAAAATACCCCTGTAGGATAAATTACGGAAATACCCCTAGGTAGTGAAATGACGAAAATACCCCTATGTATTGAATGTGGGTGTATGGATGTTGTCAGTTGAATGTATGTAGTTCTTAGAACTAAGAAAGGTGAACTTGAGACTGAATTGCGAATTCGAAAGAACTACTCTTAAAACTACTAATCATAAGACTGTTCGTGGATAATCAGTGGAAGAAAACCAATAATTCATAAAATTTTTAATCAGATAAACATGAACCGATAGCATGAGTACAAGGGGACGAGGACGCTCTAGATGTGAATACCGGTGCGTACTCTACCATAGTATACTAAGTGTTTCTTTTGATTAGAGTGCGCAGCGAAAGCATAGTGGTGAGACTTAGGTAGTACGATTGGAAATTTCGAGGACGAAATTTTTTTAAGGGGGTAGAACTGTAACATCCTGAATTAATGGGTCTACGCGTTTAGTGTGAGGATATGTTTAAAATGTTAATTTAAGTAAAAGGGGTCTAAATTTGGGCTTAGAATTAAGCAAAGGCCCAGATTAAATTATTTTAAGATGGCATCATTAATAATTAAAAAGGAACAAGTTTTGGGTCGTAAGGAGCCCATGTTTTTTTAGGCCAATTTTCGGCACTTAAAATGGAGCAAGGGGTGACGCCACACACAAGGAGTAACGGGCCCAAATTTAAGTTTCATGGAGCCCAATTCTTTTAATTTAAGTTAGCTAAATTTTGGGCATTAGGATTAGGTGGAGTGGATGGCAACAAGGTTAAAATTTAGGGATTTTAATGTTTAAAATATGTGGATAATAAGCAGATAAAGGCTATTATTTAGGAATTTATTTTATATGGATAATAAGCAGATAAAGGCTAAGATTTAGGGATTTTAATGTTTAAAATATGTGGATAATAAGCAGATAAAGGCTATTATTTAGGAATTTATTTTATGTGGATAATAAGCAGATAAAGGCTAAGATTTAGGGATTTTAATGTTTAAAATATATGGATAATAAGCAGATAAAGGCTATTATTTAGGAATTTATTTTATGTGGATAATAAGCAGATAAAGGCTAAGATTTAGGGATTTTTATGATTAAAATAAGTGGATAATATGCTGATAAAGGAAGGAGGAGTTAGAGATAATTAAGTCTCTTTTAGATGAGCTAGTAGATTAAGATAAAGGAGGAAAGTTAGGAATTTATCTACAAAGAGAGTGATGGTCAAGAATCCATCACTGAGCGGAGTAAAGAAACCAGCTACTACATGGCAAAGGGTTGCCGAATTTCCTATAAATAGAGGGGGCTAGCTCCTTGTTTCTGACATTAAATCCTCTCCCTTTTGTGCCGAAATTCCCTAGCTTCTTTTCTCCAAATTTCTTTCTTTAATTTCTTTAAAAGCCGAAAATCTTCCCCACTTTCTTTTCCCTTATGCCGATTTCTCTAAAAAGCCGAAGCATCCATCGTTTTTTCTTTTATTCATCCTATTTGAGAAATTATACTATACTTCCGCATTTAAATCTTCCATTGGCATTGGCGAATCCTCTCTCTAGTGCTAGCCGAATCTCCTAAGCTAAGGTAAGAGTTAATTTTTGTTTAGTTCTCATAATCTATTCCCGGTTTTTGAGAAGCAAAAGCTGAAAGCTAATAGTTTAATGGTTTTCGGGATTTGAAGGAAGCTTGGTCGACTAGATCTAAAAGCCGAAAATCATAAGTCTCCAATTTCGAGATTTTAAGGTAAGAAGATTATCCCTAGATTTTTATTAGATTCGTTCAATATATATATGATCTTAACTCTAAAAGGAGGATTAACGATTAAACATTGTTATAGTAGCTCTGAAAAGGATTTGATGGAATTAAATATGGATCAGGCAAAAGAAAGAATCCCAAAGTTTAAGAAACGAGCAGTATCTGCTGTTCGAGATTGGCCAATTGGTTGTGGACCGACTTCTGAACAACACCTTAGGCAGATAGCAGTTGTGTCGACTAAGGATAGCGTCGATATAGAAAGCCTCGTTTTATCGGTAATCAGGTGTGTAGATCTCTAACACACTACTAATAAACCTGTATGCAAATCTATTTATGTATGTTATGGGCTAAAAGCCAGAATAAGGCTGTATAGACAGTCGAATGGAACCCTAAAAGGGTTAGGCAAGGATGCCAGGTACGTAAACATAGAACTCCCTATGTGTATCGAAAAATATATATGACTGCATGATATTTTCTTTATGTGTGTATGCATGGTATGGGATATTGATATGATGAAGGGGAAGTGCATGATAGGTCACGCAGTGATCGGTGGTAGAAAACCCACAAATATAAATGCTAGGTCACATTGTGATCGGTGGCTATGCCACGTTTAATGATTCCTACTTAATAGGAATAGGCAGTACGGCTGTCGTTTTGGTGTGTAGCGGATGGAGGGTCGATTATAGAAATCCCCAAGGTGTGATGGTTGGTACGGGTTGGTGTGTAGAGGATGGAAACCTAGGATGGGTTGGGTTAATCATTCTTTATTGTTTATTATGTGATTATGATTGATGCCTTCCTGTATGAGCCAGGGCCCATAATGTGTTTGTGGGCTCAGGTCGATGTGTGTTTTGAGATTTATACACTGAGTCTTTGTGACTCACGCTTTCCTTTTCTCTACTCTTCCGGATGAACAGTAGATCGTGGACATGGGAGCCGAGACGGACTCGATGGGCCATCAAGTTCTATTTCTACAAGTTATTTTCTTTTGGGATTTCTTAAAGTCTATTTGATTTCACTGTTATTTCGAAAATATTTATGTAATAAGGCCCCTAGTTTTCATTCAACATAGCAGTTATCAATGTTAAGTAACTTATGAATTTTATGATAAGGTTTATTTATACTTAATAATAGTTAATACAAGGTTTTTTTTTTTAAAATGCCGTTTATTTACTTAAATATTGTCTAATTAACTCACAATTTCAAAAAACCAACAAAGCAAAAGTTTTCAAAGTACAAGCAGTGACATGCCAGATCTGGTCGAAACGCATGGGCCGGGTTTGGGGTGTTACAGTTATGATATGATATATATATTTTTTATATTCTCTAAATGTTAGAAATTGCATTTTTTTTATTAACTTTAAATGTTTATGTAAGTTATGATAATCACTACCTTTAAATGTTTATGTAAGCTATGATTATCATTTTTTTATCACCTTTATGTTTACTATACTTAAAAAGACATAAATTAAAAAATTAATCAACATTTGAGTTAATTTGAAAAAAAAGCACAAATTTAAAAATTAAAAGAGTCAAAATAATTAAATGAATGATTAATAAAAAATTAATTAATTATTCATAGAATTATTATGAAATATGATTATTTATTTAACTAATCGAAATTTAATTAATTATTCATATAATTATTATGAAATATGATTATTTATTTAATTAATCAAAAATTAATTAATTATTTGTAAAATTTATTATGAAATATAATTATTTATTTAATTAATAAAAATAATTAATTATTCATAAAATTATCATGAAATATGGTTATTTAAGTAATTAATTAATTAATTAATAGTAGAATAATTATAAAAATGTGATTATTTATTTAATTAATCGAAAATTAATTAATTATTCATAAAATTATTATGAAATATGATTATTTATTTAATTAATTGAAAATTAATTAATTATTCTTAAAATTATTATGAAATGTGATTATTTATTTAATTAATCAAAAATTAATTAATTGTTCATAAAATTATTATGAAATATTATTATTTATTAAATTAATTGAAAATTAATTAATTATTCATAGAATTATTATAAAAATGTGATTATTTATTTAATTAATCGAAAATTAATTAATTATTCATAAAATTATTATGAAATATGATTATTTAATTAATTAATAAAAAAATAATTAATTATTCATAAATTTATTATGAAATATGATTATTTATATAATTAATCAAAAATTAATTAATTATTCATTAAATTATTATGAAATATGACCCAGCTTTTTGGGTCAACGCACGTGATCTTATCATCTCTACAAGTAACCCAATTAATTATTCGTTAAATTATTATGAAATATGACCCAGCTTTTTGGGTCAACCCACGTGATCTTATCATCTCTACAAGTAACCCACACAATTAACTTGGTTTCATTATATAAAAAGGCAATGGATTATCACTTTCATTAGGAATATTTGGGTTTTAAATATAAAACATGAATTTAGTTAGTAGAGAGAATAACTAGAATTTGGGAATGCTTGGATTGAGACAGGGACAATAATATATACATTTTGGTAAGTTAAAAGGAAAATGTGGGTTTGGTTAATAACTAACCAAACCAAGTGATGCCTAACTTTGGATGGAAGTGTCCAACAGGAAATCTTGGTCAAGGATAAGCTATATTTATGTACATACAATATTGTCAACTATACTAATATTCTACTATTGGTAGCAATATTAATTAAGAGGGTAGAACAAGTTGAAAGCAAGAAAAATCAAAGAGACAGAGGCGAGGGAAACATAGTTGTTAGTATAAAATGGAAAGAAAGTAAGTAGTCGAAAAGAAACTAACGTCACAAAAAAAACTGCAGCAAGAACTGTTTACCTGTGTTTCAGCAATAGACTTCCTTACAAGTTCTTTCAATAGATAGTGCACCTAAAGATCAAAGTACATGGCATTCAGCAGTCAGAATAAGAGTCATATATGAATTTCAGTTTTAACAAACTTAGAAAAGAATCAATAGAATTTAACCAATTCGAAAGTTTAAAAATCTATCTGCTGCACAGAACAAAAATTAACCAATTCGAAAAGAGTAATAAATAAAATTGATAAAATTAAAATATAAGAACTAAATTCATAACTTACACAGAACTAATAACAAAATTTTAACCTACAAACAATGATTTCTTGCTCAATTCACGGCTCTAAAATATGAACAATTCTTAAATGAATACAACTGTAAAACAATTGGCCTTGGTTTCAACATTTTGGTCTTCCCCAAACATTTCAAGAACCCTGTCTATATATGGTTTTCTAACACAGCTAAACTCCAAAACTTATATACTAAATAAAGACAGGATGCTATCACGTAACATGATTACATAATTCTGATAAAAAGAAAAAGTCAGCCCACAAGTTGACCAGTGCTCTCCCTTCCAAATATTCACTACCCTCTGTCCCTCTTCTTCATTTTATAATACTGTATTTTTTTCTTTTTTTATTATAAGCTATTACTCATTCCCATCTCAAAATTTCAATTTCATCCTTTATAAATTTTTTATAGGTTTTAATTAATTCTTTTAAAAATTAATCAGAATTTTCAAAAAAAAATTGTGGGGTTAAATAAAAGCGTTGCAACACTTGTAAATATTTCCAAAGGGGTTCTAATTCTGCATAGCTTCATACATACTTTTTTCCTTTCTCCACCCTTTTAGCAATTACAAAGAAGTACAAGTCTTTCAAAAGAATAAAATACAAAGTTAGGACTTATATATTAATAACTCCAGGCAGCATTTAAATTATCATTCTCCACAACAAGAATGCCATAATAAGGCTAAAAGATACCTTTTACTTTTTTTTTGTTGAAATATGGTTTCTACTGAATTTCAAATCCCTTCTTTTAGCTTTATTTCTAAATTTTATCCTAGATTCATCAGATTAAGAAATTAGATTTAAGATCCATAGACTCTAAAATGGTATATAGTCAAACCAATATTTCCAAGTTCATTGGAATTGATTATGTTTAAACACGTAACATGCTTAAAACTAACTGTAGGCAAATCAATATCCAATACCTTCATGCCTACATACATACATGCATACATAAAAGTAGTGAACGACTAAAATTCCATAACCATTAATAACATATTTCCTTGCAATCACTGATCATCTGCCATGCCAATAAAACTTCAAAAAACATTGACAATAGATAGATTGTAACATCCTAAAAATGGGGCTATTTGGAAATAAATTATTTTTCTTATGTATGAACTGCTGTGTTATTATTTATGGAATAATAATGATTAATTTAAGGCTTTGTGTTGGCTCGGTTTGGTAGGAAATTTCAGTTTTTAACTTTTAAGGTAGGGAGCCTTAGCAGGAGGGTGTTATAAGAATAAATGGGGATAATTTGGACATAAGATGAACCTAGACTAAGTGGCAAAGTAAGCCCACTTAAGAGCTACATGTGACGCCACCAAGGAGCAAGGGAGAGCTTGTGTTCGAGTCACGGAAATCCCTCTTTTTGTTCTTTAAGTGGACGGCACAAGGGGGAGAGATTTTCTCTCCTTAAATTCTTTTTATTATCTACTTAGATAATATGAGCAATTTTTATTGGATTTTAATTCCTTAATATTAAGAAGATAATTAAGGATATTACTATTATCATTTTGATAATGTGATAATGTAGGATAATTAAGGGGATTATTAGATTAAAAGGATTATTGAATATTAGTTGGATTATTGATGGATTTTTGGGATTAATTCAAAATTTATTTGAATTAATTAGAAGGGGTGGACGGCAAGGGTACTTGGTGCCTATAAATACATTAGTTGACCCCTTTGTTTTTCTTTTCTTCAATTTTTGCTAAGTGCCGAATTCCCTAGCCCTCTTTTGCTCTTGCGTTTTCTTCATTCTCTCAAGCCCCTTTAGCCGAAACTTCTTTCCTTCCCTATTAACTCTCTCTGGCCGAATATACCATTGGAAGTACCGATTTCTTCATTTGTCTTCCTTTTCTTTTTCCTTTTTGATAGCCGAATTTCCCCTCTTCATATTCCAAGTCTTGGCCGAATAACAAACAGGAATAATCTCCTCTAGACTCTCCTTCAATCGGTTCATAAGGTGGTAAGTGATCTTGGCCGAATGTCTATCTTCCCTTTTCCTTCTTTTTCTGTCGATTTCTTTTACAAGGGGAGGTGCCGATTTCGGCAATGGTTATAAGGCTTCTAATCGAGTAGTGAACGATTCTTCTAGGTGCTCAAGGAACGAAAGCAGTCGACTCAGGTCCTGATCTCTAGCTTTCGATTTCGGTAAGTGGTGGTAAGATCAATTTCTTTATTATAACAATCCGATTAAAAGCCGAAGGCTATTAGTTTTACTTACTAATCAATGATGGCTGACGAGCAGATTCGAGTATCAAGTACGGTGGATAGTAGCAAAGAGTTTAAGGTAAGATCTCGGGTTCACAAGGAACCCCTCCCTAATAAGTTAATTAGGCCGAATAGGCCATAAGACTAATCCATGGATTTGGCCGAATATAGGACAAGTGGATCTGTGGTGACCAACGCTTTCTTTCGGAATTTAGGACTACCATCGATATCAGGTGTGTACATACACACCATATAGCTTATTAATTATGCTAAGTAATGTGAATGTTAACTTGATTTTTGTAGCAATGGCTTGAATACCATAACGGTATAAGTGGTGAATCAAGTAAGTACCTGTGCATATGATTTCATTATTTTATGCTTTTGGGAAGCATGTTGTGTTGATACATATGATAAATCTGTGTATGAGTGTTGACTATGTGGGTTGAATGAGTGGAGGGGGCAGTGATATTGTGCCGACGGGCACCAGTGTTTTGGTAACACACCGTGACTACGGTCACCAGAGGTTTGGTACCTCCAGAGGTTTGGTACCTCAAAGCGACTTGTCTCTGTGGTTAACACCACCGTGGGTTGGCCCCACTTGAGATATGGGATCGTCTGCCAGTGATTTGGTATCACGCGATGGGTTGGCCCCATCACCCGATTTGTGTCTACGGACACCAGTGTTTTGGTAACACATTGTGACTATATGTCACCAGTGGTTTGGCACCACCAGTGGTTTGGTACCACAACGGGGTAGACAGTGGCGTATGGCTGGCTAGGTTGGGACACATGACATTTTGCATTTTAATTGTTATATGTTGTGTATGAAAAAAGTTTTTAAAACGGGGAAAGGGTTACACACTGAGTCTTGGTGACTCACCTTCTCCTTTATATTTTTCAGGTAACACGTAGATCGCGGATGTGGAGCTGGGTTGACTCGAGGTGGCCATGCAGAGGACTTTAAATTTAAATGAACTTTATACTTAGTCTTACTATTTTAAATTCGGTTTTATTTCATACTTTGGATTGTAATAAGGCCTCCTAGAATATTTTATTATTTCCATATGTTGAATACTTGCTTTAAACCTTATAATTAATATTAATTAAAATCACGTGTTTTCCCAAATTAACTCGAAAAGGTTTTAAAATGCCATCGGGCACGGTTGAAATTTGTTTTATAACTTGACTTAAATATGTTTTAAAAATAAACACTAAGTATGATTTTACCAAGATAATCAAATACGAGAAGTTTTCCACAAAACTTAATGGGTTCCAAAATGGATTTCAAAAAGGTTTTTCCCGTAACAAACTAGATTCGGCCATAGGGTTGGGCCGGGTTTGGGTTGTTACAAAGTTGGCATCAGAGCCCAGGTCAAAGCTCGGCTGTGGGGGCCCAAGGCCCAAAAATGTTTTAGTAGGCCTTTTTAATTGTTTTTGGGTTTTAAAGCAGCATGGCCCGAGTCTCCGGCACCGATCCGCCCAGGTAAGTACATCTAAACCTCTTGGTGGATTATATTCTGTAGAAGGGTAGGAAGCATGGAACGTAGATAGACTTATAGGAACTTGAACCCTAGGAATAGGTTACTCAAACACACAAACGAAGCATAAGACTTAAAGAACCAAACCAACCTATGACTTAGTCACTGAGCTAGGGTGTGGTAACCCCTGTACGCATGTCTAGGATTGGATCCGGAAGAGCCTGGTATTTAAGCAGTCCTCGTGACTCACCTCCTCTTCGCAGGTATCCTACCTGGTGCGTAGCTTCGGTTCACCCTAACTCAGAGGGCTCAGTGGTGTGGCAACCTCTGTGCACATGTCTAGAAAGGTTCAGTGAGAGCTTAGTATTTAAGCAGTCCGCGTGACTCACCTCCTCTTCACTCAAAACCTGCCTGGTGCATAGCTTTGGTTCACCCTGACCAAGAAGGCTCGGTCATAGGCTAAACCTAATGACTAAAACCCGAAAGGGAATTAGCCATGTTTTGAAAGGAACGAAACAACAAGAACCCTAATGTTTTCAAAATTTTTGCAATAACTCTTTCAAATCAGAGAACCTCATTTTTACAACGTTTCCCTCGAAAAACTTGATTTGTGGAAAATTACGAAAATACCCTTGGGGGTAAAATTACCAAAATGCCCCTGATTCATAAAATATCAGTTCAATGGTTTTGCTCAAAAATTTCAACTATTTTACAAATATTCAGCAACTTAGCTTTGAAAATCATCAACAAAATATTTTGGTTTTGGAAAATTAGGAAAACGCCCTCAAACTGCAAAACTACCAAAATGCCCTTGACTTTTGAACTTTTTACAACAGCAACGTTTTAAGAAAGAAAAACTTGCAAAAAGGACCTTCAGAGTTTTACAATTGTTAAAAACATCTTCGATGTGCAAAATTTACAAAATTACCCCTAATGGACAAATTACCAAAATACCCCTGGTTTCAAAGTAATGATGTATCTTTAAAATTTTACAACTTTTTCAGAAAAACCCTCCAGTTTTGGGAATTTCAAAACGACCTACTTTACTAAAGTTTTAAAATTTCTTTTATTACGAAAATACCCTGTAGGAAAAATGACGGAAATACCCCTGGCTTAGAAATGGGCAGAAATGTCCGAAGAGCGAATAGGTATGGAAAGTATTAAGGAATGGATGCATGAACTCCTTTGTGTGAACTAGGATAGAAGACTGAAACCTTGTTTGCTCGAAGGAATCTCTGATTAAAACTCTATCCATAAAATTTCTTCGCGAATAATCAAGTGTAACAAATTACTAATGCATAAAATTTTCTTAATTAGATTAAAAGCGCAAGTAGATAGAATGAGTTCTAGAGGACGTGGACGCCGTGGACGCGGTAGGGGTAGGATGACTGTGTCAGAACCTGTTGGGTCGGGACAGGGTTCTGAAAATGAAGTACCACCGCCACCACCACCTCCTACTTTTAGAGCTGAGGAGCAGGATCAGACCGGTGGTGAGGCAGTATCGCAAGCAGTATTGCGAGTTCTGGAGATTGTGGCTGGGGCTAGTGGAAACCTAGGAGCTCGAAAATCTGTTCCGGAGCGAATTTGGTCTAACGGAGCGGAGGTATTCCGGGGTGTGTCGGGAGTGGCACCCAGTGCAGCAGAGTATTGGCTGGAATCGTTTGAGCGGATTATGGACGACCTTGACCTGTCCAATGAGGAGAAGCTGAAAGGGGCAGTGTCGCTTCTGAAGGATGAAGCATATCAGTGGTGGCTCACGGTTCGGGATGGAGCCACGGTAGATGATCTCACGTGGGATTACTTTAAGAATGCCTTTCAGAAGAAGTATGTGGGTACTAGCTACACGGATGCTCAAAGGAAACTTTTTCTAGGGCTAGTGCAAGGAGCTAGGACGGTAGCCGAGTATGAGGCGGAGTTTTTAAGGCTGAGTAGGTATGCCAGAGGAATCGTAGCCACTGAACATGAGCGCTGCGTCCGCTTTGAGGATGGGCTCCGAGATGATTTAAGGTTACTGATTGCCCCGCAGCAGGTTCGTGAGTTCTCATCTTTAGTAGAAAAGGCTAAGGTAGCCGAAGGGATCAAGGAGGCTGTGAGGCAAAGCTATAGCAGGAATAATCAAAAGAGAGGATTTGGGTCAGCTGGATCCAGTGGTAGTGCCCAGAAAAAGGCTAGGCCGAGTGGGCCAAATCAGGCGGCAAGGCCCATGACTGCTAATCAGAGGCCGACTCAGTGTAACCGCTGTGGAAAGACCCATTGGGGAAGTTGTTCGACCGGCGATAGAGGATGTTTTGAGTGTGGGTCTTTGGAGCATCGGGTCAGAGATTGTCCCCGGAAACTAGCTAAGAATCAGCCAGAAGGGCAGAACCGTACTCAAGACAGAAATGTGGGACCACTGAGGGGTCGCAATAATGGTCGAGGAGGAAATGGTTCGAATAGAGGTCGTGGAACTCAGGGCAGAGGTGCGGGTAACACAGAGGCTAGGCAGCCTGGCTTAGTCTACGCAGCGAGGCGTCGCGAGGAGGGTGACGCACCGGATGTTATAACCGGTACTTTTCTAATTTTTGGTTTACCTTATGTTGCATTAATTGATGTGGGTTCGACGCACTCGTACATTGCTAGTAGTGTGGTAGGAACTATGGACCTAGACTCTGAGACTACTTCTAGGAAGATGACTGTAGTTAGTCCTTTAGGTCACTCTGTAGTGGTAGACAAACTTTATAGAGACGTACCCCTAGAACTCCAAGGGGTAGTTTTCGTTGCTGATCTGATAGAACTACCGTTTGGGGAGTTCGATTTGATCCTTGGAATGGACTGGCTGGTAAGGTATCAGGCGAATTTGGATTGCGCGGCTAAGCGCATGGTTCTTAAAACGGCTGAAGGTGATGAAGTGGTTATGATAGGTGATAGAAGGAATTACCTATCCAATGTAGTGTCGGCCTTAAAGGCTGAAAAGATGGTAAAGAAGGGTTGTGAGGCGTACTTGGTTCGAATATGTGCTTTGGAAGCTAAGGAGTCAGTAGTCAGAAAGGTCTGAACGGTTGGGGAATTTGCTGATGTGTTCCCAGAAGAACTTCCGGGTCTGCCTCCAGATCGGGAAGTTGAATTCGGCATAGACTTGCTACCCGGAACAGCACCGGTGTCTATAGCACCGTATCGAATGGCACCAAAGGAATTGGTGGAGCTGAAGGCTCAAATTCAGGAGCTATTGGATAGAGGGTTCATTCGACCAAGCATATCTCCGTGGGGAGCACCTGTGTTGTTTGTCAAGAAGAAGGACGGTTCTATGCGAATGTGCATCGACTACCGTCAATTAAACAAGTTAACGATCAAGAACAAATACCCGTTGCCTCGGATCGACGACTTATTTGACCAGTTGAAGGGTGCGTCGGTGTTCTCGAAAATAGACCTTAGGTCGGGCTACCATCAACTTAAGGTGAAAGAGGTTGATGTTCACAAGACGACATTCCGAACTCGGTATGGGCATTACGAGTTCTTAGTGATGCCATTTGGGTTGACCAATGCACCGGCGGCGTTCATGGATCTAATGAATAGGGTATTTCAGCAGTACTTGGACCAATTCGTCGTGGTATTTATAGACGACATCTTGGTTTACTCAAGGACGGAGGAGGAGCATGATAAGCACTTACGTATAGTTTTACAAGTGTTAAGGGAAAAGCAGTTATACGCCAAATTCAGTAAGTGCGAATTTTGGCTTAGGGAAGTGGCTTTCTTAGGTCATGTAGTCTCAGCTGAAGGAATTAGAGTAGACCCTCGCAAGATTGAAGCAGTATTGGATTGGAAACCACCTAGGTCGGTGGCTGAAATACGAAGTTTTTTGGGTTTAGCGGGGTACTATCGGAGGTTCGTGGAAGGATTCTCTCTAATAGCAGCGCCGTTGACGAAGCTATTAAGAAAAGGTGTTCCATTCGTATGGACGGAGAAGCAGCAAGGAAGCTTTGATAAGCTAAGGAAAATTCTGACGGAAGCTCCGATTTTGGTGCAGCCTGAAGTAGGGAAGTTATTCACCGTCTATTGTGATGCATCCCATACTGGTTTGGGATGTGTGCTGATGCAAGAAGGGAAGGTAGTAGCTTATGCGTCCCGACAGTTAAGACCACACGAATTGAACTACCCAATGCACGACTTGGAGTTAGCCGCAGTCGTTTTCGCACTGAAGATATGGAGACACTACCTTTATGGGGAGAAGTCAATAGTCTACACGGATCATAAGAGTTTGAGGTATCTCTTGACACAGAAGGATCTCAACTTGAGACAGCGTCGGTGGATTGAACTTTTAAAGGACTACGATTGTTCAATCGAGTACCATCCGGGTAAGGCTAACGTGGTAGCTGACGCGTTGAGCCGGAAGGTTGTGACAGACTTAAGAGCGATGTTTGCTCGGTTGAGTCTATATGATGATGGAAGTCTCTTGGCGGAACTTCAAGTTAAGCCAACGTGGATCGAGGAGATTAAGGAAAAGCAATTGGTGGATGAAGGCTTGAACGCTAAGAGGATACAAGTTCAGGATGGTGGTCTGGAAGGGTACAGTCTGTCTAGTGATGGAGTGCTTTGTTTTCAAGAGCGAGCTTGCATGCCAAAGGATACATAATTAAGGCGGAAAATTCTCCAAGATGCACATAGCAATCCATACGCTATGCATCCGGGAGGAAGCAAGATGTATGGAGATCTACGGAAACAGTTTTGGTGGCCTGGGTTGAAGCGTGAAGTAACGGAATTTGTAGGAAGATGTCTGACGTGCCAACAGGTTAAGGCTGAACACCAATTGCCATCAGGGCTACTTCAACCGGTAAAGATCCCTCAATGGAAGTGGGAGCGGATCACTATGGATTTCGTCAGTGGGCTACCCCTGACGCCTAGCAAGAAAGACGCCGTTTGGGTGATAGTGGACCGTCTGACTAAGTCAGCTCACTTCATACCGGTGAGGGTGGATTTCTCTCTTCAGAAGCTAGCTAAGCTGTACGTATCGGAGGTAGTAAGATTGCATGGTGTGCCAGTATCGATAATTTCGGATAGGGATCCCAGATTCACGTCGAGGTTCTGGAAAGCGTTGCATCAAGCTTTGGGTACAAGATTGGATTTCAGTACAGCTTTCCATCCACAGTCTGATGGACAATCGGAAAGGGTGATACAAATCTTAGAAGACATGTTAAGAGGATGTGTCCTGGATTTCAGTGGTAGTTGGGAGGAGTACCTACCATTAGCGGAGTTCGCTTATAATAATAGTTATCAAGCGAGTATCCAGATGGCACCATACGAAGCATTGTATGGACGGAAATGCCGTACTCCTACATGTTGGACGGATTTAGGTGAAAGACAAGTATTAGGTCCGGAATTGGTTGCAGAAACTGAGGACAAAGTTAAGGTGATTCGGGATCGTCTTAAGGAAGCATCAGATAGGCAGAAGTCTTATGCCGATCTCAAACGCAAGGAAATGGAGTATGCTGTGGGAGACAAGGTCTTTCTGAAGGTGTCGCCTTGGAAAAAGGTGTTGAGATTTGGTCGAAAGGGGAAGCTGAGCCCAAGGTTCATCGGGCCATATACAGTTGTAAAGCGAGTGGGACCGGTAGCTTATTAGCTAGAGTTGCCGGCAGAACTGAATCAGATCCATGACGTCTTTCACGTATCAATGCTGAGACGGTATCAGTCAGACCCATCGCACGTTGTGCCAGTGGCAGAGATCGAGGTGAATGCGGATTTATCTTTTGACGAAGAACCAGTTCAGATCTTGGATCGAGATGTGAAGGTTTTACGTAGGAAGTCAGTGCCCTTAGTGAAAGTGCTATGGCGGAACCACGGTGTGGAAGAAGCCACGTGGGAGCCCGAGGATGTGATGCGGCAGCAATACTCCCACCTCTTTTGACCAGGGAATTTCGAGGACGAAATTTATTTTTAAGGGGGGTAGAACTGTAACATCCTAAAAATGGGGCTATTTGGAAATAAATTATTTTTCTTATGTATGAACTGCTGTGTTATTATTTATGGAATAATAATGATTAATTTAAGGCTTTGTGTTGGCTCGGTTTGGTAGGAAATTTCAGTTTTTAACTTTTAAGGTAGGGAGCCTTAGCAGGAGGGTGTTATAAGAATAAATGGGGATAATTTGGACATAAGATGAGCCTAGACTAAGTGGCAAAGTAAGCCCACTTAAGAGCTACATGTGATGCCACCAAGGAGCAAGGGAGAGCTTGTGTTCGAGTCACGGAAATCCCTCTTTTTGTTCTTTAAGTGGACGGCACAAGGGGGAGAGATTTTCTCTCCTTAAATTCTTTTTATTATCTACTTAGATAATATGAGCAATTTTTATTGGATTTTAATTCCTTAATATTAAGAAGATAATTAAGGATATTACTATTATCATTTTGATAATGTGATAATGTAGGATAATTAAGGGGATTATTAGATTAAAAGGATTATTGAATATTAGTTGGATTATTGATGGATTTTTGGGATTAATTCAAAATTTATTTGAATTAATTAGAAGGGGTGGACGGCAAGGGTACTTGGTGCCTATAAATACATTAGTTGACCCCCTTGTTTTTCTTTTCTCCAATTTTTGCTAAGTGCCGAATTCCCTAGCCCTCTTTTGCTCTTGCGTTTTCTTCATTCTCTCAAGCCCCTTTAGCCGAAACTTCTTTCCTTCCTTATTAACTCTCTCTGGCCGAATATACCATTGGAAGTACCGATTTCTTCATTTGTCTTCCTTTTCTTTTTCCTTTTTGATAGTCGAATTTCCCCTCTTCATATTCCAAGTCTTGGCCGAATAACAAACAGGAATAATCTCCTCTAGACTCTCCTTCAATCGGTTCATAAGGTGGTAAGTGATCTTGGCCGAATGTCTATCTTCCCTTTTCCTTCTTTTTCTGTCGATTTCTTTTACAAGGGGAGGTGCCGATTTCGGCAATGGTTATAAGGCTTCTAATCGAGTAGTGAACGATTCTTCTAGGTGCTCAAGGAACGAAAGCAGTCGACTCAGGTCCTGATCTCTAGCTTTCGATTTCGGTAAGTGGTGGTAAGATCAATTTCTTTATTATAACAATCCGATTAAAAGCCGAAGGCTATTAGTTTTACTTACTAATCAATGATGGCTGACGAGCAGATTCGAGTATCAAGTACGGTGGATAGTAGCAAAGAGTTTAAGGTAAGATCTCGGGTTCACAAGGAACCCCTCCCTAATAAGTTAATTAGGCCGAATAGGCCATAAGACTAATCCATGGATTTGGCCGAATATAGGACAAGTGGATCTGTGGTGACCAACGCTTTCTTTCGGAATTTAGGACTACCATCGATATCAGGTGTGTACATACACACCATATAGCTTATTAATTATGCTAAGTAATGTGAATGTTAACTTGATTTTTGTAGCAATGGCTTGAATATCATAACGGTATAAGTGGTGGATCAGGTAAGTACCTGTGCATATGATTTCATTATTTTATGCTTTTGGGAAGCATGTTGTGTTGATACATATGATAAATCTGTGTATGAGTGTTGACTATGTGGGTTGAATGAGTGGAGGGGGCAGTGATATTGTGCCGACGGGCACCAGTGTTTTGGTAACACACCGTGACTACGGTCACCAGAGGTTTGGTACCTCCAGAGGTTTGGTACCTCAAAGCGACTTGTCCCTGTGGTTAACACCACCGTGGGTTGGCCCCACTTGAGATATGGGATCGTCTGCCAGTGATTTGGTATCACGCGATGGGTTGGCCCCATCACCCGATTTGTGTCTACGGACACCAGTGTTTTGGTAACACATTGTGACTATATGTCACCAGTGGTTTGGCACCACCAGTGGTTTGGTACCACAACGGGGTAGACAGTGGCGTATGGCTGGCTAGGTTGGGACACATGACATTTTGCATTTTAATTGTTATATGTTGTGTATGAAAAATGTTTTTAAAACGGGGAAAGGGTTACACACTGAGTCTTGGTGACTCACCTTCTCCTTTATATTTTTCAGGTAACACGTAGATCGCGGATGTGGAGCCGGGTTGACTCGAGGTGGCCATGCAGAGGACTTTAAATTTAAATGAACTTTATACTTAGTCTTACTATTTTAAATTCGGTTTTATTTTATACTTTGGATTGTAATAAGGCCTCCTAGAATATTTTATTATTTCCATATGTTGAATACTTGCTTTAAACCTTATAATTAATATTAATTAAAATCACGTGTTTTCCCAAATTAACTCGAAAAGGTTTTAAAATGCCATCGGGCACGGTTGAAATTTGTTTTATAACTTGACTTAAATATGTTTTAAAAATAAACACTAAGTATGATTTTACCAAGATAATCAAATACGAGAAGTTTTCCACAAAACTTAATGGGTTCCAAAATGGATTTCTAAAAGGTTTTTCCCGTAACAAACTAGATTCGGCCATAGGGTTGGGCCGGGTTTGGGTTGTTACATAGATATACTGATAAAACTAAAAATAAGCTTATAATTTAAATTATACGCATTGTAACACCCCTTACCCGTATTTGACGTCGAAACAGGGTACAAGGCATTATCGGACTCACATCACAAGCAATCACACAATTCTGAGTCATAAAATTTGATGACAAATTAAAACCATTCATATTCGATCATGAAGTCCTTATTACAAGCCTACGAGGCTCAAAACATGTATTGAAAGTGGTTTCGGACAAAACCGATAACTTAGGAACTTTTACAAAACTTAGAAAATTTTTGCTAAAAGAAGGGCTCACACGCCCGTGTGTTCCAAGGGACACACCCGTGTGACCCCGGGGACATGCCCGTGCTTCGAACCGTGTTCAAATTAGGGTGCTCTCTGACTTGTGCCACACGTCCGTGTGCTAGGCCGTGTAGCACACACGGCTGAGACACATGCCCGTGTCTCTACCCATGTGCTCAATTCTGGACATTCTATTTTGCAACAATTAAGGAGCAAGGGACACACGGCCAGAACACATGCCCGTGGAGTAGACCGTGTCACACACGGTCTAGAAACACGCCCGTGTGTCTACCCGTGTGGACAAAAACAAGGCTATTTACCAAGCCATTTTTCCACCCTCACTTGCACACATCTACATAACATCACATGACAAAAATTCAAGCATATAAATGCAACCAAACAACCACAAACAAGACAATAACATGTCATTCTTATACCATCATTTATCATGCTTAAAACATCATACTTAGCCCATTAAAAAGATACTAATTTCACATTCACAAGAGGGCATTAACATACAAATAAACTTATAATCAGCATAAGCCATCATTCATGGCTATATATAAGATAAAGCATTAACAATTACAAGCCAACACATATGGCCAAATTAATCATGACACATATAACAAATTGACCTAGTCCCTATACATGCCATATAATTAAAATACTTGAATTCATTTATACCCAAATGATAGCTTGATAGTGTGATAGGATCTCCGGCGATCTCCAACCCGAGCTGGCTCGATAACATTATAAAACATGGGAAATGAAAGGGGGTAAGCTATATAGCTTAGTAAGTTCATATGCAAATAATACAAAACATTATTCATACATTTGACATATAAATAACTTAACAAATATTAACATAAATGTCATTAAGATTTCATGAGTATAACTTACTCAAACACATTCTTATTGATAGTTCATCATATGAATAACATAACATATATCAACATAAATATCATTTAAGCTTCATAAGCACAACTTACTCAATTACATTCCTACCAATAGCTTATCATATGAATAACATAACATACATCAACATAAATGTCATTAACCTTCATAAGCATAACTTATTCAATCACATCCTTACCAATAGTTCATCATATACCGAATCCATTTTCTTTGAGTTTTTCGTACATACATGTACCAACTCGTAACATAATCACATACTTTCTCGTCTTTGACATACCTATTGAACCACTTGGAATACTATCAGATACACAAAAATCTTTGCACATAAGTGCCACATATGTAGCCAATGCTACCACAAATCTCATAACACATATAAGCTCGCTCTCGAGCTATCCTCGAGCCTACTCACACAAGCTGTCAGTCGAGACGTCGCTACGCAGTGCTGCTCACAAAAGCTTTCAGGTATCCGTAACATATGTAGGTATACCCAGCCAGCGGTAGGACGTACATGACCAGTACCTGGGACACATAAATCACATAATCACATGGGTTCCTAGTGACATGTCACTTATATCCTAATCTATTCCTAAGGTTCAACCGAGACTTCTCTCTTGCCGGAACTTCGTTAAATATACTCATAGAATCAATCATACATTTCATGCAATATTAAAGCATTAAAATAAAAATATAACATTGCATTATTTACATACGAACTTACCTCGGGATAAAAACAGTAAAAAGGACTAAATCGTCAAATACTCGTTTTCCCCTGTTCTAACTCCGAACCTCATTTTTTTTCGATCTATAATATCACATTTAACTTATTTAATCATTATACTATTCAAACTAGTCCAAAATCACATTATGGAAAAAATTACATTTTTGCCCCTAAACTTTTAACATTTTACAATTTAGTCTCTAGGCTCGTAAAATGATTTTCATTCAATTTCTTCAAAACCCAAGCCTAGTCGAACCCTTTTCACACTCACAACAGCCCACATTTCTCATTTAATCACACTTTTCTACTCATTTTATAGACTTTTACAAATAAGTCCTTATTGACATTTTTACCGAAAATCACTTAGCAAAAGTCGTGTAACAATCAACAAACATGCATTTTCTACCATCAAACATCAAAATACACACCTGTTCAACATGGGTAAAATTTTATCCCTTGATTATTTCTTAAATTAGTGGTAGAAATAGATAGATCATGTTACAAGGATTTCAAAAACATAAAAATCATTAACAAGGGGCTAGAATGGACTTACAATCGCGCTTGAAAGCTTGAAAAACCCTAGCTATGTCTTCCTTTTGTAAATTTCAGCCAAGGGATAGAAGATGAGCAAAAATTGGCTTTTAATTTGATTATTAATTCATTTTAATAACCAAATTACTAAAATGCCCTTAATAAAAAAACTTTAGAAACATACCTAACCATGTCCATTTTTGTCCACTAACTCAACCAAATGGTCTAATTACCATTTAAGGACCTCTAATTTAAAATTTCATAGCAATTGGACACCTTTAGCATATATAATTCAAGTTTTGTACTTTTTGCAATTTAGTCCTTTTAACTAAATTGAGTGCCCAAACGTCAAAATTTTCGAACGAAATTTTCACAAAATCGTTCCATAAAATGGTAGAGCATAAAAATATAATAAAAATGAATTTTTCATCATCAGATTTGTGGTCCCGAAACTACTATTCTGACTAGACCCAAAATCGGGCTGTTACCCGTATAAAAGATCACGAAATAATAAATGAGAAAAAAATATGAAGTCTCTAACTTGAGAAGCTTTGACCAAAACTTGAGTTGTTTGTCTCGCCTGGGTTACTATTTTTTCTCTTTTTCGGGTTGTTGCTTCTGGTGAAGTGTTTATACAGAAGCGATGTTTCTACGTTGTTGTGGGTTAGGATCTGAAAGATGATAAAACAAATTAACAAACAAACTAAACCCTAAACATAAAAACTTACACGAGGATGTAGCAAAGGACTTTCGACGATGATGCAGTAGACATTTGGGGAAAATCTAAGGGATTTGGGAAAAAATTTTAGGGGGAAAAATAAGGGATTTCAGGAAACTTTTTTGGGGATAAAACTAAGGGTAGTAAAAACGACACCTTTCATTAAAAATAAAAAGATATTTTGCAGCATTTTCTCATAAACGCCGCTATTGCTTTACCTTTAGCGGCGTTTTTCTGATAAATGCCACTATTGCTTTACTTATTACGACGTTTTTCGGTTAGCGCAAGTAATGTATAACATTTGCGGCGTTTTCGATTCAAATGCCACTAAAAACGCCGATAAATGCTTAATTTCCTATTGTGTTACTAACCATGTTTTCCAATCTTGTTGTCTATTGGTGGTTGAGTATGTTACTCCCATTCCTTGTAGAACTTGCTGAGAAAAGGCACAGTAGCGAAAGATATGCTCAATAGTTTCATCATCATATCAACAATCTGGACATTGATTCTGCACTCCAATCCTTCTGCTTTGTAGATTAGATAATGTAGGAATGTAATTATTTTCAATTTTTCATGTTGTAATTTTTATCTTGCTTGCAATGTTTAAGTTCCATACTATTGTAAAGAAAGATTTTTGTAACTCGTCTAGGACATTTATGCCACTTACTTCTGCTATCCCAAGCCACCTGTACCTTCTCTTGACTATGTAGATCCCAGTATTGTCACTCCTCCACACTAGCTGGTCCACTTTAATGCAAGTAGAGAAAGGAATGGTCAAATTTCATTGTGCATCCTCTACTTTCTAGGTAGCTGAATTATCTTCTATTAGATCTGCAGCATTCGAATAATTCGTGTTAATCCTCTGTGCTCTTACTCTTCCTTGACCAGGGCTCATTAACCAGTTATCATTACATGTAACACCCCAAATTCGGCCTAAACGTTATGACCGGATCTGGCATGTCACATAAAAGGGTTGTTTAAAAGCTGCGCGTTTGTTAAAAATTTCGAGTTTAAATATATATTCGCTTGTTATCCTTTTGTTAACATTTTGGAAAATGGTTATTGAAGGTTTAGGAAATTCCCGTATTGAACATTTAATAATAATAGGCAGTAATCAAATTAAAAGCTAAACCAAATCAAATACCAAAATTAAAGTTATAGTGGCCTTGTTACATAAAAAAAACCCAAATAAGAATAATCTTAAAATAAGATAAAAATCAAAATTACTAAAGTTCACAAGTAGTATCTCCGACGTATGGCCACCCCCGAGTCCTCCACGGCTCCCAATCCTCTATCGCTGGGAATTACCTGAAACATTTAATAAAAAGAGGGGGTGAGTTTACGAAAACTCAGTGTGTACACCCTCATCAGTAAGAACATGCATCAAAACAATCTGGGCCGAAGCCCATTACAACTCACTTTGGCGAAGCCCGTACAGAACAGACTGGGCCTTAGCCCTTTTAGCAGAGTATAGCAGATAATCAGATAATCAATGCGATATGATGCATAACCCAATCCCAACCTAAGTTTCCATCCGCTACACACCACCCGTACCTGCCAATCACACAAATGGGGATTTCTACAATCAACCCTCACCGCTACACACCATCGATGGCAGTCAAGCTGCTCATCATCAGAATCATGACATAGTCACCAGAACAGATCGTGGCAGAGCCATTACAACAGATCGTGGTAGAGCCACTACAACGGATCGTGGCAGAGCCATTACAACACTTCCCCTTTCATCACATATTCCCAAACCCCATGCAAACATAAAATACAGATGTATGGATGTAACAGATTACAACAAGCGTGTACAGAATACTCATATCATAGATCGAATCACTACACCATAACCACTGACTTTATCAGAACAGAAATCACTAACCTGATGTTTCACCCATGGGTATTTCATCAGCCATACCGAATTTCCGGCATTTTACAGAACATATTAATATCATATTAACACAACTTTAAAGATGGTGGGAGTAGTTACACACTGTCATGCTAATCAACTCCTAAGGGTATAACATTAATTTTACCTACCAAGGGTATTTTCGTAATTTACCTATCAAGGGTATTTTAGTAATTTTGCACCTACAATGGCCTTTCCGAAAGCCTAATGTCGCCTCGAGCGACTCGGCTACCATTTTCAGTCCTTACCAGACTATTGGGCCTAAGACTCAATTTTGGTCCATTCGGGCCCACACGCTCATGTGGCCCACGTAGCACAAATCTAGCCACATATATAAGATTCACCTACTCTAGTTCAATATATAATAAACATTCATACAATTTACTCATATGGGCCCACGGGCCCATTGGGCCCACTTCGGCCAATCGTGGCCCAAGCAGCCCCAATCCACAAGAATACTACTGATGGCTTCCACTATCGCGTCGAAGCCCCCACACGTGCTCTCGCATGCTCGTGTGGCTACTAACGCCGTGTGATCAGCATTTCGACATTTGCCGCTCTACAGCTAGAGTAGAGAAGTACACACTTGATAGGAATCTGGTGCTATTCCGCGCTCCGACCACTCCTGTGCCCAAACGCCCTCCAAGGTGTGCCTCCTCCCATCATAGAATGCTCTATATATAGCTAGCTTCTCACCTTCCTTCTTTGTATCTTTCCGATATGGGATCCCTTCGTCAGTAGAGTTTAAATTCAACTCAAACTCTTCCCGTCCAATCCGCAAAATAAATACTCCATTGCTTGTCATGAGATTCGAACCCAGGCTCCATTGCAACGTAATCCATGCCGCTAACCATTTGGCCACAAGCTCCTCTTGTGTCTTAAACCATGCGCAACTAAATTTAAATCTATAGCCAAATTCTAAAGTCCATTTAAAAAGAAAACTAAAATGCAAGAGCCAAGACTTGAACCTTGGACCTCCTTCCTTCCTTGTGGCGTCACCCCCTTGTCTCTTATGTGGCGCCATTTTCCACTAGACCACAACTCCTTTTGTGTCATTTTTCCCCATATTTTATTCTTAAAGCCTACCTACCAACTCCTAGGGTTTTTCTCGCCTAAAACCAAAATTTCCTTAAAGCCAAAGTTTGATCCCGGGACTTCATAGAAGCCCTCTAACCTTCCAAAATCACTCACCTAATAAGTCCAACTTGCACTAAAGCCATTCTCTTGTTCTCCAAAAATTTTAAACGCTACTACTCCCAAGGCCCATTGGGCCCAATCCTACTAAGCCCAATTTTGGGATGTTACAAATCTACCCTCCTTAAAGAAATTTCATCCCCGAAATTTCCAACTAACTAACAGTCACACATCCTCACCTACCACACTACGCTCTTGCTGCGCACTCTGATCTTAATAACATTAGTATACTTTTAACTAAAATTTTGAACTCCTACACATACTCAAAAACACCTAGCCATTAAAGCAGACAAATATTTCATACGCAACCAACTCTATATCTGAACATCACATCCAAACCAAACACACAGAATAGATACCAGAAATACAGCATATAACAAAGCAAAGTATCAGGAAACTTACAGTGCGGATTGGTGCCGGAGACTCAGGTGCCATACTTCCAGAAAAGAGATATATATTTTTCTAAACCATTTTCAGAACCATCCTTTGAAAATATTTTTAAACCCAAACCCACAGCCGAATTTTTGAACCTAGGCTCTGATACCAAATTGTAACACCCCAAATTCGGCCTAAACGTTATGACCGGATTTGGCATGTCACATAAAAGGGTTGTTTAAAAACTGCGCGTTTGTAAAAAATTTCGAGTTTAAATATTTATTCGCTTGTTATCCTTTTGTTAACATTTTGGAAAATAGTTATTAAGGGTTTAGAAAATTCCCGTATTGAACATTTAATAATAATAGGCAGTAATCGAATTAAAAGCTAAACCAAATAAAATACCAAAATTAAAGTTATAGTGGCACTGTTACATAACAAAAACCCAAATAAGAATAATCTTAAAATAAGATAAAAATCGAAATTACTAAAGTTCACGAGTAGTATCTCCGACGTATGGCCACCCCCGAGTCCTCCACGGCTCCCAATCCTCTGTCGCTGGGAATTACCTAAAACATTTAATAAAAAGAGGGGGGTGAGTTTACGAAAACTCAGTGTGTACACCCTTATCAGTAAGAACATGCATCAAAACAATCTGGGCCGAAGCCCATTACAACTCACTTTGGCGAAGCCCGTACAGAACAGACTGGGCTTTAGCCCTTTTAGCAGAGTATAGCAGATAATCAGATAATCAATGTGATATGATGCAGAACCCAATCCCAACCTAAGTTTCCATCCGCTACACACCACCCGTACCTGCCAATCACACCAATGGGGATTTCTACAATCAACCCTCACCGCTACACACCATCGATGGTAGTCAAGCTACTCATCATCAAAATCGTGACATAGTCACCAGGACAGATCGTGTCAGAGCCACTACAACAAATCGTGGCAGAGCCACTACAACAGATCGTGGCAGAGCCACTACAACAGATCGTGGCAGAGCCACTACAACACTTCCCCTTTCATCACATATTCCCAAACCCCATGCAAACATAAAATACAGATGTATGGATGCAACAGATTACAACAAGCGTGTACAGAATACTCATATCATAGATCGAATCACTGCACCATAACCACTGACTTTATCAGAACAGAAATCACTAACATGATGTTTCGCAAACACCCTCCATGGGTATTTCATCAGCCATACCGAATTTCTAGCATTTTACAGAACATATTAATATCATATTAACACAGCTTTAAAGATGGTGGGAGTAGTTACACACTGTCATGCTAATAAACTCCTAAGGGTATAACAGTAATTTTACCTACCAAGGGTATTTTCGTAATTTACCTATCGAGGGTATTTTAGTAATTTTGCACCTACAATGGCCTTTCCGAAAGCCTAATGTCACCCTGAGTGACTCGGCTACCATTTTCGGTCCTTACCGGACTATTGGGCCTAAAACTCGATTTTGGTCCATTCGGGCCCACACGCTCGTGTGGCCCACCTAGCACAAATCTAGCCACATATATAAGATTCACCTAGTCTAGTTCAATATATAATAAACATTCATACAATTTACTCATATGGGCCCATTGGGCCCACTTCGGCCCATCGTGGCCCAAGCAGCCCCAACCCACAAGAATACTACTGATGGCTTCAACTATCGTGTCGAAGCCCCCACACGTGCGCTCGGACGCTCGTGTGGCTACTAACGCCTTGTGATCGGCATTTCGGCATTTGCCGCTCTACAGCTAGAGTAGAGAAGTACACACCTGATAGGAATCTGGTGTTAATCCGCGCTCCGACCACTCCTGTGCCCAAACGTCCTCCAAGGTGTGCCTCCTCCCATCATAGAATGCTCTATATATAGCTAGCTTCTCACCTTCCTACTTTGTATCTTTCCGATGTGGGATCCCTTCGTCAGTAGAGTTTAAATTCAACTCAAACTCTTCCTGTCCAATCCACAAAATAAATACTCCATTGCTTGTCATGAGATTCGAACCCAGGCTCCATTGCAACATAATCCACGCCGCTAACCATTTGGCCACAAGCTCCTCTTGTGTCTTAAACCATGCGCAACTAAATTTAAATCTATAGCCAAATTCTAAAGTCCATTTAAAAAGAAAACTAAAATGCAAGAGCCAAGACTTGAACCTTGGACCTCTTTCCTTCCTTGTGGAGTCACCCCCTTGTCTCTTATGTGGCGCCATTTGCCACTAGACCACAACTCCTTTTGTGTCATTTTCCCCACATTTTATTTTTAAAGCCTACCTACCAACTCCCAGGGTTTTTCTCGCCTAAAACCAAAATTTTCCTAAAGCCAAAGTTTGATCCTGGGACTTCATAGAAGCCCTCTAACCTTCCAAAATGACTCATCTAATAAGTCCAACTTGCACTAAAGCCATTCTCTTGTTCTCCAAAAATTTTAAACGCTACTACTCCCAAGGCCCATTGGGCCCAATCCTCTAGGCCCAATTTCGGGATGTTACATTACAGATGTTAATACTCTTTCCATTCCCCACTCTCCATCTACAACCCTACTCTAGAAGGTTCCTTGAGGCCCAAATGCTACACCAGGTATAAGAAGGGTAAGTGCCCAAATTTACATTCATAAAGTCTGTGCTTGGATAGTATTTCGCTTTCATAACACGTTCTAACAAATAATCAGGCCTCAAAATTAATCTCTAGCCTTATTTCACAAGTTAGGCAATGTTAAACTTGGCTAAATCTTTAAATCCTAATCCCTCATTCCCCTTTGATCAACAAGCCACCCTCTATTGGCACCAATGTATACCTTTGTTTGTATGTGCATTTCGCCACCAAAATCTTGCAAACGTACTTTCTAATTCATGGCATAAAGATACTAGCAGTAGAAAACATTTCATTGCATAGATAGGAATAACTTGTAATATTGATTTAGTAAATACCTCCTTCCCTCCCATTGACAATTGTTGCATACCTTAGCTCCCAATCCTTTTTATGAATCTCTCCATGAGATTAGTGAACACACCCTTCTTTTTTCTCCCCACCATTGTTGGCAAGCCAAGGTATTTCTCTAGGTTATTTGAGATGCATACACTGAGTATTTCTCCTACTTGTTCATTCAGTTCGTTGGAAACATTTGCAAATACAATAGTGATTTATCAAATTTTACCATATGTCCAGACACGCTTTCATATTCTGGCACAACAGATTTCATTGCATTTACTCCTTCCATTGTAGCCTCTCCAAACATAATACTGTCGTCTGCAAAGAATAAATGCGTTAGTGATAGTCTACTTCATCCTAACCTTGCCCCTTTTATTATCCCCTCACGTCTAAAATCTCTAAGAAAACTTGAAAAACCTTATACACAGATTAAGAATAAATACGAACTTAACGAGTCTCCCTGCTGCAGACCTCAAGTAGGTCGAAATACTTCTCCTTGATCTCCATTAAAAATCACATAATAAAACACCGTAGATACACAATTCATCACTAGTGAAATCCATTCATCGCATAAACCCATCCTAGCCATCATTCCCCACTTTACTCTATCATAAGCTTTACTTATATCCAATTTCAGCGCGAAAGAGCCCTTAGATCCAACCTTTGTCCTTTTGAATGAGTGCAATACCTCATATACTATAAGAATATTGTCTGTGATTTGTCTTCCCATTACAAACACACCTTGAGCCTCGTCAATACATTCATCCAAAACTTTCCTGAATCTGTTGACCACCACCTTAGACATTATTTTATAAAGCACATAAAATAAACTTATTGGACAGAATTGGGCCATGCTTGTTGAGAAATTAACTTTCGGAATGAGAACAATGTTTGTATGATTGATTTTTTCCAACCGCTGCTTACTATTTAAAATATAAACACAATGTTTGGATACCTCTTCCTTTATTATATGTCAATACCTTTAGAAGAATAACGCCGGGAAGTCATCCTCTCTAGATGCTTTCATCGGTGCCATACTTTTAACTGCTTCCAGGATCTCCTCCCCTTTAAACTCAATTGGTAGCTCCTTGTTTTCTCTTTCAACTACTTACTATTTAGAATATTAATACATGATTATTGTCTCCTAAAGTTGTAGATGTGAATAGCTCTTTAAAATAATCTGTCATAATTTCTGCTACACCCTTCTCTTCTCCAATCCAATCACCAGCCTTATTCTGTAGCACCCTAATTGCGTTCTTTTTCTTTTGAGAGGATGTAAAACTATGAAAATAAGATGTGTTCTGATCTCAAAATATCAGCCAATTTACTCTTGCACGTTGCTCCCAAAATATCTCCTCATTGTTAGCTTCTAAGTTTAACACAAGTTTATCTCTGTTAGTTTGGCCAAATTATCGTCATCTGGAATACTTGCATTAACTCATCTAGTCTTGCGTTCAATAAGGTCATTTGAAATTTTTTGTCCAAATAATTTGCCTTCGCCCAGTTATTCAATTTTTAACCCATCTCTACCAACTTGGTAGGCACATCCATCCTATTTGCTTCCCACCACTTTCTTATCTTACTTTCAAAACCTTCTTCTATTATCTAATTTGCATTAAAATGGAACTTAGCTTGTTGTCTTCCTTGTGGCTTCATTTTTCTATCAACTGTTTCTACCAAGATTGGGCAATGATCGAACATAACGTGATTAAGATGCTATACACTAAAACCTGGAAACGTAACCCACCATTTAAGATTTGCCACCCTTCTATCCAATCTTTTATTTATGTTATTTTCCAGAGCCTACCATTTTCCCAAGTAAACCACTACCTCGAGAATCTTAAATCATTGAGGTTGTATTCATGCAAGACTTGACAAAAATCCATCATTTGATTCTCATCTCGACTACATTCCTTTTTCTTTTCAAATGAATATAAAATTTCATTAAAATCCCCTACCACATGCCAAGGCAGGTTGTTGTTTTTGTTTAGTTGTCATAGCAAATTCCATGAACACCTTCTACGACATTCCTCTAGTGACCCATAAAACCCAGTGAGTCTCCAATTTATCATACCCTCTTCTTCACCAATCTCGACATCGATGTGCAAAGATGAAAAACTTCTTAATTGAACTTGCAATCTCTTGTCCAACCCAAGGATAATCCACCCCTTGAGCTCATGGAATCTACATCTATACCATTCAACAAACCACACTTCCTCCGAGTTCGTTTCATCCTTTTTGCACTAACCTTTGTTTTTATAAGAAACCATAACTAGGCTTGAACATGTCTCACTTTATTCCTAAGACATTTAACAGCCCATGGATGCCCTAATCCACGGATATTCTAGCTTAATATTTTTGTTGTGTCCGGTCAGTCTGCTTAATAGCAGCCGCCAATATCTCATAAGTAAGTCTCGAATCCTTTGAATCCTTTTTACGGGAAACACTTGAATTTTCCATTTACATTCTTTCTCTTTTCTTGCTGTCTACCATTCCAATAGGGCATTCCTCCATGTCAGATCCCAACTCCATATACCCTACATCCCAACTCCATATACCCTACATCTTCCCCTCCATAATTCATCACTTCCTGCCCTGTTACCTCCGTCCCTTTCCATCATCTATCCGTACTGGGATTTTGTATGACATCGACCCTCATTTCCCTAATACATCCTTCCATCTCCACCATCGATAATTTGGTTCTTTTTTTGTCTTCTTTCAACCATTTACAATCCTCTACATGTGCCGTCCTTGGTGTTGCTATTAATGATAAGTCTCATCCAAAGGCTATTTCCTGTAGTTCCAATTTTAACCTAATTGGACAGAAACCTTCCCCATGCCTTATTTTTCTACAAAGGAAGCAGAAAAGCTTAATTTTTTTATATTGGAATAGAGCATACGTTGAATTGTCTTGTCTAACTGCTATCCTCTTCTTCCTCTTTAGCGGCTTCTGAACATCCAACTTCATTCTCACTCTCATATACTTTTTAATTCCCTTAGTTACCAAGGCTGCATCATATTCTGCAAATTTTCCAATAAAATCACCCAACTAACATACCATTCACTCAAACATAATTCCCCTCGGGAAATTGTGAATCTACAGCCAAAATTCTGTAAAGTAAAGCGGAACTTGCAATGGTTCTTCCTCTTTTTCTAACCAATTAAAAAAATCAGATGCCTATTAAAAAATCAAGTTGTACCCCTAGGAACCCTTTATGTCAATTTCATGATAGAACCTAAATAAACTTCACTTCTCCCTAATGTCTGTAATGGATATTCCACCCACCGGATTCCATAATTCTGCTAAGGTTCTTCTCATGGATGGAAAGTGAACCATACTATCTATCAAGACATTCCTTACTAAACACAATTTATACTCCTTTTCATACTCTTCTTTGTCCTTTTCCCTTCTATAATCTCCTCTTCGTCATATGATATGTTAAGATTTCCCAAATCTTCTTCCATTGTCTATGAAAATTCCACCCCAAATTGAGATTTGTGAAACTCAAACCGCCCAAAACCCTAGAAAAAATTGAAATTGTGCTATCAATAGATAGAGAAAATGTGCTATCAGTAGACTCTTGAATCAGAATACAATTTTGAATCTTTTACTCACTTTTTTTCTTTTCAATATTTTGAAAGTACGTTTTTTTCCCTCGATTTTTGAGGTTCTAACAATTTTTTTATTCTCTTTAATTTAGTTTTTTATTTTTTTTTATTCTTCCTTTTTTTCCTCTCTTCTCACAATTACTTTTTCTTTTTTTTTTCTTGCTAATAAATTTCCAACTTTTAAGTTTGGTTGGTATTAAATTTTTCGATCAAAACAAGCGGAATAGACCAAATATGACGGTATAGGCAGGTTAGGCTGGAACTTGAACCAAAATGAAACCTATACTATGTGGCAGGGATTTAAATTGCGGTTGTGGCAGCGTTTTCAATCGCGTCGCGTTTATCGCAGTTGCGAATATAACAGATGCTATTGTGGTCATTGCGGGCATCGCGGTCGTGATTTTTTTTAAAATTCAAACAACTAATAACAAAGTAAAAAAATAGATATCAATTGGAATAGCAGAAATTGGCCATTACTCGTTAAATTGTGGCTGCGATCCACCACTATTGGTGTGACTCTGCTTCACACTGTTATTTTCAGCAATAGCGGTTTTGGACGACATTGCTACCGCTATATAACGGCCGCTATTCTACTACCCGTCCGCTGTTTACATCCCTGCTATGTGGTTTCCATTTATGTCTGGAATGAAATGTAAAAGATTAGTATGTCTAGAACCAAAACGGAACCTATACTTCTAATTTCAACAAACGAAACATAAATATTGAAACCTAACTGCAAATGTTTACACCCCTACCTTTATTCGTTCAATACTAATTGTTGTACCTCAAGTGTTTATTGTTTCAGCATACCCAGGACCCAAGCACTCATGGTACAACAATGTGAAATTAAATTTTATTGAGTCTAGTCTTTCATGGAAGAAACAGTGTAAGCAATGGAATTGTAAATCATGAATTATAATAAAATTTGTGAGACAAGGTCAGAATGATTTCGGGTTCCCCTGTTTTGACATTGGAAAATCATCAAAAATTGTAAAAAAATAATTAGGGTCTTAGATTTATATGTTTAAATTCTTAATAAGTCTATTTTCAAGAAAAACAAACGGAAGCATCATCTAAATTTCGTACAAAGAGATAAATAATTTTTAGTAAGGTCGAAGCTGTCAAATAACAGAATAGGGACAACTTTAAAGATTTTACTGTACTTATTTCATAAACTATAAATTTTAAAATTTTATGGTAGAAAGGTATTTGAGTCTAGTTTCAGAAACATCAATCGTATCTTAATTTGGAATTCTGTAGCTCAAGATATAAATAATTTAGTGAGATGACTCAAGTAGACAGCTTTGAATGAACATATAAGTAAACAGTGAAAACATATATGAGTATTGAGCTAGCATGAGTTACTTTAAAAATGGATCACATGGCCAAGGCCAATTTGGGCCAAGTGGGCCACACGGGCATTGGGCCCACACGGGCAGATCACACTAGCCTTGAAGTGATATCAGCCACCCAAGCACTCACATGTGGCCGCGAATCAGACAACTTCTTGGTTGAGCTCCCCCAACAAGTATTAAACATTAAAGAGGTGATGCAAATTGACCAAGGTGAAGTGGTCACAAGTCAAGTACTTGGACTCAGCCAAATGAGCCTCGTAAACATCTAAAACTTCAGCAAGCTTAGCTTCATTTTCTTCCACAACCGTCGTGTCGATGGTCATCCCAAAATGGGGCTTGTAACGTAGCTCAAAGACTAGCTTTGCCGATAGAGGGTTGAACTGGTGAGCTTCAAATTTCTTCCATAATTCAAAGACTGCCATAGTCTTGTTAAAGCCCGACAACAAGGGTTTTTGCTATTATAAAAAGGAAAAACTTTACCAAAGAGCTTCAAGTCCTCTTATTCAAAAGCTGGAACTTGACCAAAAGGCTAGAAAAAAAAACAGAAGTTAAATCATTTGTCTTGTAGTAAATGTTTTTTTTTTTAAATTGATACTTACATTGGGGGAAAGGAAGTTTTGGGATTTATGCTCAGCATGTAACGCCCCAAAATTTTAGTTTTTGATTTTGTGTATGTGTGACACACAATGTCTATCTGCTTCAGTGGTTATGTGTTTTGGGTGTGTGTGTAAGGTTCCAAGTTCAAGTCTTACTTGGGTAAATTTTGGTATTTTCATAAATAAAGCCTTAACCTTGTGCAAATGGCTTAAGTTTAAATCTTGGGTAAATTACATAAGAATGGGCACGCTGGTTTGGTGGTTAAGTGGTGTGTTATTATGGTGGAGGTCTTGTGTTCGGATCCCTGCGCAGGCAAATGTATTATTTTTTTTTTGCTTAGACTTCGGGCTAGAGTTGTGTAATAGGAGGATTCTGAGTAGTGGATGTGAAGTGGGAATAGGGGAGAAGATTAAGGGATTTTGGGGGTTATCGGGATTTTATTTTATTTTTTTCCCATAACAGAATTTTGTCTCCCTTTTTCAAAAAAAAAAAATTCTGCCATTTATTCTTCCTCTCATCTTGCCAAAATTCTCTGAGATTTTTCCATCTTTCTCTTCTTTTTCTTCTTCTTGATTTTCCCTAATCCATTTATTTTCCTTCGTTTTCGCACGCGGTTAGTGCTCACTTAGTTTCGGTAAGTGTTTCTCTTCATTTTTATCATGAATCTCTTAGCGACTAAAGTGGTAATGTTTTTTCTCTGCGATTTGGGCGTAGGGAGAGGCTCAGACTGGTGAATTCAGTGTTCTCGTCTTAACAATAGTTAAACGGAGGGTTATGTTGGCGGTAAGTTGGGTTTCTATTCGTTCTTGGTTGTCAATTCGCTTGTAAATTCATTAAATTGATGTTGAGTATCTTGATTTTAGGCCTTGAAGTGCTCGGGAGTGATTAGGTATCAAAACGATACCAGGTGTGTAACCGAAACTCAAAAAACGGGATTCGGCAAAAAGCTGGAATTGCTTGCTATCGAGAAATAAGAGAAAATGATGCACTAAAACAGTTTTGGACAGCAGCAGTAGTCTAAATTTGAAAAATCATCAAAAATAGTGTAAATTGAGTTAGAGGTTGAATAAAATATGAAATTAAATTTTATTGAGTCTAGTCTTTCATGGAAGAAACAGTGTAAGCAATGGAATTGTAAATCATGAATTATAATAAAATTTGTGAGACAAGGTCAGAATGATTTCGGGTTCCCCTGTTTTGACATTGGAAAATCATCAAAAATTGTAAAAAAATAATTAGGGTCTTAGATTTATATGTTTAAATTCTTAATAAGTCTATTTTCAAGAAAAACAAACGGAAGCATCATCTAAATTTCGTACTAAGAGATAAATAATTTTTAGTAAGGTCGAAGCTGTCAAATAGCAGAATAGGGACAACTTTAAAGATTTTACTGTACTTATTTCATAAACTATAAATTTTAAAATTTTATGGTAGAAAGGTATTTGAGTCTAGTTTCAGAAACATCAATCGTATCTTAATTTGGAATTCTGTAGCTCAAGATATAAATAATTTAGTGATAAGACTCAAGTAGACAGCTTTGAATGAACATATAAGTAAACAGTGAAAACATATATGAGTATTGAGCTAGCATGAGTTACTTTAAAAATGGATCACACGGCCAAGGCCAATTTGGACCAAGTGGGCCACACGGGCATTGGGCCCACACGGGCAGATCACATGGGCATGTGGGCCCCTTTTTTTATCGAAATGTTTTTAAGGTTGGACGGGTCGCCCAAGTTGACTGTGAACCTACTGTAGGGTCGGTAAGCGATACTTAGACCCCTAAATGTGTGAAATTGACTGAATGATATCTGTACTGAGCATGTTAATATCTAAATTGAATATATGTACTGGAATTGCATAATAGCATATCATCCATTGTATGTTGCATTGCATTGGGTTGGGGGTTGTTATTCGGAGGAAGTGTACTGAAAGGCTTTAAGCCTAATTTACTGGCAGCTCAGCTGCAAACTACTGTTTTGTGCCACATTCGGTACTACTTGGAGTGTAAGGATGGGTGGGTTGATTATATCCCCATATAGAGTGTAGGGTTGGACGGAGATGGTGTGTAGAGGCTGGTTGGGTAGGATTTTACTACTGCATAACTGTTACTGCTACTGATACTTTGATGGGTTAAGGCCCTACTGCATTTTTGACACTGTACTGAGATGGGCTAAGGCCCAAACTGTCATTGATACTGAAAAGGGCTTAGGCCCAAGACTGTTCAACTGTGCATTGTGAATACTGATTGCTTGTTTCTTTCTGCGGGATTACACATTGAGTTTACGTAAACTCACCCTTTTTGTTTAATGTGCACAGGTAATCCCCAAACTTAGACGGATTGGTGCGACGGAGGACTAAGCGGTGACCACAGTAATTTTTGGACTTCATGGTTTTCAATTTACGGTTTATAATTTGATTATTATTGATTATTTGGGTTGTAATTTAAGGACCCTCTGGGTCTTTGGTTATAAATTTGAGTTTTTATTTATTTATTTTGCTTTATAGAGTTATACCTGCTGGTCGTAGGAAATTCGGTTTTCAAAAAGTTAAAGTACTTTCTAAACGCATGATCACCTATACTGTTTTATTAAAGCTTCCATAACGAGCGATGTTTCAAAACAAGTGTTTACAATGAATAAAAATGACTTCCTAAGTTCTAACAAAGGTTTACTAAAGATAATAATATGGAATGTTTTCATCGTAACAACAAGGTTTCAAAAACACTATCGTGTGACATTACTAAATACGACCATAACATCTAGGTCGGGTTTGGGGTGTTACATTTAGTGGTATCAGAGCCAGGTTACAAAACTCAGCTGGGATTATGGGTTTTTATAAAAAATGAGCTTTCGAAAAATTGATTGATTTCCAAATGATTTGAAATGTTTTTACCGAGTAAGTGGTACACCGACGCTGATCCTGTAAGTATTCTGAACTGTGATTTGTTTTAAACTGAAACTCTTATGGATAGTATATTCTAAAACTACTATAGGTAGTAAATTGTACTGAAAACACTCTAGTTAGTGTATACTGAAAATTTTTGAGAAACTAAAAACTTTAGTGAGACTGCGATTTACGAAAACAAACTCTGAATAATCGATACTGTTTTACATAAAACATTTGTTAATAAACACTGAAACTGTAACTGATTCATTAAACTGTTAATACAGATAAATGTGATTAGACAATGAGAGGTATCCATTGACGGGGTACTAGGGGTCGAGGTAGAGACCGTAGAGGGGCTTGAGCTGAGTTCTTTTCACTGGGTAGCATACCGAATTTGGATACGAGTGAGACACTAGTGTCACCTGCTAATGAGAATGGGTCTCAAGATCGCATGGCTGGGGACGACGCATTGTCCCAGGCTATGCTAAGGATTTTGGAGAGGGTCGCTGGGCCCAATACTAGACCTGGGGGCCGAGGGTCGGTTACGAAATGACTACGGTTCGATGGAGCTGAGCTTTTTAGGGGTGTCGCTGGGGTCACTCTTAATGTGGCCGAGTACTGGATTAAGGCCACAGAGAGAATCATGGACGATCTAAACTGCACCCCTAAGCAGAAATTAAAGGATGCAGTGTCACTGCTGTGTGATGAGGCTTATCAGTGGTGGCTCACTGTTAAGAAGGGCATTCAGCCCGAATGACTGACCTAGGAGTATTTTAAGACCGCCTTCCAGGGGAAATATGTGGGGGGCAGTTACGTGGATGCCCGTAGGAGAGAGTTTTTGAATCTAACTTAGGGAGATAGATTAGTGGCAGAGTATGAGGCTGAATTTCTGCGACTCAGCCGCTATGCGCTAGGTATGGTAGCAACTGAATATGAGCGATGTATCCGCTTCGAAGATGGTCTCAGGGATAATATGAGGGTTCTGATAGCTCCGTAGAGGGAGCGAGATTTTACTGCATTAGTGAAAAAAGTGAAGATCGCCGAGGAGGATACTGTGGTAGTCATGATTGGGGAACGATGAAATTATCTGACTAATGTGATCTCTGGACTAGTGGCTGAGAAATTGGTTCGTAAGGGATGTGAGTCATTTTTGGCCTATGTGAGTGTTTCTGTTTTTGGAGACTCTACCGTCAATGACATCAGGACTGTAAAGGATTTTCCGAACATTTTTCCTGGAGAGCTACTGGGTTTACCTCCGAATCGTGAAGTGGAGTTTGGGATTGAGCTTCTTCTTGGTACAGCCAGGTGTCTATTGCCCCCTACCAAATGGCACCGAAGGAGCTTACAGAGCTTAAGGCTCAGATTTAGGAGTTGTTGGATCGTGGGTTCATTCGTCCCAGTGTGTCTCCATAAGGAGCACCTGTGCTGTTTGTGAAAAAGAAGGATGAGACGATGAGGATGTATAGACTATCGACGACTGAATAAGCTAACGATTAAGAATAAGTACCCATTTTCGAGGATTGATGATTTGTTTGACCAGTTCCGTGGGGCTTCTGTGTTCTCCAAGATTGATCTGCGTTCTGGATATCATTAGTTGAGGGTTAAGGAGGCTGATGTATTTAAGACGGCATTTAGGACTCGTTATGGATACTACGAGTTCCTAGTGATGCCTTTTGGACTAACGAATGCATCGGCAGCTTTCATGGACCTGATGAATTGAGTATTCCAGCCCTATCTGGCTCGATTTGTGGCGGTGTTCATCAACAACATACTAGTTGATACGAACTCACCTAAGAAGCCTGTGACGGAAGTCAACCAAGACCCAATCGAGCTACCTAACGGGCCAATTACGCGTGCCCATGCTAAACATTTCAAAGATGTCGCGTCGGCTATGGTGGCACAAATTTAGAATACAGAAAGAGAAGAGCCCAAGAACATGCTGAACTCTTACAATTTATTTGAAGTTGAATATACTAGCTAGTAAGACTGCTAGTTTATTTAACACTTTATTACGCATGTTTGATTTATTTTCAGTCATTTAATTAGTTTACTGCATTTTCTTAGTTCGTGTTAATTTATCTAGGTAGTACAAGTTTTTAATATGTCCTTTGTCGAAGTTGAATGTTAGTGTGTTTTACCTAGTGTTTAAATAAAGTGATTAAAATTTGTGCTAACTATGGTCAGCCAAATTTTAATAATAATGTTGGTTTATATGTTTTGTAGTTTGCTCCACGTTTTTGATGCAAGTTGGATGATGGATTAAACCATAATGGACGAAAACAAGGCACAAGGAGCTGATTGATTATTTTATTCAAGCATGGTTGAATGAATTTCAAATTCTTCAAAGTATGGAACGGCAAAGGTGGAGCAAGCCATGATATGATTTTCAAAATTTAAATGAGGCATAAAAGACCAAGCATGGATGGCTATAGTGGAGTGAGTCATCAACAATTAAGACATGTGCTTGTGAAACAATAAAGAAATGGAGCATGTGGTGGCTAGTGAAGCATGGACGGCACTATGTGGAATATTATGGTAGAATTTTGAGATATTAAAATATGGAAGCATGCTTGGTTGGATATAATAAAATAAACAAAGGTTTAAGCTATTGGAGGGGATGGGTGGAACGGCAACATGAGTTAAATATTCCCTTGTCTCTTGTGAGTAAATGGACGGCAATGAGAAAGAATATGCAGCCAAATTTCAAAGCTTAAATGAGGATACATGGTGGGCTGAATTTTAAATCATTTAGCAAATGATAGTGGAGATGCATGGACATTCTTTTGAATAAACTAAAGAGCTATCCTCTTCAATGCTTGGATGGCAACCAAACACAAGAACAAATGGATGCATGAAATAAAAATAGAAGAATGGACAAGTGTATGGTGCATGAACGGCACAAGCATTTGATTAATCACCATGATGACACTAGTGGAGCAAACGGCACAACAACATGAAGGAATAATGTGAAATAATTAAATTAATCAAGCATGTGTGTGTTAGTGGGTGAATTGATTTCTTTTTAAATTGGTTGGCACCTAGCATGGGACGGCTAAAGGGAGCATGATTGAATGATTTTAATTACTAGCACATGCAAGTTGACTTTCATGAAATTATTCAAGCATGGGGACGGCTAAAAGCATTCCTTGGCCGAATTCCAAGCTTTCATGAATTTAAGCTTCTTGAAGACCATTTGTCCTATAAATAGGTTGGACCTTTGTCATTTGGCGGGGAGAATTTTGATGAATGAATATGTTTCTTTTTGGTGAGTTTAATTCACTCTCCTAATTCTTCAAGGTTCGAATTGACTTATCTAGTTTCTAGTGGCGTCATTCTATCCTTGTTTCGAACTTATCATCCTATCGGGTGTGGCGTTCATTTATCTGTACCGTTGGTTCCTATCTTGCTAGATAGTGGGTCTCGGTTTTTATTCAAAGCTCTTTTCATCAATTTGAAGCTTATAAGATTCGGGTCTTTAATTTTTATTAAAGGTTCTTTCTTGTTTCAAATTCGTATCTACCGCAACCACTTACCTATCTTTATTTGTCAAAGACATTATCAATAAATTACCCCTTTTGTTATCTAAACGAAAAACTACCTAATTTACGATCGGGCAACATTTACGATTCGTTTTCAAACCCGAGACGATTCGTATCAGTTGGTATCAGAGCCAATTAAATTAGGCACGTTTTAATCATCTCGATTTTTTTCGAGTAAGTTAAAAAAAATTTGTCGTAATATCTGGATTTTTCAAACTCTTCATAATTCACCACCTCTACTATCGAGCCTTACTTTCCGACACCACCTACCAACCTTCTACCCTTTTAAAACCTACCTTTTTTTTCGAAACAATTTTACCCTTTTAACTCTTTGAAACGACCTACGAGTTGCTAGTAAGTCGAAGACAACCTCCTAGAATCTAGAAGAGTGAATTCGAGCGGTAAAAGGCGAGAGAGATTACATTGAAAGAAAAGCTAGAAATTGAGTGAAAACACGAGTGTTAGTGTTAATAATTTCTTTGTGAGTGAACAAGTGAGGATTGTAGTGAGGTTTCATTAATCTTGTCTAACATGTCTAGGAGTTCTGAACGACGAATAGTAAGCGACGAAGCATCAGATGCTGCCGGGGGTGGAAGAGGATTGCAACCCTGAAGGAATGATCCTGAAGGAATAGATCCTGATTTGCAAACCGTAATGTGAGAAATCACACGTTTATTCCAATCAATCAACCAGCGATTGGACCAAATAAATGAACGGAGGCCTCAAACAAACACTCTTCCAATTCCAAGAAGGGGACAAGAACCTTGGTTACATGACAACGACATCTACGAACCGAGTGAAGCTGACAGCAATCCAGCTTTTGAACACAATGAGCGGAGAGGAGGTCCACGAGTCCGTGAGCGAAGAGATCGAGAATGGGCTGATGATGACTTGAAAAATATTAAAATGGCGGTTCCTGCTTTCCATGGGCGGTCTGATCCGGAAGCCTACCTTGAGTGGGAAAAGAAGGTGGAGTTAATCTTCGAATGCCGTAATTACTCAGAAAATAAGAAGGTGAAACTTGCTGCCATCGAATTTTCTGATTATGCCATTATTTGGTGGGATCAATTAACAACGAGCTGAAGACAGAATGGTGAACGTCCAATATCTACATGGGCGAAAATGAAGGCACTAATACGGAAAAGATTCATACCAACCTACTATCACCGCGAATTGCATCAAAAGTTGCAAAGCCTAACTCAGGGTCATCGTAGTGTGGAGGATTACTACAAGGAAATGGAAGTGGCCATGATCTGAGGCAATGTAGATGAAGAACAAGAAGCCACAATGGCACGTTTTAGCGTTGGCCTTAATCAAGATATCGCAAATGTTGTAGAACTACACCATTACATCGATATCATCGATATGGTTCACATGGTAATAAAGGTCGAAAAGCAGCTAAAACGAAAAGCTACGTCTAGAGCAATCCCCAATAATGCTTCAACATTTAAGTGGGGGCAAGTGACCAACAAACGGGACATACCGAGCTGAAACAAAGAAGCAAGTGGTGCACCTAAGTTTAACAAGCCAAGCGGTGAGATGAGCAAGGGTAAAATGGAAGCTATTCTGAACCGATCCCGAGACATTAAGTGTTTCAAATGTTTGGGTCGAGGCCATATTGCAAGTCAATGTCCAAACTGAAACACTATGTTTACTCGAGATAATGGTGAGATTGAATCCGAAAGTGAAAGGGAAGATGATGCTAGTGAGACATCCCAAGACGAGGAAGAAGTAGAACAAGCCGAAAATGGGGAGATTTTAATGGTAAAAAGGAGTCTTAGCTTACAAGGCATCGAAAATGAACAACAACGCGAAAATATCTTCCATACGCATTGCCAAGTACAAGGGAAGATTTGTTGCGTCATTATTGACGGAGGAAGCTGTACTAATGTGGCCAGCAACATATTGGTGGAGAAGCTCGGATTGACTACCACCAAACATCCCCATCCGTATAAACTGCAATGGCTTAACGACGGGAGAGAACTTGAGGTCACAAAACAAGTTTTGGTCTCCTTTGCAATAGGGAAATATCAAGATGAGGTCTTGTGTGATGTGGTACCGATGCAAGCGGGACATCTCCTGCTTGGGCGACCTTGGCAATTTGACAAGCGAGCGATCCATGATGGCTACACCAATCGGTACACCTTCAAGTATTTGGGCCGAAACGTGACACTAGCCCCGCTAACACCCAAGCAAGTTTACGAAGATCAATTGAAGATGAAAGCATCAATTGAAAAATCAAAAGAAAGTGAGCGGAAAAATGAGAAAGAAAAAGAAAAGAATTTAGAAAAAAAGAGGGGCAAGAAAATGAATGATAAAAAGAGAGAGTGGGAACAAAAAGAAAAGGAAACAAAATACGAGAGTGAAAAAGAAAGTTTTTATGTTAAAGAGAAAGAAATCCGGAAGTCTATGTTGTTAAAACAGCCTCTGTTGGTACTTATGTACAAGGAAAGTCTCTCTGGAACTAACGATTTTGATGACATGTTACCTTCTCCTGTTTTGTCTTTGTTACAGGAATTCCGAGACATATTCCCGGAAGAGATTCCAAGTGGGTTGCCTCTTATTCGTGGAATAGAACATCAGATAGACTTTGTGCCGGGAGCCGCAATTCCAAATAGACCAGCTTATCGAAGCAATCTAGAAGAGACGAAGGAACTTCAAAGACAAGTAAATGATCTTCTTGAAAAAGGCTATGTACGCGAGAGCTTAAGCCCTTGTGCTGTGCCAGTCTTGTTAGTTCCCAAGAAAGATGGAACATGGAGAATGTGCGTAAATTGCTGAGCCATCAACAAGATCACGATCAAGTACCGACACCCTATCCCATGATCGGATGACATGCTCGACAAATTGAGTGGAGCAAGCTTATTTTCAAAGATCGACCTTAAAAGCGGATATCATCAAATACGTATGCGCGAGGGTGACGAGTGGAAGACTGCTTTCAAGATGAAGCAAGGACTCTATGAATGGATCGTTATGCCATTCGGGCTAACAAATGCCCCAAGCACATTCATGCGACTCATGAACCACGTGTTGCGATCATTCATCGGTAGGTTTTGTGTCGTATACTTTGACGACATACTTGTCTATAGTAAAACTTTAGATGAGCACTTGAAACATTTAAAGTCTGTTTTAGAAGTTTTGCGAAAGGAAACCTTATACGCAAATTTGCAGAAATGTGATTTTTGTACTAACAAAATTATGTTTTTAGGATTTGTTGTCAGTTCGGAAGGCCTTGAAGTTGATCAAGAGAAGGTTAAGGCGATCCAAGAATGGCCCCGTTCAACAAATATTTCCCAAGTTCGAAGCTTTCATGGGCTGGCTAGTTCTTATCGACGGTTCGTACTGAACTTCAGCACGTTGGCCGCACCATTGACCAGTGTAATCCGTAAGAATTCTAACTTTGTTTGGGGAGAAGAACAAGAGAAAGCATTTTTGAAAATTAAAGACTGTTTGACTCAAGCACCATTATTAGCTTTACCAAACTTTGACAAAACTTTCGAGTTAGAATATGATGCCTCAGGGTTAGGTATTGGCGTTGTACTTATGCAAGACGGACGCCCCATTGCGTACTTCAGTGAAAAGCTCAACGATGCTGTCTTAAACTACCCGACATATGACAAGGAGTTGTATGCTCTAATTTGAGCCTTGGAGACATGGCAACACTACCTACTGCCCAAAGGATTCGTGATTCATACCGACCACGAGTCATTGAAGTGTTTAAGGGGGCAGCATAAACTCAACAAGCGACACGCTAAGTGGGTAGAATTTCTCGAATCATTTCCTTATGTCATTAAATACAAAAAAGGTAAGGAAAATGTAGTAGCTGATGCACTATCCCGAAGGTATGCTTTGTTAAATGTGTTGGATTCTAAATTGATGGGGTTTGTATTTCTTAAGGACCTATATGCGAATGATACTGACTTTGGTGAAATTTTCAAGTTATGTGAAAAGGGAGCCTACGAGAAATACTACCGCCATGACGGATATCTGTTTCGAAAAGGTAAACTATGCATTCTGCAAGGATCTGTGCGAGAGGTGTTAGTAGATGAAGCTCATAGTGGTAGATTGATGGGACATTTCGGAGTTGTTAAAACTTTAGCCACCCTCCAAGAGCACTTCTTTTGGCCTAAGATACGACGAGATGTAGAACGATATTGTGATAGATGCGTTACCTGTAGAAGGGCTAAATCTCGAACTAAACTGCACGGTTTGTATAAACCTTTACCCATTTCTGAAACTCCTTGGACCGATGTTTCTATGGATTTTGTACTTGGCTTGCCTAGAAGCAAGAATGGACGAGATTCGATATTTGTGGTTGTGGATATATTCTCTAAAATGGCTCACTTTATAGCTTGCCATAAAACTGATGATGCTGTGAATATTGCTAATCTTTTTTTTAAAGAAGTGGTTAGGTTGCATGGCATGCCTAAGACTATCGTGTCCGACCGGGACACAAAATTTCTTAGCTATTTTTGGAGGACACTGTGGGGACGATTAGGAACCAAGTTACTATTCTCCACCACTTGCCACCCGCAAACGGACGGTCAAATCGAGGTGGTAAATCGAATTCTTTCAACGTTGCTACGAGCAATCATTCGGAAGAACTTAAAGACATGGGAAGATTGCCTACCACACGTGGAGTTTGCTTACAATCGCTCTATACACTCTGCTACCAAGTTTTCCCCATTTGAAGTTGTGTATGGTTTTAATCCATTAACCCCGCTTGATCTAATACCTTTGTCTTCTAATCAACTTGTACATGTAGATGGAAAACGCAAGGCTGAATATATTAAACAGCTGCACCAAAAGGTTAGGGACAACATAGAGGCAAAAACTAAGGTGTATGAGCAACGAGCCAACAAAGGCCGTAGGCACATTCACTTTGAACCGGGGGACTGGGTTTGGGTTCATATGCGCAAAGAAAGGTTTCCAGCGCAAAGACGATCCAAACTTCTCCCGAGGGGAGATGGTCCATTTCAAGTCCTTGAGCGAATAAATGACAACTCTTATAAATTGGACTTATCGAGTGAGTATAATGTGAGTGCAAGTTTTAATGTCTCTGATCTGTCTCCTTTCGATGTAGGTGACGATTCAAGGACGAATCAACTTAAAGAGGGAGGGGATGATATGAACTAACCTAAGAAGCCTATGACGGAAGTCAACCAAGACCCAATCGAGCTACCTAACGGGCCAATTACGCGCGCCTGTGCTAAACAATTCAAAGATGCCGCGTCGGCTATGGTGGCACAAATTTGGAATACCGAAAGAGAAGAGCCCAAGAACATGCTGAACTCTTACAATTTATTTGAAGTTGAATATACTAGCTAGTTTGACTTCTAGTTTATTTAACACTTTATTACGCATGTTTAATTTATTTTCAGTCATTTAATTAGTTTACTGCATTTTCTTAGTTCGTGTTAATTTATCTAGGTAGTACAAGTTTTTAATATGTCCTTTGTCGAAGTTGAATATTAGTGTGTTTTACCTAGTGTTTAAATAAAGTGATTAAAATTTGTGCTAAATATGGTCAGTCGAATTTTAATAATAATGTTGGTTTATATGTTTTGTAGTTTGCTCCACGTTTTTGATGCAAGTTGGATGATAGATTAAACCATGATAGATGGCAACAAAGCACAAAGAGCTCATTGATTATTTTATTCAAGCATGGTTGAATGAATTTCAAATTCTTCAAAGTATGGAACGACAAAGGTGGAGCAAGCCATGATATGATTTTCAAAATTTAAATGAGGCATAAAGGACCAAGCATGGACGGCTATAGTGGAGTGAGTCATCAACAATTAAGACATGTGCTTATGAAACAATAAAGAAATGGAGCATGTGGTGGCTAGTGAAGCATGGACGGCACTATGTGGAATATTATGGTAGAATTTTGAGATACTAAAATATGGAAGCATGCTTGGTTGGATATAATAAAATAAACAAAGGTTTAAGCTATTGGAGGGGATGGGTGGAACGGCAACATGAGTTAAATATTCCCTTGTCTCTTGTGAGTAAATGGACGGCAATGAGAAAGAATATGGAGCCAAATTTCAAAGCTTAAATGAGGACACATGGTGGGCTGAATTTTAAATCATTTAGCAAATGATAGTGGAGATGCATGGACATTCTTTTGAATAAACTAAAGAGCTATCCTCTTCAATGCTTGGACGGCAACCAAACACAAGAACAAATGGATGCATGAAATAAAAATAGAAGAATGGACAAGTGTATGGTGCATGAATGGCACAAGCATTTGATTAATCACCATGATGACACTAGTGGAGCAAACGACACAACAACATGAAGGAATAATGTGAAACAATTAAATTAATCAAGCATGTGTGTGTTAGTGGGTGAATTGATTTCTTTTTAAATTGGTTAGCACCTAGCATGGGACGGCTAAAGGGAGCATGATTGAATGATTTTAATTACTAGCACATGCAAGTTGACTTTCATGAAATTATTCAAGCATGGGGACGGCTAAAAGCATTCCTTGGCCGAATTCCAAGCTTTCATGAATTTAAGCTTCTTGAAGACCATTTGTCCTATAAATAGGTTGGACCTTTGTCATTTGGCTGGGAGAATTTTGATGAATGAATATGTTTCTTTTTGGTGAGTTTAATTCACTCTCCTAATTCTTCAAGGTTCGAATTGACTTATCTAGTTTTAGTGGCGTCATTCTATCCTTGTTTCGAACTTATCATCCTATCGGGTGTGGCGTTCATTTATCTGTACAGTTGGTTCCTATCTTGCTAGATAGTGGGTCTCGGTTTTTATTCAAAGCTCCTTTCATCAATTTGAAGCTTATAAGATTCGGGTCTTTAATTTTTATTAAAGGTTCTTTCTTGTTTCAAATTCGTATCCACTGCAACCACTTACCTATCTTTATTTGTCAAAGACATTATCAATAAATTACCCCTTTTGTTATCTAAACGAAAAACTACCTAATTAACGATCGGGCAACATTTACGATTCGTTTTCAAACCCGAGACGATTCGTATCTCTAGTTTATTTGAAGACTGAGGATGAGCATGATGAGCACCTTAGAGGTGTCCTTCAGACTTTGAGGGAAATGCAACTCTATGTAAGTTTAGCAAGTGCGAGTTTCGATTTCCGTGGTAGTTGGGAGGAGTATTTGCCGTTAGCAGAGTTTGCCTATAATAACAGTTTCCAGTCTAACATCCAAATGGCACCTTATGAGGCACTATATGGTCGTAAGTGTCGCACTCATTTATGTTGGACTGAGTTGGACGAGCGACGTGTTCTGGGTCCTGAGTTGGTTTTTGAGACAGAGGACAAGGTTAGACTGATTCGAGATCGACTGAAAGTGGCTTCTGACAGACAAAAATCCTATGCGAACCTGAAGCGATGTGTTGAGTATTCGGTGGGGGACTTTATATTCCTTAAGATTTCGCCATGGAAGAAGGTACTAAGGTTTGGTCGTAAGGGCAAGTTGAGCCCTAGGTTTATTGGACCTTACCCTATTTTGAAGCGAGTGGGACCAGTTGCTTATCAGTTGGATCTACCTTCAGAGTTGGAACGTATCCATGACGTGTTCCACGTCTCGATGTTGAGGCGCTACCGCTCTGATCCTACTCACATCGTTTTCGTTGAGGAGATTGAGGTTAGGCCAGACTTAACCTTTGAGGAGGAGTCGGTTCAGATTACGGATCGAGATGTAAAAGTACTGAGGAGGAAATCTATTCCACTGGTTAAGGTTTTTTGGCGTAATCATAGCACTGAGGAGGCTACGTGGGAGCCTGAGGATACGATGCATCAGCAATATCCTCATCTGTTCTGACCGGGTAAATTTCGAGGACGAAATTTTCTTTTAGGGGGTAGAATCGTAACGCCCCAAAATTTTAATTTTTGATTTTGTGTATGTGTGACACACAATGTCTATCTGCTTCAATGGTTATGTCTTCTGGGTGTGTGTGAAAGGTCCCAAGTTCAAGCCTTACTTGGGCAAATTTTTGTATTTTTATAAATAAAGCCTTAACCTTGTGCTAAGGGCTTAAGTTTAAATGTTGGGTAAATTACATCAGAATGGCCTGCTGGTCTGGTGGTTAAGTGATGTGTTATTATGGTGGAGGTATTGTGTTCGAATCCCTATGTAGGCAAATGTATTATTTTTTTTGCTTAGATTTCAGGGTAGAGTTGTGTAATAGGGGGATTTTGAGTAGTGGATGTGAAGTGGGAATTAGGGGACAAGATTAAGGGATTTTTGGGGTTATCGGGATTTTATTTTATTTTATTTCCCATAACCGAATTTTGGCTCCCTTTGCGAAAAAAAATTTTGCGATCTATTCTTCTTCATCTCCCCTTGCCGAAATTCTTTGAGTTTTTCCATCTTTCCATCTTTCTCTTCTTCTTGATTTTTCCCTAACCCATTTATTTTCCTTCGTTTTCGCGCGCGGTTAGTGCTCACTTAGTTTCAGTAAGTATGAATCTCTTAGCGACTGAAGTGGTAATGTTTTTTCTCTGCGATTTGGGCGTAGGGGGAGGCTCAGACTAGTGAATTCAATGTTCTCGTCTTAACAATAGTTAAAGGAACGGTTATCGTTGGCGGTAAGTTGGGTTTCTGTTCGTTCTTGGTTGTCAATTCATTTGTAAATTCGTTAAACTGATGTTGAGTATCTTGATTCTAGGCTTTGAAGTGATCGGGAGTGATTAGGCATCAAAACGATACCAAGTGTGTACCCAAAACGTAGAAAACGGGGTTCAGCGAAAAGTTGAAATTGCTTGCTGTCGAGAAATAAGAGAAAATAATGTGAAAATTGTAGAGAAAGAAAATTAGGGTGTTAAAAACTAGGAAATCAACATTTTGAACTAAAATAGTTTTGGATAAAAAATCATAAAAAAATAGTGTAAATTGAGTTAGAGGTTGAATAAAATATGAAATTAAATTTTATTGAGTTTAGTCTTTCATGGAAGAAACAGTAAGTAATGGAATTGTAAATCATGAGTTATAATAAATTTTGTGAGACAAGGTCAGAATGATTTTGGGTTCCCTTGTTCTAACTTTGGAAAATCATCAAAAATTGTAAAAACATAATTAGAGGCTTAAATTTATATGTTTAAATAATTAATGAGTCTATTTTAAAGAGAAACAAATGGACACATCATCTAAATTTCGTACTAAGAGATAAATAATTTTTAGTAAGGAAAGATCGAAGCTGTCAAACAGCAGAATAGGGATAACTTTAAAGATTTTGCTGTACTTATTTGATAAACTATAAATTTTGAAAATTTTATGGTAGAAAGTTATTTTAGTCTAGTTTCAAAAATATCAAGCGGATCTTAATTTGAAATTCTGTAGCTCAAGATATAAATAATTTAGTGATAATGACTCAAGTAGACAGCTTTGAATGAACATATAAGTAAACAGTGAATACATATATGAGTATTGAGCCAGCATGAGTTACTTTAAAAATGGATCACACAGCCAAATCACATGGCATGTGGGCCCATTTTTACCGAAATTTTTTTAAGGTTGGACAGGTCGCCCAATTCGACTGTGAACCTACTGTAAGGTCGCTAAGCGCTACTTAGACCCCTAAATGTGTGAAATTGACTGAATGATATCTGTATTGAGCATGTTAATATCTGAACTAAATTTATGTACTGAAATTGCATAATAGCATATCATCCATTGTATGTTGCATTTCATTGGGTTGGGGGTTGTTATTCGGAGGAAGTGTACTGAAAGGCTTTAAGCCTAATTTACTAGCAGCTCAGCTGCAAACTACTGTTTTGTGCCGCATTCGGTACTACTTGGAGTGTAGGGATGGGTGGGTTGATTATATCCCCATATGGAGTGTAGGGTTGGACGGAGATGGTGAGTAGAGGCTGGTTGGGTAGGATTTTGCTACTGCATAATTGTTACTGCTACTGATACTGTGATGGGCTATGGCCCTACTGCATTTTTGACACTGTACTGAGATGGGCTAAGGCCCAAACTATCACTGATACTGAAAAGCGCTTAGGCCCAAGAATATTCAACTGTGCACTGTGAATACTGATTATTTGTTTGTTTTTACTGGATTACACACTGACTTTACGTAAACTCACCCTTTTTGTTTAATGTGCATAGGTAATCTCCAGACTTAGGCGGATCGATGCGACAGAGGACTCAGCGGTGACTACAGTAATTTTTGGACTTCATGGTTTTCAATTTACAGTTTATGATTGGATTATTTGGGTTGTAATTTAAGGACCCTTTGGGAATTTGGTTTTAAATTTGGGTTTTTATTTATTTATTTTACTTTATGAATTTATACCTGCTAGTTGTAGCAAATTCGGTTTTCAAAAAGTTAAAGTATTTCCTAAACGCATGATCACCTAGATTGTTTTATTAAAGCTTCCGCAATGAGGGATGTTTCAAAACAAGTGTTTAAAATGAATAAAGACGACTTTCTAAGTTCTAACAAAAGTTTACTAAAGATAATAACATGGAATGTTTTCATCGTAATAACAAGGTTTTAAAAACACTATCATGTGACATTGCCACATACAGCCATAACGTCTAGGCTGGGTTTGGGGTGTAACACAACAACTCCCAGGTTTACAAGAATAAACTAAAACTCGACATCTTTCTTGTAAAGGCAAGCAAGAACCCTCTGAGTAGCTGTTGACCTATGGATTCCATGCACTTTCATCACTGCCACTAGTTGCTCCACGACTGTATCTTTGCTTAAAAACTGCAAAAGATGAGGAATATTTTCTGGGTTTTCTTATGCATAAATATATTTTAATATATATATATATATAAGGTGGATTTGGATTCAATAATCGAATTTTAAAAATAATTTATACCTATTTTAAATGTTACTTAGTTGGCATCACGGATCAATTGTATATTAATTTAATTTTGAAATTACGAAAATTCTCTCTTATATATAAATTAAGTTATATTTTTATTGGAGTTGTTTTTTTATCTCTTTCTTATATAATAAATCGGTAAAAACTTGATTATAATTGTCATAACGTTGCCTACATAAGAGTACGAGGACCTAGTAAGCAAAGCTAGACACGTAAGGACTAAATTACATAGAGTCGCCACTAACCAATTAGGGCTAGGTTGGGTAGCTACCTATCGTCTAAAAATATAGAATTAATACTACAGAAAAATCCTAAAAATCTAGACTCGATCTCATTACCATATTTCAGGTTCAGGAGTACAGTTACGTGTGGGGAAAGTTATAGCACCCCCACAACGCCTATCCGAGGATAGTCCTACGGGGTCTTAAGAGCTAGATTTTTTTAATTTAAGCATATTAATGTCTTAATCTAAGCTAAAATCTTATGGAAATCTTAAATAAAAACTCTAAAGGAAACGCCTCCGGTTTCCTTGTAACTCGATTAAGATGTGTTTGCCAAACTTATCTAATTTGAAACTTAAATTATAGATTTTTACTTTTAACGGGAACCCTAAAGGATACCTAAATAATTCTAGTAAAATACCTTCAATTCCTTAAATTAATTCTATTTTAGAATTCTAAAAAAACCTAGAAATTACGAATGAATTAAGAGAAATATTAAAATACATCTACAACTTATTCGATCTTTTATTATTATTATTTTTTAAAAAGATTTAATTAATAATGTTGAACCTATTAAGATCTTACGAAAGTATCCTATGTCGAGTTTATGAATTATCTTACTTTAAAATTTTTGATCTAAGATTTAAATTCATCAAAATCATAAAATAATAAATTTTAAATAACATTTCTTAGCTTTCTTAAAAAGTTTCTAAAATAAAATACTTAGAATGGCCAACTCATGATTTACAATTCACCTGCAAAATTCTTTAGTTTTAATCTTGAATAAAGTCCTAAAAAATATTTACAAGATTCTAATCTTATATGCTATTTAAAACTAATTCAAAACCCTAAAAAATATCTTACATATTATTTATAATTTTTCTAAGGTAAATGGTAGGTAAGATCTTAAGGACTAACCTAAATCCAAATGTAAAAAACCTTATGATTTCATTAAAATATAACACCTACTTAACTAACTTCATGTCAACAATTATAGGATGAAAAAATGACCTAAAGTTCCCTCTTTTAAAACGAATAGTAATAAAATAGGAAAATTAATTAAATTGGCTAAAGTTAATGAAAAGTTAAAATTCTTTCAAAATGACAATAATAAAAAGAAAAATGAAATAAATAAGACCTTAACATGATGATAATAATAATAATAACAGTAATACACCTTATTCATAATATAATAAAAGAATCAAAGTAACATAAATAAATGATATTAAAATGCATGTAAGGGGAATGTGTAAAAAAAATATTAATAGACATTAAAATTAATAAAAACGAAATAAGAATAAATAAAAATTATACAAGTGTGAACAAATATAAAATATTAAAATAAAGTGCATACTTAACATTAAATATATAATGTATAAATGCAAGTGAAATGGAAGATATAGGTGTAAATTATTTATTAAAGATGGAAACAAAATGACATAGCTTGAATTTAGGACTAAAAGATAAAAATGGTGGAAGATAGAGGACTGATGTAGCAATTAATTTTCTTTTAATTTTTAAATTTCGAATTAAATCAAATGTTTAAATAAATAAAAGGGTTACGGGTGTAAATAGGTCAGAGAGCGAGGGCAGTGCTGTAAAAAATAGGGTACTTTTTGTAAATTTAAAAAGTAAGGGGTGGGAATAAATTACCTATTTTTAACACCTATAAATTAAAAAAAAAAACTATTCATTCTTTCATTTTAATCTCATTGTTTTTCAAAAAAAAAAAAAAAACAACAACAACATTTTCTTCTTTCTCTTCCAACTTCTATATTGGACATGGCTCCACCACCGGAGAGCCCAACGACTCTCTGGCCTCCAGTGTTGGAGCCGCCGCGTACGGTGACTAGATTTTTTTTTCAAAATCAAAGTTTTCTTTAAAAAAATCATTACTTTTCTTAAAAATCAAAACCTTATTTTGAAATAGTTAAAAAAATTAAAATTTTGTTTTAAAAATTTAAACTTTCCATTAAAATGACTTAAAAAAAGGATTTTTATTTTTTAAAATCTAAACTTTCTCCCTTTTTTAAAAAAAAAAACACTATTTTTCTTAAAGATTAAAGCTTTTATTTTGAAATACTTGAAAAAAATCTAAACATTATTTTAAAATTTTAAACTTTCCTTTAAAATGACTAAAAAAAAAGATTTTTATTTTTCAAAATCTAAACTTTCTCCTTTTTTTTTTAAATATTATTTTTCTTAAAGATTAAAACTTTTACTTTGAAATAGTTGAAAAAAAATCAAAACTTTGTTTTAAGAATTTAAACTTTCCTTTAAAATGACTTAAAAAAACAGATTTTTTATTTTTCAAAATTTAAACTTTCTCCTTTTTTAAAAAAAAAAAACATTAATTTTCTTAAAGATTAAAGTTTTTATTTTGAAATAGTTGAAAAAAAATCAAAACTTTATTTTAAAATTTTAAACTTTCCTTTAAAATGACTAAAAACAAATCTAAACTTTCTCCTTTTTTTTAAAAAAAAAACACTATTTTTCTTAAATGTTAAAGATTTTACTTTAAAATAGTTGAAAAAAATCAATTTTTTTAAAATTTAAATTTTCATTTAAAATAACTAAAAAAAAGATAGATTTTTATTTGTTAAAATCTAAACTTTCTCTTTTAAAAAAAAAAAACTTAAAACTTTTTCCAAAATCAAACCTTTTTTTTTTTTTAAAAAAAGAAACCTTTATTTTAGAAAGGGGAGGGAAAAAAAGGGGATTTTTGGGGGCTCCTAGGGGTGGAGGACCGACGGTCTGATGACGTCCCTTTCATCGAAACCCAAAATCCGATCCCTCATGACATGTCTATGGCAAAAAAAAAAAAAAACAGATAGAAGAAAAGAAAAAAAAGAAATAGAATGCTTGTAGTTGTTGTGTTTTTTTTTTTACCTTTTTATTAAGAACAAAAATAATGAAAAGCCTCTACCTTTTTTTCATTTCATTTCATGTTTATATATTATTTTTTAATCTTGTTTATTTGTAAAAATTGATAATAATGATATTTAATAATAGTAGTAGTAGTGATGATGATAATACTAATAATTTGGGCCTTTGACAAGCTCAAAAAGGAAAAAAGAATGAAAAGAAAAATAAAGGTCTCAAATACACCAAAACCGGGTGAGTATCGAATGGCCCAAGAGAGAACAAAAATTTAAATGGGCCCCCAACTGCGCTGGGGCAAAAGGGGGTGTCTACAGTTGCCCCTCTTTGTTCGTGGATTGCGTAGCAAGGAACGTACAAAGACGTAGACACCTAACCACTATCAAATCCCACTTAACATCTTAATAAAAGGAATAACAAGTTTTTGCAATTACCAAAATCGGAACAGATCAAAATAGATTACGTTATTCAAAACTAGAAAAGTATATACCAAACCTAGGCCTCTAAATGCAGTGAAAAGTAAACTAGTTGTAACACCCCCAAACCCGGTCTATGCGTTTAGACGAGATTTGGTTTGTCACACCAAACATACATTCGTTTATTCTCGAGTGATTAAAGTAAAATTTGCTACAAAACTTTTTGAAAATAGAGTTTAATAAAATTTAATTCGAGGATTTGAAATTTGTGACTTAAGAAAATACTTATTTGAAAACTTATCATTGAAATATAAAAGTCAAAATCTTAAGATAGTTTCAAAGAGACTTTGAAAGAACTTAAAATAATTAAAGTGTCCAAAAATTGTTGTAAAACCAATATTTTAAAGAAAACTTAATATTTTTAAGATAAAACCATATTAAGTATTTGAAATAAAATTAAATCCATCCACACAATAAAATCCATAAAAACATAAATTGAAGGCCTTATTACATCAAACCCAAAATAGTAATTTAAAATAAAGTTCATAGTTTATAAAAAAAAACCCATGCTTGTAGTATGGCCTCCACCAAGTCATCTCCGGCCCAAGTCCACATCAATTTCCATTACCTGAAAAGGTTGATAAAATTGGGTGAGTTACAAAGAACTCAGTGTGCAACTCACTTACCACCATTATTGGGCCAGATCGTCAAGATATTATGCTGGGCTTGAGCCCAATTACAGAATTTAACAATATATCATAAAATGAAATAAAATAATTTAAAAATGCATGTAAAATGAATTTCCCAAACCAAACCTAATATCCATCCGCTAACACCCCCGTACCAACCAACACACCTGTGGGGATCAAGTCAACCCACCCCGCCAAACACACCGATCATAGGCTTTAAGCCTTTAATAATATTGTAGTGCACTACCGAACTAGATTGTGACATTGTCACCGAACTAGAGGCATTAAGCCAAATTTGTGGCAGGGCCACTGAACTAGAGGCATTGAGCCAAATTTGTGGCAGGGCCACCGAACTAGATTTTTGGCAACTGGCCATTCTTCTCTTCATATACCCCACCCCATGCAATCATGCGTGTATAAAAAAATATAGTCATATAACAATTTTTCAATTAATCCATAACATCGGTGGGTTTATCATTAAACATTTCATTTGGCCCATAAAAATAGTTTAGCAATTTGCCCATTTAGCAGTTTAGTGGGCTTTGGCCCATTTGTCGAACTAGAGTATTTTGGCCCAATTTATCGAACTAGAGTATTTTGGCCCAATTTATCGAACTAGAGTATTTTGGCCCAATTTATCAATCTAACAGTTTTTCACATATTTCTGGGTTTTAACCGTTTTTATACATCTACTCAAAAGTATTAATATCACAAAATTTCCGCTTTTACCATTTTTACGGTTTTATCACGTTACTTACGATTTGGTATCTAACTCGAAAATGAGTGTGAAGTTACACACCTGGTTATGGAGAGAACTATACTTTCCCGCTCTTCAACACCTAAACGTATCATGATAATTAGAACACTATAATCTAATAAAACCGATCTAAACATAACGATTTAGAATTTTACCCTCGGATTTTCGTAATATTTCTACTTGCGATTTCTCCCCAATCGATGGTTCGCTAACCGAATCGAACCCACGAACGAATAATGGTTCGGGAGTACGAACGACTTCGAACAGTTGATTTTCCTCGGTTGAGCGTCCGCAACCCGGTGGAAAATCTCGGATTCCAGAAATAGTCCTTTGTTTATACTTAGGGGGAATAACGGAACCTCCCCTCTTCCGAAGACTAAACACCGCCCTTTTCTTCCCTATTTTGAATGTCTTCAATGACAAAGGAACATTAATCCAATCTAAAAAAATATCGAAATAATACTAAGGGTTTTAAGGATCTGATTTCCTTACCACAATAAATTGATTCCAACGTTTCTACGATTCTCTCGAACACTTGAGTTCCAATCTTCCGTTGTTGCACTATTTTATAACGAATAAAACGTTAATAGAATGAACGTGTATTTCGATCCAAATGGTCCTTCATGACACCATCAAAATTCGGCCATATCACTATTAACCAATCGAAAACGAAAAAGAATCACTTACCTATTTTCCACGGTCGAAAAGAAAGAATTGAGAATGGTGTTTGTGATTGATGAAGATTTCGGCTATTAAGAATCAAAGAAAAGAGAAAATAAAATCGGCTATAGGCACATTAGCATTCGGCCATTAGAGAGTTTAATGGGGAAAATTTTGATTGAAAAGAAATAAAAGAAAGAGATAAAATATGGAAGAAAAGATGATGATGATTCGGTTTTCAAAGAGAATGGAAGAGAAAAGAAAAGAAAGAGATGAATTTTGAGAGAGATGTATATTCGACAATGGGGAGAAGAAAAGAAAAGAATGGCTTTTGGTATAGGTGATTTTCGGCACTCAAGGAAAAGGCACAAAGCAAAATGCTAAAGCAATAAACAAAAATGACCAAATGGTCACAAATTAGAGCTTTACCAAATGCACAAATTCGGCCAAAGGGAAAAGTTGAGAAGAGGAATGCAAAATTTTGCACAAAGTTGCTAGGAATGATCAAAAGAAACTTCAATTCCTAGCCAAACTATCACCAAAAAATTTCGGCTCCCCCTTTAGTCCCAATTGCCGTCCCTATGCATGGTCAAATGGCCATGATATTGTTTCCATAATAATTTCCTTGATACTTGCCCCATATCTTCATACCTTTCCTTAAATTCTTGATTCCCTTCCTTAAGTTAACAATTTCCTTAATCCTTTAATATACTAACCAAAAATAACATGGTCAACACTTACCATATATGCACTTCGCCGACACTTGCTATGCATGTGCATAAAATAAAAAAAATAAAATTCATCTAGATGCTAAACAAGGGATTCGAACCTTTTCCCTCATGCACTAACTCATGCGCCAACACCACTTTGCCATATACTCATCTTATGCTACACTTTGACACATTAATTAACTTATGTGTCAATACCACTTGCTCCACTTCCATAAATTTTAAAACTAAAAAAAATTATTCTATACCCAATTAATTCTAATTCTTCTTCAGGGCTATAATAAGCACTAAATAAATAATAAAAAAAAATTTCCTTCATAATCTAAACACCAAATCATGCAATATAATACTTGGATTTTTAGGGTGTTACAACTCTACCCTCCTAAAAAAAAATTTCGTCCTCGAAATTTACCTTGTTGAAAAAGGTGAGGGTATTGTTGCCGAATTGCATCCTCAGGCTCCCACGTAGCTTCTTCCACTCCATGGTTACGCCATAACACTTTGACCAACGGCACGGTTTTCTTTCTTAGCACCTTAACATCTCGGTCTAGGATTTCCACTGGTTCTTCCTCAAAAGACAAGTCTGACTTCAACTCCACTTCCTCTACCGGTACTATGTGCGAAGGATCCGATCTATAGTGCCTCAACATGGACACATGGAAAACATTATGAATTTGGCTCAGTTCCAGAGGTAATTCGATCTGATAGGCCACTGGACCAACTCGCTTCACCACACGGTATGGTCCAATGTATCTAGGACTCAATTTGCCCTTCTTCCCAAATCTGAAAATCTTCTTCCAAGGTGAGACCTTCAAGAAAACTTGATCCCCCATGGCATACTCGATATCCTTACGCTTCAGATCCGCATACGACTTCTGTCTATCCGAAGCTTCTTTTAACCGTGCTCGAATAGCTTTCACTTTTTCTTCCGTTTCAGAAATCATCTCAGGACCTAACATCTGCCGATCGCCCAACTCCGTCCAACAAATAGGAGAACGACACCTATGACCATATAATGCCTCGTAGGGTGCCATCTGAATACTTGACTGATAGCTGTTGTTATACGCAAATTCTGCCAACGGTAGAAAATCCTCCCAACTACCTTTGAAGTCGATTACACATCCTCTTAACATGTCTTCCAGAATCTGAATCACTCTCTCCGACTGCCCATCTGACTAAGGATGAAAAGCCGTACTAAAGTTTAGCTTTGTTCCCAGAGCTTTATGCAAAGCTTTCCAAAACTGGGATGTAAACCTAGGATCCCTATCCGATATAATCGACACGGGTACCCCATGCAACCTCACGATTTCAGATACATACAGCTTCGCCAACTTCTATAACGAATAATCCGTATGCACTGGTAGAAAATGAGCAGTCTTCGTCAAACGATCAACAATTACCCAAACAGAATTTTTCTTAGTAGGTGTTAAGGGTAACCCACTAACAAAATCCATTGTTATCCGCTCCCATTTCCAAAGAGGAATCTTTACCCGTTGCAAAAGACCTGATGGCAATTGATGCTCCGCCTTCACTTGCTGACAAGTTAAACATTTTCTCACAAATTCTGAAATCTCACGTTTCAACCCTGGCCACCAATACTGTTCACGAAGATCCCGATACATCTTATTTCTTCCGGGGTGCATAGCATAAGGGCTACTATGCGCCTCCCTCAAAAACATTTGCCTCAGATCTGAGTCCTTAGGCATACAGACCCTTCCACGGAAACACAACACACCTTCCGGGTTTATTCCAAAGTCCTCTAATCCACCATTTTTAACTTGCTAAAGTAAGGGTCCCAACTTCTCATCTAATATTTGCTTTTCCTTGATTTGCTCCAACCACAGAGGCTTCACCTGAAGTTCCGCTATCAAACTACCATCCTCATACAAACTCAAATGGGCAAACATAGCTCTCAAATCAGATACCATCTTACGACTTAATGCGTCCGCCACCACATTAGCCTTTCCAGGATGATACTCGATTGAGAAATCATAATCCTTTAACAGCTCCACCCATCTTCGTTGTCTCAAGTTTAATTCTTTCTGAGTAAGAAGATACTTAAGACTCTTGTGATCCGTATAGATGATAGACTTTTCACCATATAGGTAATGCCTCCAAATCTTTAAGGCAAACACCACTGCTGCTAACTCCAAGTCATGAGTAGGGTAGTTTACTTCGTGCGGTCTCAACTGACGAGAAGCATAAGCTACCACTTTCCCACTTTGCATCAATACGCAACCTAATCCCGTATGTGACGCATCACAATAAACTGTAAATTCCTTTCCAGCTTCAGGTTGAATCAATACCGGCGCTTCCGTCAAAATCTTCTTCAATTTCTCGAAACTTTCTTGCTGTTTATCAGCCCATATAAACGGTACTCCCTTTTGCAAAAGCTTAGTTAGGGGTGCAGCAATCAACGAAAACTCCTCCACAAAGCGTCTATAATAACCAGCCAAACCCAAGAAACTCCGAATTTCAGCCACTGACTTCAGTGGTTTCCAATCCAATACAGCCTCAATCTTCCGGGGATCCACCCTTATTCCTTCGGCTGATATCACGTGACCTAAGAAAGTCACTTCTCTTAACCAAAATTCACATTTACTGAATTTGGCATACAATTGATTATCTCGAAGCAATTGCAATACAATTCACAAATGCGAGTCATGCTCTTCTTCATTCCTTGAATAAACCAGAATGTCATCTATGAATACCACCACAAACCGGTCTAAAAATGGTTGAAAGACCCGGTTCATCATATCCATAAATGCAGCTGGTGCATTAGTCAACCCAAACGGCATCACCAAAAACTCATAGTGTCCGTAACGGGTTCGGAACGCTGTCTTGTGAATATCCGTTTCTTTCACCTTGAGCTGGTGATAACCCGACCTTAAATCAATTTTGGAGAAAACTGAAGCTCCCTTCAATTGATCAAACAGGTCATCAATTCTCGGCAGAGGGTACCGATTCTTGATCGTCAGCTTATTCAATTGCCTATAGTCGATACACATACGCATCGACCCATCCTTCTTCTTAACGAACAAAACCGGTGCTCCCCACGGAGACACACTCGGTCGAATAAAACCCCGATCTAGCAGTTCTTGAACTTGAGCTTTAAGCTCCAACAACTCCTTCGGTGCCATTCTATACGAAGCAATGGACACTGGAGCAGTTCCGGGCAAAAGCTCAATACCAAATTCCACTTCCCGATCTGGAGGTACACCAGGAAGTTCTTCGGGAAAAACATCAGGGAACTCCTTCACCGTTCTCACATCTTCCACTGATAACTCTTTGGCATCTAAAGCACTAATAAATGCTAAAAATGCTCCATACCCTTTTCATACCAACTTCTCCGCCTTTAACGCAGAAATCACGTTTGCCAAGTAATTCCTCCGCTCGCCTATCATAACTATCTCCTTATCCTCCACAGTTCTTATCGACATCCGCTTTTCAGCACAGTCCAATTGCGCCCGGTGCTTAACCAACCAATCCATGCCTAGAATGATATCGAATTTGCCAAAAGGCAATTCCATCAAATTTGCCAGGAATGTTTCTCCTTGAATTTCTAAGGGTACGTCTCTAAATAGTTTATTAACCAATACCGACTGTCCTAAGGGACTAATTACCCTCATCTCACTATCGGAAATTTCAGATTCTAAATTCAAGTTCCCAGTTATGGTGCTAGCAACGTACGAATGGGTAGAACCAATATCAATCAAGGCAATAACGGGTACATCAGAAATGAAGAACGTACCAGTTATCACATCAGGTGCATTTCCATCCTCACGACGTCTGACTGCATACACCAATCCTGGCTGTCTTGCATCCGTGTTGCCTCTAGGACCATTGCCTCGACCCGCTGCACCTTGACCACGTCCAGCCCCATTACCACCACGACCTGGTCCACGACCTCTCGGTGGTTGCTGAGCTCCTCTTGCCGGTGGTGCATCAGTAGTACGAACTTCTTGAGTTGTATCCATACGTCGAGGGCAACTCCTATATTGATGATCCGTTGATCCACATTTATAGCAAGCACCCGTTTTCCTCCAACATTCTCCCGAATGCCTTTTTCCACATTCAGCACAGTCTCGACTCTGATTAACAGCTACAGGTGTTCTTCCTTGAGCTGGTTCCTCAGTCCGAGGCATCTTCATAAATCTTTTTGAAGAACCCGAATACTTCATATCTCTCTTGCTTCGAACTTGCTCCCGATTCTGACGTTCCGAATTCTTAGCCTCTTCGGCTATCTTGGCCTTCTCCACCAGCGTGGCAAAAGTTCTAACTTGTTGTGGGGCTATCAGAACCCGCAACTCATCTTTTAAACTATCCTCAAAGCGTACACAACGCTCATGATCCGTTGCCACTATCGTTCGAGCGTAGCGACTCAAACGTAAGAACTCAGCCTCATATGCTGCCACCGTCTTATTTCCTTGCACCAGGTTCAAGAATTCCTTCCTTCGGGCATCCACATAGCTTGTTCCCACATATTTCCCTTGAAAGGAAGCTTTGAAGAATTCCCAATTGACTAATGCAGCATCAGTGCCTTCTCGGACAGTAAGCCACCATTGGTATGCTTCGTCCCTTAACAAAGATACCGTTCCTCTTAGTTTTTGTTCCACAGTGCACTCAAGATCGTCCATAATTCGCTCCACTACCTCAAGCCAATATTCAGCGATATTGGGAGCTACACCAGAGACACCTCTGAAAACCTCAGCTCCACTTGATTCCAGTCGCTCCAATATCGACCCACGAGCTGTTGGCCCAGTCCTGGATCCAGCGACCCTTTCAAGGACTCGCAGCATAGCTCGTGTTACTGCATTATCTTCATCCATATGGTCATGTGATCCCGTCTCACTCTCGAGTGACGCAGGTGCATCCATTTCCGGCATATGACCCGGTGCTTCAGTTGCACCCCTAACACCTCGTCCTCTACCACGGCCACGTCTACCGCGTCCACGACCACGTCCTCTAGTGCTCATAGCGACTAATTCGATTTAATCTGATTAAGAGTTTTATGAATCAGAATAATATTTCAGTTGTTTATTAACGATGTTTTATGATATGAAAGAGATAGAGTTGTTTTCGCAACCATATCCTATTGTCTCAATCTCTACGGTTTTCAACACCTAAAACTAGAAGTTCCAGAGTGTTTCTTACAATCATATCATAATAATAATAAACAATCAATATACAGATACTTACTTGACTTGGCGCGGGATGTTCATGGTGCCATACTACCAGAAGTCTAGAAATTTAAATTACTTTTCAAATAGATTTCATTGTTGAACCCAAACCACAGCCGAGTTTTGAAACTGAGCTCTGATACCATTAAATGTAACACCCCCAAACTCGGTCTATGCGTTTAGACGAGATTTGGTTTGTCACACCAAACATACATTCGTTTATTCTCGAGTGATTAAAGTAAAATTTGCTACAAAACTTTTTGAAAATAGAGTTTAATAAAATTTAATTCGAGGATTTGAAATTTGTGACTTAAGAAAATACTTATTTGAAAACTTATCATTGAAATATAAAAGTCAAAATCTTAAGATAGTTTCAAAGAGACTTTGAAAGAATTTAAAATAATTAAAGTGTCCAAAAATTGTTGTAAAACCAATATTTTAAAGAAAACTTAATATTTTTAAGATAAAACCATATTAAGTATTTGAAATAAAATTAAATCCATCCACACAATAAAATCCATAAAAACATAAATTGAAGGCCTTATTACATCAAACCCAAAATAGTAATTTAAAATAAAGTTCATAGTTTATAAAAAAAAAACCCATGTTTGTAGTATGGCCTCCACCAAGTCATCTCCGGCCCAAGTCCACATCAATTTCCATTACCTGAAGAGGTTGATAAAATTGGGTGAGTTACAAAGAACTCAGTGTGCAACTCACTTACCACCATTATTGGGCCAGATCGTCAAGATATTATGCTGGGCTTGAGCCCAATTACAGAATTCAACAATATATCATAAAATGAAATAAAATAATTTAAAAATGCATGTAAAATGAATTTCCCAAACCAAACCTAATATCCATCCGCTAACACCCCCGTACCAACCAACACACCTGTGGGGATCAAGTCAACCCACCCCGCCAAACACACCGATCATAGGCTTTAAGCCTTTAATAATATTGTAGTGCACTACCGAACTAGATTGTGACATTGTCACCGAACTAGAGGCATTGAGCCAAATTTGTGGCAGGGCCACCGAACTAGAGGCATTGAGCCAAATTTGTGGCAGGGCCACCGAACTAGATTTTTGGCAACTGGTCATTCTTCTCTTCATATACCCCACCCCATGCAATCATGCGTGTATAACAAAATATAGTCATATAACAAATTTTCAATTAATCCATAACATCGGTGGGTTTATCATTAAACATTTCATTTGGCCCATAAAAATAGTTTAGCAATTTGCCCATTTAGCAGTTTAGTGGGCTTTGGCCCATTTGTCGAACTAGAGTATTTTGGCCCAATTTATCGAACTAGAGTATTTTGGCCCAATTTATCGAACTAGAGTATTTTGGCCCAATTTATCGAACTAGAGTATTTTGGCCCAATTTATCAATCTAACAGTTTTTCACATATTTCTGGGTTTTAACCGTTTTTATACATCTACTCAAAAGTATTAATATCACAAAATTTCCGCTTTTACCATTTTTACGGTTTTATCACGTTACTTACGATTTGGTATCTAACCCGAAAATGAGTGTGAAGTTACACACCTGGTTATGGAGAGAACTATACTTTTCCGCTCTTCAACACCTAAACGTATCATGATAATTTGAACACTATAGTCTAATAAAACCGATCTAAACATAACGATTTAGAATTTTACCCTCGGATTTTCGTAATATTTCTACTTGCGATTTCTCCCCAACCGATGGTTCGCTAACCGAATCGAACCCACGAACGAATAATGGTTCGGGAGTACGAACGACTTCGAACAGTTGATTTTCCTCGGTTGAGCGTCCGCAACCCGGTGGAAAATCTCGGATTCCAGAAATAGTCCTTTGTTTATACTTAGGGGGAATAACGGAACCTCCCCTTTTCCGAAGACTAAACACCGCCCTTTTCTTCCCTATTTTGAATGTCTTCAATGACAAAGGAACATTAATCCAATCTAAAAAAATATCGAAATAATACTAAAGGTTTTAAGGATATGATTTCCTTACCACAATAAATTGATTCCAACGTTTCTACGATTCTCTCGAACACTTGAGTTCCGATCTTCCGTTATTGCACTATTTTATAATGAATAAAACGTTAATAGAACGAACGTGTATTTCGATCCAAATGGTCCTTCATGACACCATCAAAATTCGGCCATATCACTATTAACCAATCGAAAACGAAAAAGAATCCCTTACCTATTTTCCACGGTCGAAAAGAAAGAATTGAGAATGGTGTTTGTGATTGATGAAGATTTCGGCTATTAAGAATCAAAGAAAAGAGAAAATAAAATCGGCTATAGGCACATTAGCATTCGGCCATTAGAGAGTTTAATGGGGAAAATTTTGATTGAAAAGAAATAAAAGAAAGAGATAAAAGATGGAAGAAAAGATGATGATGATTCGGTTTTCAAAGAGAATGGAAGAGAAAAGAAAAGAAAGAGATGAATTTTGAGAGAGATGTTTATTCGACAATGGGGAGAAGAAAAGAAAAGAATGGCTTTTGGTATAGGTGATTTTCGGCACTCAAGGAAAAGGCACAAAGCAAAATGCTAAAGCAATAAACAAGAATGACCAAATGGTCACAAGATTAGAGCTTTACCAAATGCACAAATTCGGCCAAAGGGAAAAGTTGAGAAGAGGAATGCAAAATTTTGCAGAAAGTTGCTATGAATGATCAAAAGAAACTTCAATTCCTAGCCAAACTATCACCAAAAAATTTCGGCTCCCCCTTTAGTCCCAATTGCCGTCCCTATGCATGGTCAAATGGCCATGATATTGTTTCCATAATAATTTCCTTGATACTTGCCCCATATCTTCATACCTTTCCTTAAATTCTTGATTCCCTTCCTTAAGTTAACAATTTCCTTAATCTTTTGATATACTAACCAAAAATAACATGGTCAACACTTACCTTATATGCACTTGGCCGACACTTGCTATGCATGTGCATAAAATAAAAAAAATAAAATTCATGAATTTTCCTTCCTCTAAATGCAATGAATGTTTTCCTTTCTTCCTTTCATGAATTTTTCATAAAAGGTAATCATTTTGAGAATCATATTTTTAGGTTGAAAAAGATCAAATCCCTATACACACACAACAGATCATGAAAATCAAATTTCATGGGATATCACCTTAACAAATTTCAAAATGATTTTATGACTTGTAAATTAAATTCTCAAACGATAATTCACTTAACAAACTTGGTACTACAGATTTCATAAATCCACCCTTGAAACATAAATTTCTTGCATCGAAAGTCAACTTGTTAATTCTCATGAAGCCGAATTTCCTTTTCCTGACTTTGGACTGTTCCAAATGTGAACCCTGTATCATGCTCTTTTGTAAAATTGAGTCTTAAAGTATATATTCTTCAATATAGTTCCTTTCTCTTGCTCTCTCTTTTTTTTGTTTTTTTTGTTTTTTTCTTTTTTTTCTTGATATAAGCAAAATCTTTATTCTATGGACTCTTATATTCTCCAAGTAGATTAATTCCCTAATTTAAACCGGCCATGAGCAATTAGAGATGAACTTGTTCCAAGGTTATAGTGTCGGCTCAAGTTTGGGTGCCAAAGAAAGGGCTAAAATAGGATCAAATAGTGACTTTAGGGCTCGTACCGAAAGATAAATTTCTTCATGAAATCTTCATTATCCTCTAGGGCATCTCATATCTTTTTTGTTCTTTTTTCTTTTTTAGAAATCTCTCTAGACTGCTTATTTCTGAGTTTTCACCCTAGAGTTCGTCTCCTTCTTTTATGCTATTGAATACGTCACAATTTCCCAAGGATTAACTTCTTGATTTTAACAAACATTTTCGATCAAAGTGCTCTTTTTAGGATTGTAACGTGGTATGAGGGTTAAAGGTCAATCAAAGAAAGGATTTCCAGGCTAAAATATATATTATGTAAAAGAGTATATGTAACACCCTAAATTTTGGGGGCTAAAAGTTTTGGGTTTTATGGTTAGGGTCAGTGAGTTGGTGGTGCCATTGAGTTTAGTGGTGCGTTTAAGTGTCAGAATGGGCCTGCTAGTCTGGTGGTTGAGTGAGTGTTAGTGAACCTTTGGGTTCTGGGTTCGAGTTGTTGTGTACGCATTTTGGGAATTTTTTAAATGTGTTTTATTTTATTTAGTTTTAAGTTATATTTTTAATTATTTATTTTTATTTTTTTGGATGTATTCTTCTGGTTTTTTTTCTTTTTGGGGGTTTCTTAGTTTTGCTTCTCCTTTTCTTTTTGAAAAGTGGTAGTGCGGTGGTTTTTGGAAGAGCTTTGTTTCAGTGTCATCGAGTCTGTGTTTGGCCATCTCCGATTGCGAACAGGTGTGGGTTCCGAAACCTTTCTATTTTATTTGCAAATTGATTTTGTTGGAATGTGGCAATTTTGGTGTCTTTTGGAAATTGTTCGTCTAAGTACGGTAGTACTGTCGAATGCCATAGAAACTGGCTTTGGTTAGTGCGGTTCTGAGTTCCATCGGTTGAGGGTCGACGTAGTGACTGGAAAACTCATTTTTCAAGATGTTTTAGGGTGTTTTTGTGGCCATTAGAGTTTCCACACAGGCGTGTGCTAGTTCACACGGCCGTGTGCTTTTGGGAATTAGGGTTTTCGGGCCAATTTTGGTGCCACACTGTCGTGTGCTTTTGGGAATTAGGGTAACGAATTGGGAATTTTATCATTTCTCACAAAGCCGTGTCCCTCGGGTACACGGGCGTGTGAGTTTAGGGATTAGGGTTTGATTAATTTGATGCCACACGGTCGTGTGGCTAAGTTGGGGATTTAGGGATTCCACACGGGCGTGTGTTTTAGGACACACGGCCGTGTCGGGTGGGACATGGGCGTGTGAGACCTTCACACGGTTGTGTCATCCCTGTACTCGAATTTAGTGCAAATGGGCAGAGAATTACACGGCCTGTTCCCACAGCCATGTCCACACGACCGTGTGCCTCCCTTCACACGGGCGTGTGCCTCAGTCACACGGCCGTGTACCCCTTTCATATGGGCTTTTGCCCTTTCCATAGGGCCTAGGCATTTTCCCACACGGCCAGAGCACACGGGCATGTCGTCCTAAGACACTTATATTGGTTTGGTGTGACTTTCTAATCTGAAAATGTGTTGTGCGCTTTAACCCTTGGCTAAGCTTAAACAAGGGTAGTTAAGAATTCTGATCTGGGCTTTGGCCTGAGTGTATCTGTGTGACTGTCATGTGAAGTGTTTGAATCTGAATCTGTTCTGTTGGGTGTGTGTGCTCAGCTATTTTGTCTGACTGTATGATATTGTGTCTTTGTTCTGTGATATTGTATGCATACATACATCTGTATAAAATATTTTGGGATGGGATTGTGAAGAGAAGGGAGACTGATTCTGATCTGATCTGGCAGTTAAGCTATAATTTGTCTGTAATACGGACTTCCGCACTGCACCGTCCAGCTCATACGTCAGCCTTGCTGAGTATATTTATCTGATCTGGCAGTTCAACTGCATTCTGATAAGTCATTGTTACCGGGCAACCCGGGATGACTTTATATGGTGTGTAGGGTTGGATGGGCCTACTTTGTCCTAATTGGTGTGTTTGGTTAGATGAGCTTTAACAGCTCTTTTGGGGTGTGATCGAGGGATGGAGAGGTGTGTAGGTTGGATGGGTGGGTTTTTATTAGACTGCATTATATCTGCATCTGTGTGTGAGTTCTGACTGAAAGGCTAGTTGTCTGTGATCTGTTTGTCTGATTAGCATTTGTGCTGAGACTTCTGTGTGAACCTAATGTGCTCTGATTGTTAAGCTCTATCTGGACACCAGTTTCAGTGTGATTTTTGATTCTGTGTGTGTTTGAAATTCTATTGCGCTTCTGATGTAAATACCTTATTTCTGTCTCTTATTTTGTTTCGAACTCACACTGAGCTTGAGTAGCTCACCCCCTCTTGGTGTTTCCATTTCAGGTACTCTTCTAAATTTTGACGCTAGACTCGGCAAGTCGGAGGTCTCAGAAGCACCATCTCTTTCTTTAACTGGTTAATAAAGCATTTCTTTAATCTAAGTTTTATGTAAATGGTTTTGGATTGTAATTTTTGTTTTAAACACTGTGGTATAAAATGTTTTGAATTAAATTACTTTGTGTTGAACTTTGGGATTTGACAATTGAGGTTTTTGTAACTTAATAAATTAAAGTTTTCCCTATATCACCTCGGTGATCAATGAGATATCCGGAATACGGCCTAAACTTCTAGGCTGGGTTCCGGGTTTTACATTTAGTGGTATCAGAGCCAAGTTTGTAAAAACTCGACCTATGTTTTTACGTATCCATGTGTGCACATGTTTGTTTTAAAAAGGGATTTTTGAGAAAACCTACCACAGTAAGCTGAAACGATTTGTGTTTTGGGAAAAGTTTTACGGAAAAAGAATTTTTTGAGACTCTGATGCTGGTCTAGGTAGAAATTTGAAACTGTAAGTCTAACACCCTTTACCTATATTCAACGCTGATGTAACACCCCAAACCCGGCCCAAACACTACAACCAGATCTGGTATGTCACTAAGAAAAATTTTGTCGAACATGTCGTATTTGCAAAAAAAACCCAAATATATTTTATATAGAATATGCCTTTGTAAAATAAAACCCAAACTTAATTACATGCCTTGGTTTAATTAAAATAAAAATTTAAATAACTAAAAGTAATAAAAGCCCATAATAAAACAAAATATAAACTAGTGGCCCATGGCCTTATTACATCGAAGTTTAAAATCCATTAATTAAAATACAATATAAAATAATTGACTGGAGTCTTTTTGCCAAATCTTCATATTCTGCTGCATGGCCACCTTGTGTTCCTCTCCAGCCCGGTCTGAAGCACTAGGTATCACCTGAAATGTTAATTAAAAGGGTGAGTCGCGAGACTCAGTGTGCAACCCTCATGCACCACTAGATTTTTGGGCCTTAAGCCCATTAAGCAAAATAAACAGTTTGCCTAACCCGTTTTAATTAATAACAAATAATATGCAAGGCCCAACCCGTTTGCCTAGGTTTCCATCCGTTACACGCCCCCGTATCAACCGTTCACACCATTGGGGATTTCTACAACCGCCCCACACCGCTACACACCATGATGGCAGTCTTGCTGCTCATCCACGTATGATGGCCGAAGCCCTTATAACATATAATGGCCGAAGCCCGTATAACAGTTCACGACATTAGCCGCTACATCAGAGCACGGTAAAAACCGCTACACATATAACGTATAACTTCCTCCTTTCATCAACCCAACCCATGCAATCACATACAAGCATTTTACTTATAACATTTAAACAGATTATTTACTAACCTGGGATCCACTTTTACCCTCATTGGGCTTTCATCAATAAACCGAGATGTTGGCAATTATCAAAACATATATAAATCTTATGATCATATATTTTATGATTAGATCTAGATGGTGGGGAAGTATTACACACCTGTTATCGCGAAAATCTATTATCCTTAACGTAGAGCCTTATTTGTCGAATCCCGAAAATACCTAAGAAACGTCACCTCCCTACCTTCGGCTTTTCCACCAAATCTGCTTTAATGGAACAGATTCGGCTTCTAGGGATAAAGAGTATAATCGACAGGGCCTTAGAAATAATGATTTGGATTAGGAGCTTGATAAATAAAGGAATCACAGAAAAAGGAGAAATCCCGAAACTTATCGGATTAAAGAGGAGTATACGGCTTACGGTGCACCTTCGGGAAACAGAGATCTCACTTGTAGATTCGACTTTGAGAAGAGAAGAGGGGAAAGTAAACTGTGTTTGGAGAGTTGCGGCAAAGAAAAGGTTTTGAGAGAAAAGAAGAAGAGAAATTCGGCTAGGTGAGGAAGAAGAGAGAAAAATTGAAAGAAAGGATGATCACTTGGCTTATATAGATTTCGGCAATACACTCCCCCTCCCAGAGTTGGATTTTCAGCCAACTCTGCTGTCATCTGATAGCTTTTATCTTTCTTGTTATCTTAATCCCTTATCTCCTCAAAAATAGCCCTTATCTTTCTCTTCCTTTATCTTCCTATTTATCAAGAAAATAAAAGAATTAAAATCCCTATTTTGTAGCTAGTGTGCCGTCCACTCCTAGGGCTCCTAAGTGCCGAATTTTTGACCCAAAACTTGGGCTCTCAGTAGCCCTCACTTGGCCCAAACTCCTCCCCCCTTATGACGCCACCTTATGCCCACTTAAAGCTCCTCAAATCTTTGGGCCACAAGCCCAACTTGTCACTTAATTAACTATCTACTTAAATTATGAGCTAACACCATTTATTAGCCACCTAACCCAAATTTTTAAAGCCCAAAATATCACTTAAATTACCCAGAACATTAATTTAAACCCTAATCCAAATATTTAATCAGGGCCTCAATTCAACCTCAAATTCTTAAATTACAAATTAATCAAGTACCACATATAAATGCACAGGCCTATATTTAGGATATTACAGCTGAAATAAGGTACAAGGCATTACCGGACATAAACACAAGCAAACATACATTTCCGAATCATAAATTTCCATTCAAATTAAAACTTTTCATACACATTCATATCATCCCTAAATCGAGCCTACGAGGCTCAATACATGCTTTGGAAGTCGTTCGGGACTAAACCGAGAACTTTAGAAAATTTTACAAAACTTAGAAAATTTTTCATGTTACAGTGGTCACACGCCCATGTGGGTTCGGAACACGCCCGTGTGACCTTGAGACACGCCCGTGCTACAGGCTGTGTTCAATTTAGGGAGCTCTCTGACTTATGCCACACGGTCGTGCCACACGCCCGTGTGCTAGGCCGTGTGGTTGATTTAGTTTTCATAATTTTTCATAAAATAGGTACAGACTTCACACGGCCGAGACACACGCCCATGTCCAAGGCCGTGTATCACACATGGCCGAGACACACGCCCGTGCCTCTACCCCTGTGCTCAATTTTGGACATTCTGTTTTGCAATAATTAAGATGCAGGGGACACACGGCCGAAACACATGCCCTTGGGGTAGGCCGTGTGTCTACCCGTGTGGACAAAACTAAGGCTATTTACCAAGCCATTTTGCCACCCTTACTTGTACATACATACACAACATCATATGGTACCCATCCAAGCATATTACATACAACCAAATCAGCCATAATCAAGACATCAACACATCATTCACATGCTACCATCTATCATACACAAACATCACATGCTTATCAACTCAAATCATGTAAATTCTCACATCTATGAAAGGCAACATCATATAAATTGCTCATACCAGTTGTAGCCAATTTTCAATGGCTTTATACAAAATGAACTTTCAACCAATATAAGCCAACACATTTGGCCAAACTAATTATGACACATAACAAAATGACCAAGTCCCCTATACATGCCATAACTCAAAATGTTGAATTCATTGGTACCAAAATAATAGTTGATAGTGTGAATGGATCTCCGACGATCTCCAATCCCGAGCTAGCTTGGTGACACTATAATAAAAATTACAGAAAAGGGGAGTAAGCTATATAGCTTAGTAAGTTCATGTGCAAATAATGAACATCATTAACCACTCAATTGTCATATAAATAACATACGTATATCAACTTAAATGTCATTAACCTCATGAACATAACATACTCAATCACATTCTTACCAATAGTTCATCATATACCGAATTCATTTCCTTTCAGTTTTTCGTACATGCCTGTACCAACTCGTATCATAAGCACATACTTTCTCGTCTTTGATATGCCCATTGAACCACTTTGAATACTATCAAATACATGGAAATCTTTGCACATAAGTGCCACATATGTAGCCAATGCTACCATAAATCTCATAACACATATAAGCTCGCTCTCGAGCTATCCTCGGGCCTGCTCACATAAGCTGTCAGTCGAGACGTAGCTACGCGGTGCTGCTCACACAAGCTGTTAGGTATTTGCAACATATGCCGGTATACCCAGCCACCAGTAAGACGTACAGGACCAGCACCCGGGACACATAAATCACATAATCACATGGGTTCCTAGTGACATGTCACTTGTATCTAATCTATTCCTAAGGTTCAACCGAGATTTCTCTCTTGCTGAAACTTTGTCGAATATGCTCATAGAATCAATTATACATTTCATGCAATATCAAAATATTTAAAATACAAATATAACATTGCATTATTTACATAGGAGCTTACCTCGGTACAAAAATAGTAGAGTTTGACCTAATCGTCAAATACTTTGTTTTTCTCCCGATCTAGGTTCATACCTCGTTTTTCTTGATCTATAATAAAATATTTAACTCATTCAATCATCACATTATTCAATTCAGCCCAAAAATATATTATGGAAAAATTACATTTTTCCCTTAAACTTTTGACATTTTACATTTTAGTCCCTAGGCTTGTAAAATGAAATATGTTCAATTTCTTTAAAACCCAAGCCTAGCCGAACTTTATTCATGCTCATAATAGCCCACAATTTTCATTAAATCACACTTTTACTACATATTTTATAACTTTTACAAATAGGTCCTTTTTAACTTTTTTACCGAAAATCACTTAGCAAAAGTTATTTATCCAACCTCAAATTTGTATAATCTACCATTAAACATCAAAATACACAAATATCTAACATGGGTCAAACCCTAGACCTTAATCATACTTCAAATTAGTACTAGAAATAGGCAGATCGAGTTACAAGGATCTCAAAAACATAAAAATCATTTAAAATGGGGCTAGAACGGACTTACAATCAAGCATGGAAGCTTGAAAAACCTTAGCTATGTCTTCCTATTGCAAGTTTTGGCCATGGGGTAGAAGATGAGAAAAATTGACTTTTAATTTGATTTTTTAATTAATTTAATTAGCCAAATGACCAAAATACCCCTAAATTAAAACATAAAAATTCTTTTACTTCATGTCCATTTTTGTCCACTAGCTTAACTAATGGTCTAATTACCATCTAGGGGCTTTCAATTTAAAGTTTCATAGCAATTAGACACCTCTAGCTTCTAGAACACATATTTTGCACTTTTTGCAATTTAGTCCTTTAACTAAATTAAGTGCCCAAACGTTAAAATTTTTGAACGAAATTTTCACGAAATCATTCCATAAAATTGTAGAACATAAAAATATAATAAAAATAAATTTTTCTGCATCGAATTTGTGGTCATGAAACCACTGTTCCGACTAGACCCAAAATCGGCTCTTAGAACTCTTCTCCCTTAAGGGTTTTCGTCCTCAAAAATCTTACCAGAAAATAGGTTTGGATACTATTTTTGCATAGCTTCCTCAGGTTCCCACATAGCCTCTTCGTCTCCGTGTCGTTGCCACAAAACTTTAACTAGGGCTATGTTTTGATTTCTCAACTGTTTAACTTACTGAGCCAAAATCTTGATCGGTTCTACACCGTAAGTCATATCGGGTCAAATTTCAGCCTCTGTCGGAGAAATCACATGTGACGGGTCTGATCGATAGCGGCGTAACATAGATACATGAAACACGTTGTGGATCCTTTCCAACTCTGTCGGTAAAGCTAACAAATATGCCACTGGCCCTATTCTTTCATTAACCTCATACAGCCCAATGAAACATGGACTTAACTTGCCTTTACGACCAAATCTCAGAATCTTCTTGCACAAAGATACTTTCAGGAATACCTTATCACCAATTTAAAATTCGATCTCTTTTCTTTTCAAATCCGCATACGACTTTTGTCAATCTGAAGCTGCCTTCAAACAGTCACGAATTACTTTCACTTTCTTTTCGGCCTCTCTAACCAAGTCAACCCCATGTATCTGTTTCTCGCTAAGCTCGGTCCAATACAACAGAGTTCTAAACTTGCAACCATACAATGCCTCATACGGTGCCGTATTTATACTCGACTGAAAACTGTTGTTATAAGCAAATTCGACTAAGGGTAAATAGTTTTCCCAACTACCTTCAAATTCTAAAACACAACAACGAAGCATATCTTCGAGAACCTGTATCGTTCTTTTTGATTGGCTGTCAGTTTGCGGATGAAATGCGGTACTAAAGTTTAACTTTGTACCCAAAGCTTCTTGCAACTTTTTCCAAAATTGAGATGTAAACCTCAGATCTCTATTCGAAATAATAGAAATAGGCACTCCGTGCAATCTCACAATTTCAGCAATGTACAATTTAGCTAGCTTATCAAGTGAGTAATCGGTACATACCGGTATAAAATGAGCTTATTTTGTCAACCTATCAACAATGACCCAAATGACATCTTTCTTTTTTGGAGTCAAAGGCAAAATCGTTATGAAGTCCATCGTAATTCTATCCCATTTCCACTCGGGTACCATCACTAGCTGAAGTAAACTCGAAGGTACTTGGTGTTTGGCTTTCACTTGCTTACAAATCAAACATTTCGATACAAATTCAGAGATATCTCGTTTCATACCTGACCACCAATATAGTTTCTTCAAATCATTATACATCTTCGTACTTCCCAGATGAACAGATAAATAGCCATTGTGTGCCTCGTGTAAAATCTTCTGAATAAGTTCATCATTTTTCGGTACACATATTCTATCTTGGAACATCAAGCAATCATCCGAACTGATCCGAAAGTCTGAATCATTACCCGATTCACACTGAGCTCTTTTAGCTTGCAATTCACTATCACTTTTCTAAGCTTCACACATCTGTTGAAGAAATATAGATCTAGCTCTCAACTCGGCCAAAATTGAACCATCATTAGAGAAAGTCAATCTCGTACTCATAGCTCTCAAAGCAAATAAGGACTTTCTGCTCAAAGCATCTGTGACTACATTTGCCTTTCTGGGATGGTAGTCAATCACTAGCTCATAATCTTTTAGTAGCTCGAGCCATCTCCTTTGCCGCAAATTCAGATCTTTTTGAGTCATCAAATACTTTAAACTTTTATGGTCGGTATAGATGTGGCACTTCTCAATGTACAACTGATAACGCCAAATTTTCAAAGCAAAAACAATGGCACCAATTCCAAATCGTGCATTGGATAATTCTTCTCGTGCGGTTTCAACTGTCTCGAGGCATAAGCTATTACTTTTCCCTCTTGCATCAACACATATCCTAATCCATTCAGTGATGCATCGCTATAAATCACAAACTCCTTTCCCTGTTTAGGTTGCACTAAAACTGGCGCCTCGGTCAACAATGCTTTCAACTTCTCAAAACTTTGCTGACATTTTTCGGACCATTCAAACTTAACATCTTTTTACAAAAGCTTAGTCATAGGAGTAGCAATCATCGAAAATCCTTTGACAAAACGTCGGTAATAACTGGCTAAGCCCTAAAAAGCTTCTGACATCTAATACATTTTTCGGCCGTTTCCAATCAACAATTGCCGATATCTTACTCGGATCAACCTAAATATCGTCTCCAGAGAAAATATGTTCCAAAAATCTGACTTCTCGGAGCCAAAACTCACTTTTACTGAATTTAGCAAATAATTCCTTATCTCTCAAAGTCTGCAATACAGTTCTTAAATGTTCGGCATGCTCAGACTTGTCTCTAGAATAAACCAAGATGTCATCGATGAACACAACCACAAACTTATCTAAATACAGTCAAAAAACTTGATTTATCAAGTCCATAAAAACAGTAGGAGCATTTGTTAGTCCGAGAGACATGACAAGAAATTCATAGTGCCCGTACCTTGTTCTAAAAGCAGTTTTCGACACGTCTGACTCTTTAACTCTCAACTGGTAGTAGCCAGACCTCAAATCAATTTTCGAAAATACTATTGCCCCTTTCAACTGATCAAACAAGTCGTCAATTCTTGGCAAAGGGTACTTGTTCTTTATAGTCACCTTGTTGAGCTGTCGGTAATCAATACAAAGTCTCATGAATCCATCTTTCTTCTTGACAAATAACACCGGTGCACCCCATGGTGAAAAACTCGGTCTCACAAATCCCTTATCCGTCAATTCTTGTAACTGAGACTTCAATTCCTTTAACTCAGTTGGAGCCATTCTATACGGGGCTATTGATACCGATGAATTCCCTGGTACTAAATCAAAACCAAACTCAACCTCTCTAATCGGAGGTAACCCAGGTAACTCCTCTGGAAACACATCTGGATATTCACAATCTACTAGTACTGATTCAATCTTTATTTCATACACTCTTGTATTCAACATATAAGCTAGATAAGCTTCACACCCTTTCTCAAATATCTTTGGGCAGTCATTGAAGAAATCACAATAGGTAACTCACCCGACTCATCTAAATCAATTCGAAGAATTTAAATATTCTCACATTTCAATTCAATAATTTTCCGTCTACAGTTTACTACAACATCATGCAGTGTCAACCAATCCATACCTAAAATGACATCAAACTCATCAAATGGCAACAACATTAGATCAGCTGAAAAATAGTGACCTCGAATCATCAATGGACAATTCTTGCAAACTTTATCAACTAGCACATATTTGCCAAACGGGTTTGACACTTTAATCACAAATTCAGTAAACTTAACACGCAAGTTCTTACTAGCTACCAATTTCATGCAAACATAAGAATGAGTCGATCTAAGATCAATCAATGCAACTACATTAGTATTATAGAGAGAAAAAGTACCAGTGATAACATCGGGAGATGTCACTTCTTCGCAGGCACGGATAGCATAGGCTTTAGCAGGTGCCCTGGCCTCAGATCTTACAGTTGTATCTTTTGTCACACCTTGACTACTAACTCCATTTCTCATGTTCCTTGGTGGTCCCCCTTTAGAGGCAGTGTTGCCCGATCTTGCAGTCTGAAACTTATCATTTTCAACCATCTCTGGGTAATCTTTAATAAAGTGGTCATGAGAGCCACACTTAAAACAAGCCTGATCATACATTCTACATTCGTCGGGGTGTCGTCTGCCGTAATGCTAACATTCAAGCCTACCAGACAGCGTTACCAAAGCTTGCTACTGATGTAGTTTGGGCTTTAGAAACCGAGTACTGTTTCCCACGATCTCTGTTGGGATACCCAACTGAAGCACTTGATCGAACATACAAATCCCTCGATTTCTTAGACTGAGATTGAAATGACTTACTCGTCGGACTTTTTCTTACATCTCTAGCCTCAGACGCAGCTTTCCTCTTCTCTTTGCTTAATTCTTCAGGCTTACAAGCTTGGTCGAATAGCACCACAAATTCCTTTAGCTCAAGAACTCCAACTAACAATCAGATATCCTTATTCAACCCATCTTCGAACCTTTTACACATGATAGCCTCGGTGGAAACACACTCTTGAGATACTTACTGAGCTTAACAAACTCTCACTCGTACTCGGTTATCGACTTTCGACCCTATTTCAACTCTAAAAACTCCTTGCGTTTCTGATCAATAAACCCTTGGCTGATATATTTCTTCCTAAACTCATCTTGGAAGAATTCTCAATTAACCCTCTCTCTCGATACTACTGACACAAGGGTTTTCTACCACTGGTATGTTGAATCTCTCAGAAGTGACACAACATATTTCAGACATTCATCCGGTGTGCATGACAGTTCTTCAAATACCCTGATGGAGTTTTCGAGCCAGAATTCTACTCTTTCTGGATCATCATCGACATTTGCTCTAAAATCTTCAGCCCCATGCTTTCGGATCTTATCAACCGGAGGCTTACTCAATCTCATGAATCACATACCTTGTGGAGCTACAGGAACCGACTAAGGAATAGGTGGGAGTGGAGGGGGTTGAGCATTCGGATTTGTTCGAACAAATTCCGTATGCCACTCGTTCATCATGTGGAGGAAGGCTTCGCTACCCCCTTCTGCTCCTCCCAAACTAACCGTGGGAGGTTTACTTTCAGACAGCGCTGCCCCTTGAGCGGGTGCCGACGGATTACTTTCTCTGTCATCATCTTCAGCTCGATTGGGATCCATTTACTATATGAAAACACATTTTAAAATTGTCAGGAGTCATCACACTATCACAATTCATTTATGGCATGTATAGCTAGACTTTTACACACGCTACGTTAGTCTGAGAATCGACTAAACCGTAGCTCTGATACTACTAAATGTAACATCCCTTACCCGTATTCAACCCCAAAATAGGGTACGAGGCATTACCAGACATAAACACAAGCAAACATACATTTTCGAGTCATAAACTTCCATTCAAATTAAAACTTTTCATACACATTCATATCATCCCTAAATTGAGCCTACGAGGCTCAATACATGCTTTGGAAGTCGTTCGGGACTAAACCGAGAACTTTAGAAAATTTTACAAAACTTAGAAAATTTTTCATGTTACAATGGTCACACGCCCATGTGGGTTCGGAACATGCCCGTGTGACCTTGAGACACGCCCGTGCTACAGGCTGTGTTCAATTTAGGGAGCTCTCTGACTTATGCCACACGGTCGTGCCACACGCCCGTGTGCTAGGCCGTGTGGTTCATTTAGTTTTCATTATTTTTCATAAAATAGGCGTAGACTTCACACAGCTGAGACACACGCCTGTGTCCAAGGTCGTGAATCACACAGGACCGAGACACACGCCTGTGTCTCTGTCCTTGTGCTCAATTCTGGACATTCTGTTTTGCAACAATTAAGGTGCACGAGACACACGGCCGAAACACATGCCCTTGGGGTAGGCCGTGTGTGACACACAGCCTAGACACACGCCCGTGTCTCTACCCGTGTGGAAATAAATAAGGCTATTTACCAAGTCATTTTGCCACCCTTACTTGTACATACATACACAACATCATATGGCACCCATCCAAGCATATTACATACAACCAAATTAGCCACAAACAAGACATCAACACATCATTCACATGCTACCATCTACATACACAAACATCACATGCTTATCAGCTCAAATCATGTAAATTCTCACATCTATGAAAGACATCATCATATAAATTGCTCATACCAGTTGAAGCCAATTTTCAATGGCTTTATACAAAATGAACTTTCAACCAATATAAGCCAACACATTTGGCTAAATCAATTATGACACATAACAAAATGACCAAGTGCCCTATACATGCCATAACTCAAAATGTTGAATTCATTGGTACCAAAATAATAGTTGATAGTGTGAATGGATCTCTGACGATCTCCAATCTTGAGCTAGCTTGGTGACACTATAAGAAAAAGGACAGAAAAGGGGAGTAAGCTATATAGCTTAGTAAGTTCACATGCAAATAATGAACATCATTAACCACTCAATTGCCATATAAATAACATACGTATATCAACTTAAATGTCATTAACCTCATGAACATAACATACTCAAAAACATTCTTACCAATAGTTCATCATATACCGAATTCATTTCCTTTGAGTTTTTCGTACATACCTGCACCAACTCGTATCATAATCACATACTTTCTCGTCTTTGACATGCCCGTTGAACCACTTTGAATACTATCGGATACATGGAAATCTTTGCACATAAGTGCCACATATGTAGCCAATGCTACCACAAATCTCATAACACATATAAGCTCACTCTCGAGCTATCCTTGGGCCTGCTCACATAAGCTGTCAGTCGAGATGTAGCTACGCGGTGTTGCTCACAGAAGCTGTCAGGTATCCGCAACATATGCCGGTATACCCAGCCACCGATAAGACGTACAGGACCAGCACCCGAGACACATAAATCACATAATCACATGGGTTCCTAGTGACATGTCACTTGTATGTAATCTATTCCTAAGGTTCAATCAAAATTTATCTCTTGCTGGAACTTTGTCGAATATGCTCATAGAATCAATTATACATTTCATGCAATATCAAAATATTTAAAATACAAATATAACATTGCATTATTTACATAAGAACATACCTCGGTACAAAAATAGTAGAATTTGACCTAATCGTCAAATACTTTGTTTTTCCCTTAATCTAGGTTTGTACCTCGTTTTTCATGCTCATAATAGCCCACAATTTTCATTAAATTACACTTTTACTACATATTTTATATGTTTTACAAATAGGTCTTTTTTGACTTTTTTACCGAAAATCACTTAGCAAAAGTTATTTATCCAACCTCAAATTTATATAATCTACCATTAAACATCAAAATACACAAATATATAACATGGGTCAAACCCTAGACCTTAATCATACTTCAAATTAGTACTAGAAATAGGTAGATCGAGTTACAAAGATCTCAAAAACATAAAAATCATTTAAAACGGGGCTAGAACGGACTTACAGTCGAGATTGGAAGCTTGAAAAACCCTAGCTATGTCTTCCTATTTCAAATTTCAGCCAATGGTAGAAGATGAGTAAAAATTGGCTTTTAATTTGATTTTTAATTCATTTAATTAGCTAAATGACCAAAATGCCCCCAACTTAAAACATAAAAATTCTCTTACTTCATGTCCAGTTTTGTCCACTAACTTAACCAATGGTATAATTACCATCTAAGGACCTTCAATATAAAGTTTCATAGAAATTAGACACCTCTAGCTTCTAGAACACACATTTTGCACTTTTTGCAATTTAGTCCTTTTAACTAAATTAAGTGCCCAAACGTCAAAATTTTCGAATGAACTTTTCACAAAATCATTCCATAAAATTGAATACCATAAAAATTTAATAAAAACAAATTTTACTATGTCAGATTTGTGGTCCCAAAACCACTGTTCCGACTAGACCCAAAATCGGGCTATTACAGTAAGAGTAGAAATATAGATTTATGTGTTTAGCCTGTGTTTAATTTCTAGAAGTGTAGATATATTAAGTTAGCCACATGGCGGATATGGATTCTGAAGGTATGCAAGATCACAAGGAGTCATCGACTCTTCTAGGGCGTGTGTTTGTTCAGGAGTCGGAGGACAGTACAATTTTGCCAACTATGGGTAGCGATAACCCAGAGCTTGGTACTGTGGTGTTGACTCTGGTAGTGTTTGAGGCTAGGATAAGGGAGTCTAGTGAAACCCTTCTAGTTAGGTGTATGGAGTGTGGGAGGAAAAGAGATCGCAGTCCTTCGAGGTTGGAGCCTCGTTCTGCGAAGCGTGTTAGAACAAATTTGAGTGGCAATAGAGGTTCTGCAGAGGGTGCTGGTGGTGGTGTGAGTGTTCCGTCTTGTGAGCATTGTAAGAAGTGCCACCCGGGCAATTGTTGGAAAAAGACGGGAGCCGAACATTGAATTCGGGAGTGTCCTTGACGATTTTGAGTCAAGTATGGTTGTGAATTATTCAAATTTTTAGATTAGAGTATCAAAATTGTGTGTGTGATAGAACAATTGTGTATCCACTTCAGTGGTTAAGAGTGTTTTGGTGTATGTGAGAGGCCTTAGGTTTGATTGGGTTCTGCTCGAGCGAGAGTGTACAGGGAGAGCGTGGTGGTGTAGCTTGTGATATACCACTATTCTGTTAGTTGGAAATTTTGGGGATGAAATTTCTCTAAGGAGGGGTGAGTTGTAACACCCCGAATTTTGGGGGCTAAAAGTTTGGGTTTTCTGGTTAGGGTCAATGAGTTGGTGGAGCTATTGAGTTTAGTGGCACGTTTAAGTGTCAGAATGGGCTTGCTAGTCTGGTGATTGAGTGAGTGTTAGTGAACCTTTGGGTTCTAGGTTTGAGTTGTTGTGTACGTATTTTGGGAGTTTTTTTTAATGTGTTTTATTAATTTTAAGTTATATTTTATTTTATTTTTGGACGTATTCTTCTGGTTTTTTTTTCTTTTTAAGGGTTTCTTGGTTTTGCTTCTCCTTTTCCTTTTGAAAAGTGGTAGTGCGGTGGTTTTTGGAAGAGCTTCGTTTTAGTGTCGTCGAGTTTGTGTTTGGCCATCTCCGATTGCGAACAGGTGTGGGTTCCAAAACCTTTCTATTTTATTTGCAAATTGATTTTGTTTGAATGTGGCAATTTTGGTGTCTTTTGAAAATTGATCATCTAAGTACGGTAGTACTGTCGAATGGCATGGAAACTCGCTTTGGTAGTGCGGTTCTGAATTCCATCGGTTTTGGGTCAACATAGTGACCAAAAAACTCGTTTTTCAAGATGTTTTAGGGTGGTTTCGTGGCCACTAGAGTTTCCACACAGGCGTGTGCCAGTTCACACAGTCGTGTGCTTTGGGGAATTAGGGTTTCCGGGCCAATTTTGGTGCCACACGGTCGTGTGGCGGACTTGGGAATTTTATCGTTTCTCACACGATCTTGTCCCTCAGGCACACGGGTATGTGGGTTTAGGGATTAGGGTTTGAGTGATTTGATGCCACACGGTCGTGTGGCTAATTTGGGGATTTAGGGATTCCACTACAAAGATGAAGCAATGCACGTTTGATGCTTTCAGTGTGATGGGGCCAATGACATTCATGCCCTACATTGAGAACGACCAAGGAGGTGCCAAGACATGAAGATTGGTAGGCGGAGTCTTAATATTGTCTGCATAAATCTGGCATTTATGACATTTTTTAGCATAATTTAAACAAACTCGTTCCAACGTCAACCACAAATATCTCACCCTCATGATTTGCCTTGCCATCATATGTCCGTTACTATATGCTCTACATACTCCATCATGGATTTCCTTCATTATTTGATTCACCTCTTCTGTGTCGACACATCTCAGCAGGGTTTGGTCACATCCTCTTTTGTACAAAAACTCACTGTCCAAGAAGAAACCCATAGCTAGCCTCTTAATTATTCATTTATCATTTTCTAACATGCAATTCGGGTATTGCTGGTATTGCAAATACCGCTTAATGTCAACATACCATGGTTTCCCATCCGCTCCCGATTCTACTCCCGCGCAGTGGGCCGACGAGTCCTTAACCCTTAGCTATATAGGTTGCACTTCTGTTTTGGATCCTACTTTGAACATGGCAGCTAGAGTAGCTAATGCATCTGCTAACTGGTTTTTTTCTCTTGGAAAATGACAAAATTGAACATCCTCAAACTTTTTGATCAGTCCATACACATATGGTTGATAGTGAATCAGTTTGGAATCCCTTGTTTCCCATTTTCCTCTTAATTGGTAAACAACTAACGCGAGTCACCAAAAAATTTTAAAACCCTGATTTTTTTTCTCAATGGCTATCTGAAGTGCTTAAATGCATGCCTCGTATTCAGCTACATTGTTCGTACAGGTGCACATCAGTTTAGCTGTAGCGAGAAAATACTGGCCACTTGGGGAGATTAATATCGTCCCATTCCCATGCCCCATCATGTTGGATGCTCCATCAAAATACACCTTCCAAATTCTTCTTCGCACTTACAAATTGACATGATCTCTTCGTCTGGGAAATCAATACTCATGGGCCTATATTCCTCTTTCACGTAATCCGCTAGAAATTTCACGACTATGCTTCTTTTTATAGCCTTTTAGGCCACGTAGACAATGTCATACCTGGAAAATACCACTTGCCAACGAGAAACTACTCCTGACAATGATGGCTTCTCAAAAATATACTTCAAAGGGTCCAACTTTGTGATGAGGAAAGTGGTGTGATACAACATGTATTGCCTTAGTCAACACACGGTCTATGCTAAAGCGCAACACATCTTTTCCAGATGGGAATACTTGGCTTCATATTCCGTGAATTTCTTGTTCAGATAATAGATTGCGTGCTCTTTCTTGTTTAAACCGTCTCGTTTCCCCAGAACTCAACCTATGGGATTATCCAGCACTACCAAATACAAAATCAAAGGTCTTCTTGGCACTGGGGAAATCAAAATTTGTGGCTTAGCCAAATACTCTTTTACTTTCTCAAACGCTTTTTGACAATCTTCAGTTTATTCACCATCACTATCCTTACGTAAGAGCTTGAAGATAGGATCACATTTATTCGTCAACTATGAGGTGAAACGAGACACGTAATTTAACCCTCCCATAAAACCTCTTACCTCTTTTTGAGTTTTAGGGGGTGTCAAATCTTGAATTGCTCAAACCTTATCCGGACTATTTCAATTCCCCATTCATTCACTACGAAACCCAAGAGCTTTCCCGACTTTACCCCTAAAGTATATTTTGCTGGATTAAATCTCAGTTTGTATTTCCTCAACCTTTCAAATAGTTTGCGGAGGTTTTCCACATGACCTTCCTCCCTAGCGAACTTTATTATCATATTGTCAACATTAACTTCAATCTCTTTATGCATCATGGCCCCCATATTTTTAAACCAAATGGCACGATCCTGTAACAAAACTTTTCCCAAGTCATGATGAATGTGGTTTTTTCCACATCTTCCCTCGCCATTTTGATTTGGTTATACCTCGAGAATCCATCCATGAAAGAGAAAACACAATGTTTAGTAGTGTTATCCACCAGTGTGTCTATATGAGGTAATGTAAAATTATCCTTGGGGCTGGCTCGGTTCAAATCTCTATAATTGACGCACATTCTAACTTTCCCATCCTTTTTAGGCACTGGTACAATATTCGCCACCCACTCTGGGTATTTAGCTACTTCTAGAAATCCTGCATCAAATTGTTTCTTAACCTCTTCTTTAGTCTTCACAACATTTCAGGTTTATTTCTGGTATAGAGCTTGCAATCTAATTTCAAAGGTAGCCTGTGTTCCACAATATTGGTGTCCCAACCTGGCATATCTCGATATGACCATGCAAACACATCCAAGAACTCAATGAGTAGATCCTTTATGTAACACCCCTTACTTAGATTCTATGCTGGAACCGGGCCCGAGGAGTTACCGTATTAAAACTATTTGATCGCCACTTAGGCTCATCGTGACTACTCTCTTAAGTCACCTCAACGACCTCATTCTCGACTTACAAGGCCTCACTTATACAGACGAGGGCTCTCGAGACTATACCGGAATTATTTTTTCAAATCATAAAATTTTTCTCTTTTATACAGGGCTCACACGCCCGTGCAAGATGAGACACGCCCGTGCATAGACACACACGCCCATGTCCCCAAATCGTGCATAAAAACCCAAGCATTCTGCCAATGCCCCACGGCTAAGGCACACGCCCGTGCTTCCCAACCGTGGTGTACACTGACTTCACTCACACGGCCTCAAAACTTAGTCACACGCCCGTGTGACTAGCTCGTGGTCTAACCTGACTTAAAAGATCAATCTGCAGGGGACACATGGCCAAGTCACACTCCCGTGGGCTGACCATGTGTCACACATGGTCTAGACACACGCCCGTGTGTCTATCCACATGGACAAGAACAAAGCTATATGCTAAGCTCTTCCCACCCCTATAGTACTCATAACATATATTCATTCAACACATCCATAATTAACTCAAATTGAAGTGTGATCTCACATAGATAACTACATCTTTTCATATAATAGAACAGCCAACAATATGACATTATACAAAATAAGCTATCCATCTAAAGGCCAACACAACTTAGCCATTTACAAAAAAAAAAATTCACTAACTTGTCTAGCCCCTATACATGCCATATACAAAATATTGAGTCTCATATACCAGAGTGTGCTGATAGTGTGGGCGATCTTCCAATTTATCCTCGTATCTCGATTCAACACTTTTACTCTATAAGACAAGGAAAAAGAAAGAGAGTAAGCTTTGAGCTTAGTAAGTTTACACATAAACAATTAAGCATCATAGTATAAGCTAAACAACAATTAGCATTATACTAACATATAATACACAACTATGCTTACTCTTTCTATCCCTTACCACATTTCCAACACATCATGAGTCATATACTCATAACCATTGAAATGCACCCCTGCATTCAATATCACATTTATACAATATACAATACAACATTATTCCTCGATAATTCATCCACACAACTAATTGACTCAATAAAACAACCACACAGCTAATCCACACAGCTAATTTCTCAGTGGTTTCGCACTTAGCCCACCACAATCAATTTATAAGATAGTATCGCACTTAGCCTACCTCAAAGGTAATCATAGTGGTTTCGCACATAGCCCATTAGACGATATACCTAACGATAGCATCGCACATAGCCAGCTCATCGTCAATATGCATTAGGATGGTAGCGCACTTAGCCCACCATTTAGCATTATCACTACACATTCTCATATCTACTTACTCAATCATTCATCCATTCACAATATCTACCACATTCATTCCACATAGGTTCTCAAACATGCTACACACTAGCTAGCATTAACAAATTGTAAGTATGAATGCATTGTTTATGCATAGACTTACCTCGGTACTCAAAAGTATAGAAATATGCAATTTAGTCCACCACCTTGCTCTTGCCTCGGTTTAGATCCGGGCTTTGTCTTTCTTGATCTATAATGAATAAATCAGCTTATTCAATACACAAATTGACTAAATTGACCCACATCTCATACTTTAGCAAAATTACTATTTTGCCCCTAAACTTTCTCATATTTATAGTTTTTCCCCAAGGCTCGTAAAGTGATTTTTATTCAACTTTCTAGCCTTTCATGCTTAGCCGAATCACTTAATCAACTAAAGCATTCATCAATTCTCACTAAATCACACATGTATGACCAAACTTAAGACTTTCACAAACTAGTCCCTACATGCATTTTTCATGGAAATTCATTTAGCAAAAGATGTTTCTACTACATCAAGTTTTCATATTCTTCCATAAAACATCAAATTACATGCATGTCATACATGGGTACATTTTTGAACATCCACCATAGCTCATCAAATAGCTAAAAATAGCTTACTCATGCTATTAGGACTTCAAAAATACGAAGAATATCAAAAACGGGGCTTAGATGCACTTACTAGCAAGCTTGAAAAATTTGAAGAACCCTAACAATGGCTCTTGAAAATTTTGGCAGCCTTGGAGAAGAAGATGAGTGAATTTTGTCATCTTTTCTCCTATTTTAATCATTTAATAGCCAAATGACCAAAATGCCCTTTTTGATAAACTTCCTATTTTAACTCATCCATGCCCAATTTTGTCCAAAAACTTAAAATTGGGAAAATTGATCATTAAGGACCTCTAATTAATATTCTAAAGCTATTTCACACAAATAGCTTCTAGAATCTCACATTTTGCAACTTTTGTAATTTAGTCCTTTTGGACAATTTAACCGCAATTTCACAAAATTACTTCATGAAACTTTCACACTAGCATGCATATATAGCATAAACCTCAAAAACTCATACATATACCTCAGATTTGTGGTCTCGCACTACTATTCTGACTAGGCCCTAAACCGGGATGTTACACTTTAACAATTAACTTTGCTCTGGCATGAGAATGGTTCCAATCCTAATTTCCTTTCTTACCTCATCATCACCCAAATTGATCAAATATGTTCCCTCCAAGTGGGGTTCTATAAGCTTCTTTCCTTGTTCAACTAGCCTTAAAAACTCATCTGGTACAACTTCCTCCTCTTTCGTCCCATGATCGTTATAGTGAACATAATTATGAGAATTTGATTCAAAGATGTCATTTGGATCATTTATCAATTCATGAGGTATATCCTTGAAATAATTATGAGTATGTATATTGGTATATGAATGAAAATGATTGAACGAATAAAAGTGACTAAGAACATGATCCAAACCTGATTTCATTAAAAAGAAAACAATTTTACATGGATTTTTGAAGGAAATTAAATTAACTAAACGATATTAAACTTTGATATAAAAACTCTTAAAAATGATTACATCTCGGAGGACTCAAGGATAGCAGGTAACAATATGAGCTGCCAGTTGTCCAAGGTGGAAGGTCGTGGCGAACTAAGTGTCTTGAATTAGCACCTTATCGCCAATCATGTTTAGATCCACTGCATCTCCATTAATCATTAACTTAACTGGGGTCCTTTCTTGGTACTCAAATCCTACTGAGTAAAAGGTTTCAGATAGTGGAGGACAAATCAAAGGAGGTTCCACCACCTTCTTTCCAGCCATGCGGGCGAACCTCTTTGCTCTCCGCTCTTTACACATCCTCTCGACATTCTCCCTTGTGGGCTTATATCCCAACCCTCTTTTATCTTTCTGAGTTGGAAAAAAAATGTATTTTGAGATACCTTGTAAGTCCTTTTCCCAAACCCAAGTGGATTTAGATACCTTGTAGGTCTTTTCCCAAACCCAAATGGATTTTCCAACCCTTCCCTATTGTTTGGGCAAATAACATGTTCGTTGTTCATGGCACATGAGGCTTAAGGGCTTACATTCCCTCTGCCACGTAAGATGTAGTGGCTACCTCAAAGGTCTGGTAAGAACTCTCTATTTCACCATCATCCACTTCTATGAAAGGAGAATTTGGTAAGCTAGCTATCAATAGGTCCTCTTCGCCTCGCATGATGCATAAATTCTGATCAATTACAAATTTCAATCTTTGGTGCAAGGACGATGGTACCACCCCAATCGAATGAATCCAGGGGTTTCCCAATAGCATATTGTAAGAAGGTGTTATACCTATCACCTGAAAGCTAATAAGGAAATTAACAGCTCCTACCAACAAGGGAAACTCTATTTCGTCAATGACGCTTCTTTTGGTGCCATCAAAAGCTTACACCACTAAAGGGCTCGATACCATGTACGAGGTTTCCACGGGCAGCTTAGACAATGTTGACAAGGGAAAGATATTGATTGATGACCCATTGTCGATTAGGACCCTAGCCACAGAATAGGCTTTACACTTTACTGAAATCTGTACTGCCTTGGTACTTCCTCTTCCATCCGGGGGTATTTCATCATCATTGAAAGATATGTAATTTGGGGCCAAAATGCTCCCTGCTAAGTGACTGGCATTATCCACTCACATGTTGTGAGCGACGTAAGCTTGTTTTAGAACTCGTACAAGAGCCTCCATGTGTGGCTCCAAGTTTAAAAGTAGTGACAGCAGAGAAATTCTTGCTGGTGTTTTGTTTAACTGCTCGACCATGCTGTACTCACTGTGCTTTATCAAACACAAAAATTCGTTAACTTCATCATTCTAGACTTCTCTCTTTTGGTATTCCCTCATTTTCTTATCGGCTTCTTTATCGTCAATTTCTGGTTGATTTTTTGAAATCACGTCCTTACCATGAGGTTTTTTCCCCATTATGTTTAGCTTGTAACAACGTTTGCTTTGAGTTATGCCACTAAGTCCTGAGATGTTAAAGGCATCATATCCAACCACCTCATTATCATATCTCTAAGGAAATCGTTGGCCATCTCCATACTTAAAAGGGCCGGGAACCCTGATGACCAACACATCATCCTATACAACCTTTAAGGTAGACTCTTTTTCGATAGGGGTTTTCTTTCCATATACGATAGTGACAGGTTTCACATCTAACGTGTTTATGTCATTGGTCTTAACACCCTCCCGTATCTCTAGCTGGAAAGAATCAAAGAGACACTGTATATGTTCCCTAAACGTTGGGCAAACTTGGATTGAGTGTCCTCGAGCTCCTTGGTGAAATTTGCATTTTTGATCCATATTAATTCCCATTACAAAACTGGGTGGTTCAGCGTGAATTAGATTTGACTTCCTTAAGATGTCCAAGAGTCATTCGAGTAGGGTTGTGATTTCTTCCACTTTTCTCCTTTGAAAGATTTTTTCTTCAGTTATAGCATTAATTGTTCGATTGTGGTTTGGTAACAAATTCCTGTTAACATCCAGTGTATTCTCTCGCTAGAAATTTATGCCTGTATTAAATCTTGCACCTTGTATTTTATCACTAAGCAATTCTCAATGGTATGACCTGGATTGCCAGAGTGATACTTACATCGAGCATTGGCATCATACCACTTTGGAAATGTCAGTTGCATTGGTTCCTTGTGTGTAGGTACAAGGAGGTGTTTCTCCACCAGAATTGGAAAAAAGTTCCACGTAGGAGATGGGAATTGGATCAAACATAGACCTCTGTCATGGTGGCCTTACTAGAGTTTGGGTCTGTGAGGACCGGGTTGGCATAGTTAACATGGGGGGATTTGTAACAAGTATAGGTGGACGATACATAAACGGTGAAGTATTGGTAACATTTACAGCTGGGTATTGGGGGCATGGAGGTATTGGGCTCGGGTATGGAAAGTAAGAGTATGGGTATCTGCCTGTGCAATTGTTTACGTTTCTGCTTCCTTTTTCTTCTCAGCGGTAACTCTCTTCGTGATTAAAGGATCATGTATTTTGCCCAACTTCAATGCATTCTCTATCATTTCTCTGGATAATACCATATCTGTAAAGGTCTTAGAGGCATTTCCTACCATCCTATCGTAGTATATGCCTTTTAGTGTACCAACGAACAGAACAGTTGTCTCCTTTTCTGTGAGCGAGGGTTGTACTTGGGATGCCAGGTCCCTCTACCGTTGTGCGTATTCCTTTAAAATATCATTTGGCCTTTTTTCCATGTTTTGCAAAGTTAGGCAGTCTGGGGCCATGTCTATAATATGTTTGTATTGAGAAATAAATGCTTGTGCGAGCTCTTCCCAAGTTCGAATCTGGCTCCTGCCCATGCGAGTAGCCATTTTCTTACAGTACATGACGATGTGAGTAATGGGGCAACTGCTACCATTGAATATTTCAATGTCAGGAACTTTGAATTTTGGTGGGACGACCACATCTGGTACCAGATACAGACCTTCTGCTTCTTCATATCCGAAGGTGTCTAATCCTTCGATGGCTTTCAAACGTTCCTTAATTAGGCTAAATTTATGAGCTTCTTCATCCATAATCGACTTTCCCTTATCCACTTCTCTCGGCTCCTCGTTTGCAGGCAACTCATTTACTCTTGGGATATGAATGGTCACACCTGGCACTTAAAGCGGTAAATCTTCGCGATATACCCCTGTATCACCGTAAAAAGGAATCGGATTGTCCAAAGTGCCGCTTCCTTCTCCTACCTTGGCCATGCCTTTGACAATTGTAGTCATCATTTCCATCATCCTTTCCATTTTTTCCTCTAGTTTAGCCATGCATGCTAATTCTTCTTCCGTCATCTTCTTGGCTTTTTAGCGAGTGTTATACCGGTGAGCTATCCTTGGTCCTTTTTAATATGACATTTATTTCCAAAGTTAGAAAAATTATTTGGATTTGTCATAAAAAATGTCCTTTTATTTTTATTTAAAAAAAAAGATGTTTCTGAATAAACAAATAAGCGAATGAGTGAACAAATAGATGATTGAATGAATGAATGAAATTAGGGCACATTGTAGTAAATATACTCAAATATAAACATTTTCTTTCATAGAAGATTCCAAAAACTATTCGGTGATAAACCGTAATAGTAATATATTTTAATCCCACATTTAGTATGCTTTTGGATGATTTAAGCCTCGATTTATATAAAAAGGTGCTCTTAATCCTTTCTTTTCATGTTTTATACTCAGGAAAGCACCCAAGGATAAAAAGAACGAGAAACGGGCCTAAAATGGAGCAAATTGGGCCAAGGTGAAAATCGACACGGCCTGGACTTAAGCCCACACGATCGTGCCTTGTTGATCATCTAGAACACGGCCTAACCCTCGATTTACACGGCCGTGCCTCATTAAAGAAATCCGAACACGGCCCAAAGACTAGTCACACGGGCGTGTGACATGGCCGTGTCCCTGCCGTGGCAATGAACAATTTCATTCGGATTTGGATACTTTGGGGAAAAGAAACACATTCCAAGAGCCTATATATATCCCCTAAGTTCGTCCTTGAATGGGGCGTCAAGCTAGGCCAAGGAGCCAAGCCGAAAAGGTCAGATTTGTGGGAACCACTCGAAGATAGCCAGTTGATACATCCCAAGAAGCCGGAATTCTACTCAAAACGGCGGATTTCTCCTTCAATTCCTTCAGGGAGTTTTAGGGATTTCTTATGTTTTGTTTTACCTTTTCTCTTGAGATGTTTTCTTTATTTGTTATGAACTAAATCCTTCAGATACCTGAAGGGGATGAAACCTAGATAAATCTTGTTATTATTTTCTGAATTATATGATAAATACTTAGTTTGTTCTTAATTATGTGTGCTTAATCCAAATTTGATGTGCTTAGGTGGAGGAGGAATAGACCCTGCTTAAGAGTAGATCTAGCATAATTAAGTAGAGTTGATCACACGCCTAGAGATAGGGTGACGAGATTTTGCCGGATTAGGGTGAAACCTAATATGGGAGTCCATAAATCGATTTACTGCTATTTTAGGGGTTATTATTCGAGAAAGAGATTTCCGTTAATTAACCTAGGGTTAGAATTATTCGCCTCGAGAGAGGGTTTAATATACGTTAGGGAGTCCTACGAATCAAACTAAGTAAATAAATCGTATGGTTTAGGGTTAAATAACAAGTGAAGTCTAGGTGGATTCTTTCTGAGGGTATCGTCTTAATCAACTGAGTTTTTCCTAAAGTTGCTTTCCCAGTTCATCCTTTTTTTCTTTGTGTCTTTGGCTTAGTAATTAGTTTAGATTATATTAAAACAACTTCACTTATTTTAGGCTAAATAATAAAAAGAAAGTTAGTATTAGTACTTTTAGTTCCTTTGGGTTTGATAATCCGGTCTTGCCTAAGCTATACTACTGTTCGATAGGTACACTTGCCCTTAATCGTTGTCAGAGTTAGTTTCCAGGTTTGATCATTCTCTTAGTTTCCAGGTTTGATCATTCTCTTTATAAATTTTAAAACTCGACAGACATACAATCAAGTTTTTGGCGCCGCTGCCGGGGAACTAAAATATTAAGAAAGCTCTATTTTTTATTACTTTAGCCATTATTTTTATTTTATTTACTTTTATTTTTATTTTATTTTTTTAGGTTAAATTTTGATTTTGCTAAATTTTCTTTCTTCTCCTAGCAGGTACCTCTAGTTTATGACTAGAAGGAACCCGAAAGGACCATTAGTATACGACAGTGAAATTGAAGCTACCATTCGTAGGACTCGTAGAGAAATCAGGCGAGCCCTATATTACACAGAGGAAGACCAAGAAGACCGATCCAATCCTATTGAAGGGATGGACGAGAATAACCCACAACCACATGATGTGGGGGAAAACAATGCTCTACGTACTATGTTTGATTATGCTAAACCGCATTTAACAGGAGCGGAATCAAGTATTGTTAGGCCGGTTATAACTGCTAACAATTTTGAATTAAAGCCTAACACAATACAAATGATTCAACAATTTGTTCAATTTGATGGTTTGCAGGACGAAGATCCAAACATTCATATAGCTAATTTCTTAAAGTTCTGTGATACCTTCAAAATAAATGGCGTTTCTGATGATGCTATACGTCTTCGGTTATTCCCTTTTTTCATTAAGGAATAAAGCCAAATAGTGGTTAAACTCGTTACCACGAGGATCAATCCCTACATGGGAACAAATGACCGAGAAATTTTTATTAAAATATTTCCCACCGGCCAAAACGGCCAAATTATGGAATGATATCTCTTCTTTTGTGCAGATGAATTTAGAGACATTATACGACACATGGGAGAGATACAAAGATCTCCTGAGAAGGTGTCCACACCATGGTCTACCCTTGTGGCTACAAGTCCAAACTTTCTATAATGGTGTAAACCCCTCAATGAGACAACTAATTGATTCAGCCGCCAGTGGAACCCTGAACAACAGAACTCCTGAGGCAGCCTACAAGGTCATTGAAGAGATGTCACTGAATAACTATCAGTGGCAAGTTATAAGGACTAAACCGACAAAATCAGCCAAAGTTTACAACATCGATGCAGTAACTATGCTATCAACGCAGGTAGAGATGATGAATAAAAAGCTTGATAGTTTGTGTTATTTGTAGGTACACCCAGTAATGCAGCATGACGCGAGTGGAACTATGGTGAATCCTGAGTACCCACCCTACCAACCAGGCGCAGAGAGCGAACAGATGAACTATATAGGTAATAATTTCAGATCCAATAATAATCCTTATGGTAATACTTACAATCCAGGTTGGAGGAACCACCCAAATTTTTCATGGGGAGGTCAAGGAAATCAAGGAAATCAAAGGCAACAACCTCCTCAAAATTTCCAAAATCCGCCATATCCGCAAACGAAACAGCCAAACCTCGAAAAGATGCTGACGAAGTTCATGGTAAGCACAGAAAACCATCTCCAAGATACAGAGAAAACACTCAAAAATAAACAAACATCGGTTGACGAAAGCAAGAACCGAATCGGGGAACTTACTAAGTCAGTAGGGGAAGTCACTAAGGCAGTCGGACAACTTGCAAAGTTAATGTCCGAACGACCGCAAGGACGTCTACCAAGTAACATGGAGATTAATCCAAAGGAGCAAATTCAAGCCATCACAGCTCATGATAGCAAAGTGATAGACAAACCAAATGAGGTGGACAAAGGTAAAATAGAGGTAACACAAGAAAAGCCAAAATCGGTAATCAAGGAATACCAACCTCGCATACCTTACCCCAAAGCCATAAAAAGAGATGATACAGAGGAACAGTTCGGTAAGTTTCTTAAACTTTTAAAGAAATTACATATTAACTTACCTCTTCTTGAAGCTCTTTTTCAGATGCCAGACTCGAGAAAATTTTTAAAACAGCTCTTGACGAACAAACGCAAATTAGACGAAGAACCACATGTGGAATTAAACGCAGTATGCTCATCAATGTTACAGAGTAGACTACCACGGAAGCAAAAAGATCCAGGTAGTTTTACTATTCCATGTTTAATTGGTAGTTTAAATGTTGATAATGCGTTAGCTGATTTAGGGGCAAGTATAAATGTCATGCCTTACACATTGTTTAAACGACTAGGTCTAGTGAAGCCCAAACAAACTAGGATGAGTATTCAATTAGCTGATAAAACTGTTAGAATTCCTAGGGGCATTATCAAAGATGTTCTTGTCAAAATCGATAAATTCATTTTCCCAGTTGATTTTGTTGTCTTAGACATGGATGAGGATAATTCAATCCCCTTAATTTTAGGAAGACCTTTCCTAGCAACTGCTAAAACTAAAATTGATGTTGCCACAGGAGAACTCATACTTTGTGTAGGTGATGAATCAATCAGTCTTCAAGCTCTTGACTCGGCCAAGACAACAATCGATGCAGGTAAAAAAGAAAATTCAGTTGATAATCAAATTTTACAACCTTCTTCGCAGGAAATACCACAAGGACACAAACCTGAGCCGAATCACGGACCTAATACCAACAAAGAGAATTTACATAAGGAACGAAGCCTTAAGGTTGACAAACTAGAGGAGCAGAAAACAAACTTTGAAGGGGAACCGAAACCACGTGAAGAGAAACCAAAGGAGCCCCCAGAAAAGATCGTAGGAACATCAAACCACTTCAAAATAGGGGACCAAGTATTGACAAACAAAGTCAATCCTCGCATCATCACATCAGACCTGAAAGTAAATGAAGAAATTCCTCTTAAGGTACACAATATCTTCCCACACGGAACAATCGAGGTAAGCAATCCAATATACGACACCTTTAAGGTAAACACTTCTCGACTTGAACTTTGTCAAGAGAATAGAACTGTAAGTATAAGGGAAGATATTCAAACCATTAAACCTCCCTGATTTTTTTAATTACGAGAAAATTCTAGGTTAAGACTATAAACGAGCGCTTCTCGGGAGGCAACCCGAGCACTAACACTATTTACTTTCAAATTTATTTTCAATTTTTTTTCTTTCCTTCTTTCTTTTCTGAAAATTTAGTTTTACACTAACACAAAAGTGTAGAATTCTAGTCCACACGGTCTTCCACACGGCCGTGTCCGTGGCCTTTATCCACACCTTTAACCTTAGCCCCGTTACAACCCTGACAAAGACCTTTTGATCTATTTATCATCTCATTTTAAAGTGGTGAAGATTTGATTTTCAGGCAAGCCTATGGGATTAACTTTTCAGGTTGCACTTATGAGTGATCTCTTTCTGAACCGTAAACACTTAAGAGTGATTTGAGCGAATCTTTCGTGAGGATATCAATCCTTGTCGGTTTTGAACTAAAGGTAATTATTTAGATAAGGGGAGACACCTACATTTTCGCGATACAATTGTATGACTTATCTTGTTTAAATCTTTAGGACTCTTTGAGTTGAATTATCCATGTATAAATTATCTATGAATTATGATGAGGCATTGTTGATAAGAATTATGAATCATGGAAAGTTCGTTTTAATTGTAAGTTGAGAATTTTGCTCGAGGACAAGCAAAAGCTTAAGTGTGGGGGTATTTGATAAACCGTAATAGTAACATATTTTAATCCCACATTTAGTATGCTTTTGGATGATTTAAGCCTCGATTTATATAAAAAGGTGCTCTTAATCCTTTCTTTTCATGTCTTATAATCAGGAAAGCACCCAAGGATAAAAAAGAACGAGAAACGGGCCTAAAATGGAGCAAATTGGGCCAAGGTGAAAATCGACACGGCCTGGACTTAAGCCCACACGATTGTGCCTTGTTGATCATCTAGAACATAGCCTGGCCCCCGATTTACACGGCCGTGCCTCATTAAAGAAATTCGAACACGGCCCAAAGACTAGTCACACGGGCGTGTGACATGGCCGTGTCCTTGTCGTGGCAATGAACAATTTCATTCGGATTTGGATACTTTGGGGCAAAGAAACACATTCCAAGAGCCTATATATGCCCCCTAAGTTCATCCTTGAAGGGGGCGTCAAGCTAGGCCAAGGAGCCAAGCTGAAAAGGCCAGATTTGTAGGAATCACTCGAAGATAGCCAGTTGATCCATCCCAAGAAGCCGGAATTCTACTCAAAACGGTGGATTTCTCCTTCAATTCCTTCAGGGAGTTTTAGGGATTTCTTATGTTTTGTTTTATCTTTTCTCTTGAGATGTTTTCTTTATTTGTTATGAACTAAATCCTTCAGATACCTGAAGAGGATGAAACCTAGATGAATCTTGTTATTATTTTCTGAATTATATGATAAATACTTAGTTTGTTCTTAATTATGTGTGCTTAATCCAAATTTGATGTGCTTGGGTGGAGGAGGAATAGACCCTGCTTAAGAGTAGATCTAGCATAATTAAGCAGAGTTGATCGCACGCCTAGAGATAGGGTGACGAGATTTTGCCGGATTAGGGTAAAACCTAATATGGGAGTCCATAGATCGATTTACTGCTATTCTAGGGGGTTATTATTTGAGAAAGAGATTTTCGTTAATTAACCTAGGGTTAGACGTTATTCGCCTTGAGAGAGGGTTTAATATACGTTAGGGAGTCCTACGGATCAAACTAAGTAAATAAATCGTATGGTTCAGGGTTAAATAACAAGTGAAGTCTAGGTGGATTCTTTCTGAGGGTATCGTCTTAATCAACTGAGTTTTTCCTAAAGTTATTTTCCCAATTCATCCTTTTTGTCTTTGTGTCTTTGGCTTAGTAATTAGTTTAGATTATATTAAAGCAACTTCACTTATTTTAGGCTAAATAATAAAAAGAAAGTTAGTATTAGTACATTTAGTTCCTTTGGGTTCGATAATCCGATCTTGCCTAAGCTATACTACTATTCGATAGGTACACTTGCCTTTAATCGTTGTGAGAGTTAGTTTCCAGGTTTGATCATTCTTTTTATGAATTTTAAAACTCGACAGACGTACGATCATTCGGCTTACAAAGTTTTTTTTTTCATTTTTCATTCACACTTAAAGAAAATCCTAATCGATCCTATTACCATAGGGCAAATCACAACTCGCTGTTCTCGTCCCGGGAGCGCATTTTCTTAGCCTCATCCCATGATTGCCATATTCCCTTTAACTCATCTTCACGATTCCTCCTACAGTCCATGCAGACTATCTGAGGTAGGCTCGAGTCAAAACTAGCTATCTGGGAATCGTCTTCTCTGCTCTGAGTATCCTCTGACATTCTCGCCATTATCCCTATATTTTCTACCCTATGCCAAACAGTTGAATCTTCTCGAACTGTGTTCATGTCGAATATAGATGCGACACTGTGCCCCAAGTATTTAAATGATGCATGAATTATGCCATCGAGAGACATGGACACAAGAACAAAGTCTATAAAAAATAATAAAATCAAATGAAAAAAAAAGTGAAATTAAATCATAAAGCATTGCGAACAAATTCAAACACAAAACGTACGGATAAATGTTCATGAGGTCCTATAGGGTATTATTATGAGGGGTAAGGTACGACTCTTATGTATAGGCTTACATTTAAAATGGTCAGTACATGCTGGCTTACGACTGACTCTAATGCACGGGGAAACCAAGGCTTAAATACGACATCCATAGGGATGCGTTCCCCTTTAAAAGGATTGGCCCTTGGGTGGTAAGACTTCCATAGCATACACGGTAGCATTTGCTACACGAACATCTATGTCCATCTTAACCATGGAGTAGTCCTTAAACTTATGCGGTGACATATTGTCACACGAAACCCTAAGCTACTCCTCCTAAATGGGATGGGCCCGGGCATAGGACCGAAAACAAAATGCAACATGAATGACAATTATAGCCGCCCCATGACGATAGAGTCGACATACACATTAATCAATTTTATCGATAAAAGAATAAACAAACGCATTGGCATTCATATTAAAATAGTATAAGTAAATGAAATGAACAAATAAATCAGCACATATTCAACAATTTAAAATGAAATTAGACAATTAAACAAATTAATGTACGAATAATTAAATCTAATATGCACAAATACTAAAAAACCTAACTCTTAATCCTAAGTAAGTCGACTCACTAACGTCTCCACTGCAGTCGCCAAGCTGTCATAACGTTGCTTACATAAGAGTACGGGGGCCTAGTAAGCAAAGCTAGACACGGAGGGACTAAATTACGTAGAGTCGCCACTAATCAATTAGGGCTAGGTTGGTTAGCCACTTATCGTCTAAAAATCTAGAATTAATACTACGGAAAAATTCTAAAAATCTAGACTCGATCTCATCACCAAATTTCAGGTTCGGGAGTACGGTTACGTGTGAGGAAGGTTATAGCACCCCCACAACGTCTATTCGGGGATAGTCCTACGAGGTCTTAAGAGCTAATTTTTTTATTTAATCATATTAATGTCTTAATCTAAGCTAGAATCTTATGGAAATCTTAAATAAAAACTCTAAAGGAAACACCTCCGGTTTACTTGTAGGTCGATTAATATGTGTTCACCAAACTTATCTAGTTTGAAACTTAAATTATAGATTTTTACTTTTAATGGGAACCCTAAAGGATACCTAAATAATTCTAGTAAAATACCTTCAATTCCTAAAAGTAGTTCTATTTTAGAATTCTAAAAAAAACCTAGAAATTACTAATGAATTAAGAGAAATATTAAAATACATTTACAACTTATTTGATCTTTTATTATTATTATTATTATCATCATCATCATCATCATCATCATCATCATCATCATCATTATTATTATTATTATTATTATAAAAGATTTAATTAATAATGTTGAACCTATCAAGATCTTACGAAAGTATCCTATGTCGGGTTTATGATTTATCTTACTTTAAAATTCTTGATCTAAGATTTAAATTCGTCAAAATCCTAAAATAATAAATCTTAAATAACATTTATTAGCTTTCTTAAAAAGTTTCTAAAATAAAATACTTAAAAAGACCTACTCATGATTTACAATTCACCTAAAAAAACTTTAGTTTTAATCTTTAATAAAGTCCTAAAAAATATTTACATATTAACTTAAGATTCTAATCCTATACGATATTTAAAACTAATTCAAAACCCTAAAAAAATATCTTACATATTATTTATAATTTTTCTAAGGTAAATGGTAGTTATGATCGTAAGGACTAACCTAAATTTAAATGTAAAAACCTTATGGTTTCATTAAAATATAACACCTATTTAAGTAACTTCATGTCAAAAATTATAGGATGGAAAAATGACCTAAAGTTCCCTCTTTTAAAATGAATAGTAATAAAATAGGAAAATTAATTAAATTGGCTAAAGTTAATGAAAGTTAAAACTCTTTCAAAATGGAAATAATAAAAAGAAAAATGAAATAAATAAGCCATTAGCATGATGATAATAATAATAATAACAATAATACACCTTATTCATAATACAATAAAAGAATCAAAGTAACATAAATAAATGATATTAAAATGTATGTAAGGGGAATGTGTAAAAAAATATAAATAGACATTAAAATAAATAAAAAATGAAATAAGAATAAATAAAAATTATACAAGTGTGAATAAATATAAAACATTAAAATAAAGTGCATAATTAACATTAAATATATAATGTATAAATGCAAGTTAAATGGAAGATATAAGTGTAAATTATTTATTAAAGATGGAAACAAAATGACATACCTTGATTTTAGGACTAAAAGATAAAAAAAAAATTTGAGAGATAGAGGATTGATGTAGCAATTAATTTGCTTGTGAATATGATATGCGAATTGTGCATGTATACACGTCGAAAAAGTAATAAAGTGATGAGTGAGATCGTCTCCACAGGGATTAGAATGGTATAATTTGGTCGAGTTATTAAAGTAAGGTATGATTAATGTTATGACAAAAATAATGATGTAACACCCTGAATTTGGGCCTAGTAGAATTGGGCCTATTGGGCCTTGGGCATGGGAGCGTTTAAAACTTTTGGGAACAAGAGAACGACATTAATGATAGTTGGAACTAGTAGGTGAGTGATTTTGGAAGGTTAGGGGGCTTCTATGAAGTCCTGGATTCAAGCCATGTCATTCGGAAAATTTTTATTTTTAGCATTAGGGGACCTTGACTCCTGGTATTAAGCCTTATAAGTATTTGTGATTAAAAAGGAGACACAAGGAGCCTATTGGTAAGATGGTTGTGGCGTTACAGGTATGGCAAGGAGGGAAAAGGTTCAAGTCTCAATGCATGCAAAAGGGGATTATTTATTTTACTCTTGTGTGGGCAAGAGTTTGTGTTGGATTTGAACTCTGTGTTGGAGAGTTTGAATTGGTCAAGTGAGTGTTTTAGGGGAGTGTTTCAAGGGATGAATATTGGATAAAGGACTTTGATTGTAATTCAAACTCGGTTGGTGGCTGAATTCAAGGAGAAAATCAGGGAATTTGGAATGAGTAAGTGTTGGCCGAATATTGGGGTCCTTGCTCTTGGAAATTCGGCTAGTGTATGAAGGGATGTCATTTTTCTTTTAGCCATTTTGGCTTTTAACTCATTTGTTTTATTTCTTTTTGCCTTTTTTCAAAACTGAGCAATACCCCTTGTCTCTGTTATTTTCTTTGAACCAAGTGCTGCCTGTGCCAAATTGACATTATTCTTCTCCTCTTTTGCTAAATCGAAGTAAGGTTCCTCTATTTCCTTTTTCTTTTAGTGATAGCCGAATACCCCTTTTTCCTTTTCTCTCTTTCCTTCAATTCTTTTCGAGTGTCCCTCCTTGTATTGCTAAAGCCGAATACTTTCACTTTGCCTATTGAGAATCTTTAGTCGACTTCTAGACTTTCCTTTTCTATTTTCTTTGTTTCGCCATCCATCTCCAATCCTCTTAGTTTCAAATCTTCGACAGTTTAGCTAGTGAGCTCGAGTTAGGGATTTCTCCTCTTGGCCGAATGAGATAGTAAGTGGTGGTTAATGTTTTTAACCATTTTCGGTATCGATGGTATTCCTCTTTATCTGTCGAACCTCCCTTTCTTATCTTGACTGATGATTGGTTTGTTTAAGGTTCCTCGAGGGGCAATTAAAGGGCAAGTGATTAATGGTAGCCGACTTCCTACTCTAAGGTTTCGGTCAAGGCAATCAAGAGATTGTCATGGAGGCAAGTGATAGCTAGCCTGAGGGGGGATCAGGAAGAGTGCCTACTGGAAATGGACTCGTAGCCTCTACTCCCAAGTTTAAGAGGCGTGCGGTGTCGGCTATTCGGGACTTTCCGCCAGGATGCAGAAGGGTGGCTGCACCAAACTCTGGTTCAAGTCGGCTAAGCACAGTCGACCGATTTAGTCAAGGCAAGTGGTAGTCGACCTCTCGATTAAGTGGTTGTTAAGGGTTTTTCTAGACACTATTTGATAAGTGATTAACTGTTGTTATGTTTGAATAGGTTTCGGCACGCGGGAATTCTTAGTACTCTACGTGATCAGGTGTGTACTCACACACACACCACCCCAAATAAATCGGCAAATGTCAAAAAGCCGAAATACCGGCGAATGATGCCACACTAGCGTGCGATCGCACGTGTGGTGGTCCGACCCCACGATTATGGGCTTAGGTCGTTATGGGCCTGTTGGGCAGAAATTGAACTGGACTATAACATTCACATAGCCGCGTTGGGAAATGGGCCGAATGGGCCACACGAGAGTGTGGGCCCACCTGGGTCGAGTATTGGGCTTTGGGTCCAAATACATCGTTTTGATGATATATGTTATCTATTTCGCTCGAGGCGACTGTAGACCTTTGTGAAGGCTGCAAAATTACCGAAATACCTCGATTTGCAAAATTAACGAAATACTCCGGTTTGTAAAATTATCGAAATACCCCTGATTTGATAAATTACTGAAATGCCCTCGGTTTACAAAATTACTGAAATACCATTGGTTTGCAAAATTGCTGAAATACCCTTGGTTTACAAAATTACTGAAATACCCTTGGTTTGCAAAATTACTGAAATACCCCTAGTTTACAAAATTACCGAAATACCCCGGTTTGCAAAATTATTGACATACCCCCAATTTCCAAAATTACTAAAATACCCCTGGTTTGTAAAATTATTGAAATACCCCCGGTTTGCAAAATTACCGAAATACCTCCAGTTTGCAAAATTATTGAAATACCCCTGTAGTGTAGAATTACCTAAATACCCAGAAGGGTAGGATTAACGAAATACCCTTATATGGTAAAATGACTGTAATGACCCGAATTTGGGCCTAGTAGAATTGGGCCTATTGGGCCTTGGGCATGGGAGTGTTTAAAATTTTTGAGAACAAGAGAACGGCACTAATGCAAGTTGGACCTATTAGGTGAGTGATTTTGGAAGGTTAGGGGGCTTCCATGAAGTCTCGGGATCAAACCTGGGCTTTAGGAAAAATTTTGGTTTTAGGTGAGTAAAACCCTGGGAGTTAGTAAGTAGGCTTTAAGAATAAAATGTGGAGAAAAATGACACAAAAGGAGTTGCGGTCTAGTGGCAAATGGCGCCACATGGGAGACAAGGGAATGACGCCACATAAGGAAGCAAGGGGTCCAAGGTTCAAGTCTTGGCACTTGCATTTCATTTTGATTTATTTTTAAGTGAACTTAGACTTTGGCCCATAGACTTATATTTAGTTGCGCATGATTTTAGACACAAGAGGAGCTTGTGGCCTAGTGGCTAGCGGCGTGGATTAAGTTATAGGGGAGCCTGAGTTTGAATCCCATCATAAGCAAAAAGGGATATTTATTTTGCTAGGTTGGAATGGCCAGAGTTTGTGTCGGATTTAAACTCCAGATTCCTATCAGGTGTGTATTTCGCACTACTCTAGCTATAGAGCGAAAAATGCCGAAATGCCAGTCACACGGCGATGATAACCACACAAGTGTGCAAGCGCACGTGTGGGGACTTCGACGCGATAGTTGAGGCCATCATGAGTGTTCTTGTGGGTTTAGGCCTCGATGGGCCGAAATGGGCCATGTGGGGCCAATGGGCCCGTGGGCCCATATGAATAAATTATATGATTGTGTAGTAGATAATGGACTAGACTATGTGAATCTCATATCTGTGGCTAGATTTGGGCTAAATGGGCCACATGAGCATGTGGGTCCACTTGGGCCGAGAATGGGCTTTAGGCCCATTCGCATCATTATCTCTGTTTGGAATACTTGAATCGCTCGAGGCGACTGTAGACCTTCTGAGGGGTTGACAAAATTACCAAAAGACCCCTGATTTGTGAAATTACTGAAATACCCTTGGTATAAAAAAATTACTCAAATCCCCTTGGTTTAAAAAATTACTGAAATCCCCTTGGTTTACAAAATTACTGAAATCCCCTTGGTTTATAAAATTACTAAAATACCCTTGGTTTACATAATTACTGAAATACCCTTGGTTTATAAAATTACTGAAATACCTTGATTTGTGAAATTATCGAAATACCCCTGGGTTGCAAAATTACCGAAATACCCCTAGTTTGCAAAATTATCGAAATACCTTTGGTTTGCAAAATTACTAAAATACTCTCTATGGGTAAAGTTACCGAAATACCCTCGACGGGTAAAATTACTGAGATGCCCTTACGAGGCAAAATGACCGTTTTACCCCTAACCGATTAAATGATCGTTGTACCCTCGAGGTAGTACTAGTGTTGTATGTGTTAATTGTATGATTGATTATGTTTGAGATGCACTGCATACATGGATTAGTTATGAGTAGAATTACCGAAATACCCTTGAAGGGTAGGATTACCGAGATACCCTTATAGGGTAAAATGACTATTTTGCCCTCAGGATAAAAGACTGATTTTGTGCCATGATTTGATTGTGATGGTATAACTGTGTTTTAACCGACTTGACTGTGGGCGTGTGTCTGCTTTGCTGTTAATATATGTTGAAATGATTGTTACTAAGCATGGACATTTTGCATACATGTGTAATGATTGAGCATGACATACACGACATACTGCATTGGGTTGGGTTGCTGATTTGGAGGAAGTACTGTACTGGTGGCTATGCCACGTTATACTAATTCAGTGGCTCTGCCACGCTATACTGATTTTAGTGGTTCAGCCACGTATACTGTTACTGGCAGCATTGATACGTTTATACCAGCAGCTCGGCTGCGTTCTTGGTGTGTAGGGCCGGGTGGGTTGACTTGGTCCCCATATGAGGTGTAGGGCTGGTACGGGTAGTGTGATGGTTAGATTGGGTTGGGCTGCATTAATTTGTTTGCATTACCATGATTTTTGGCCTAGGCCCAATTGATTCTGTTATGGGCTGTGACCCAAATGATATTGTAGTGGGCTTTGACTCAGGTATGCTCTAAACTAGACTGTACTGTAACTGTTAAAGGGCTTTGGCCCAGACTATTAGATTTCTGATTCTGTATACTGACTGTTACTCTAGTAAGGGGATTACACACTGAATTCTCGTAACTCACCCCTTTCTTTTAACCATGCAGGTAATCCTTAGCCTTAGACGGATCGGAGCTGCGAGGGACTCGGAGGTGACCACAAGTCTGATTGGCTTTAAAGTGCACGTCCTATTTTTATTTTAGTTTAATTTGTTGGGTTATAAATTTTGTAATAAGGCCTTAAGATTTCTGAACTTTAAGTTTTGGGATTTTATTGATTGTTTTATAATTGCTAGAAGTAGAACACGATTTATCGGAAATAACTACTGTTTTTCAAAATATCACGTTCCCCAACTGTTTTAAATTAAGCTTTTCGCAACAAACAAGGTTTTAAAGATAATCATGTTTTCCAAGAATGATTTCTAATAAACTACGTTTTAAAGATAAGCAAACGAAATTTGAGATTTTACATGGCAGAAAGTTTTAAATTCTTTAAGAAGGGTTTCTAATGAAAGCATGGTTTTCGAGAAACTCTTCCATGTGACACGCCAGATTTGGGCCTAACTTTTAGGCCGGGTTTGGGGTGTTCCAATGACTATTTTGCCCTTCTGAGTAAATGACAGACTTAGACTATGAATTTGACTAATTTAACTGTGATTGTATGACTATGTTTTAACTGACTTGACTATGGGCATGTGACTGATATGTTGTTAATATATGTTGAAATGATTGTTAATGAGCATGGCCATTTTGCATACACGCTAATGATTGAGCATGACATACACGACATATTGCATGGGGTTGGGACATTGATACGGAGGAAGTTCTGATAGGGTCACACGGGTCGCATGACGACCGTGGATCCAGTATTGATCTGTTATGGTCTCACGGGTCGCACGAGACGACTGTGGACCAACGGACGGCTTAAAGCAGTGTAATCTGATTATTGCTCTATGCCAACCTAAACATGGCTCTGTGCCATCTTTGATTGTGGCTTTGTGTCAATCGTACTTACCCGTGGCTATGTGCCTAACATATATATCGATGACTCTATGTCGATCATATTTACCCAAGGTTGTGTGCTGATTATATTACCATTACTAATGGCTATGTGCCAAACATAATACAGTTACTGATGGCTTTGTGCCAATTATAATACCGCTACTGAAGGCTTAGAGCCGTATATATATATATATACTAGCAGCTTTGCTGCGATTTCAGTTAGGGCTGCAACCGGTGCTAACAGTGTTGTGCTGGCTGGGTGGGTCGATTTTATCCCCACGTAAGTGTAGGGTTGGTACAGGTGGTGTGTTGACTGGATCAGAGTGGGATGCATCCTCATACTATTGCATATCTGTTATAAGATCTGTCACTGTACTGGGCTTGGGCCACTTTTTCTGTTACTGGTTTGGGCTAAGCCCAATTCATTACGTTATGGGTTGTGACCCAAATGATATTGTAGTGGGTTTTGGCCCACGCAGGCTCTGATCTGGACTGTACTGTTACTTTTAAAGGGCTTTGGCCAGACTGTTTCAGTTTCTATTTCTGTATACTGACTATTACTCTGGTAAAGGGATTACACACTGAGTTTTCGCAAAATCACACCATTTTTAACTGTGCAGGTAATCCCCAGCATTAGGAGGATTGGTGCTGCGAGGGACTCAGAGACGACCACACAGCCACACATGTTTTTCTATTTCGTTCACTTATTTAAGCACTTCGATTTTTGAGTTGGGTTGTAATAAGGCCTCTCTATTTTTAACTTTTATTTGGGATATTTACTTAAGTATGTTTAATATCTGCTAGAAGTAGGACACGATTTTTCCAAAACAATAACTGCTTTCAAACACTACGTTTCCGCAACCCAATTTTTAAATATCATGTTTCCATAAATCATTTATTTTAATTAAGCTTCTGCAATTGAAAAAGATTTTACTAAGTGATTAATAACATTTTGAAAAGGGAATAGTTTTTATATAAACCACGTTTTGAAAATAAAAGAACACAAATGAAAACACGGTTTTTGAGAAACAGTTCAATGTGAGTGTCTCATTCATGGAGGTTTTCTATTTTAATTCGTTAGTGTCTTCAATGCTTTCTTCTTTCATTTGTCTAAATGAAGATGTATTCAAGTTTATCTCCTTGACTTCATCTTCTTCCCCCTCTTCTTGAGTTAGGCACAGTTCCATCGTGTCGTCATGGATGATTTCCTGTAATGAATTTTGAATAATATGGTTAGTAGTATCAACAAAATAACAGGAATCATCTTGTTCTTTAGAATATCACATGGCATCATAGATTTGAAAAATAAGTTCCTCATCGCCTATCCTTAATGCAAGTTTACTGTCACCTACATCGATAACGGCCCTAGCAGTAGCTAAAAAAGGATGCCCTAAAATTAAAGGAACATCAATGTCTTCATTCATGTCTAACACAACAAAATCAACAGGGAAAATAAATTTATCAATTTTCACCAAGACATCTTTGATAACTCTTCTAGGACATTTAATAGATCTATCGGCTAACTGAATACTCATCCTAGTGCGTTTTGGTTCCCCAAGATCTAGTTGTTTAAACATTTTGTAAGGCATTAAATTAATACTAGCACCTAGATTAGCTAATGCCTTCTTAATATTTAAGCTACCAATTAAACAAGGAATAGTAAAACTTCCTGGGTCTTTTAATTTGGTTGGTAACTTGTTTTGGAGGATGGCTGAGCATTCTTCATTAAGTTCCACCATTGATACTTCTTCAAGCTTCCTTTTATTCGTCAGGAGTTCCTTTAAGAATTTTGTGTACGTCGGCATCTGTGAAATGGCTTCAACAAAAGGTAAGTTAATATGTATTTGTTTAAAAAGTTCAAGAAACTTACCGTATTGGGCATCTAATCTTTCTTTCTTCAACTTTGCTGGGTATGGGATTGGTGGTTTACTTTCTTTGCGTACTGGATTTACGTCCTCAACTCCCTCTTCCTTTGTTTTGTTATCTTCGTGTGGTCTCTTTGGTTCGGCTAACTCTTTTCCACTTCTTAATGTAACTGCTTTTACCTGTTCTGTTTCTTTAGAAAGAATCTCTGCCCGTATTTCACAAATCATCTTAGTAAGTAGTCCAACTGACTTAGTGAGTTCCTCAACTTGGTTCTTGGTCTCTTCAGCCGATGTTTGTTGATCTTTAAGTGTTCTCTCAGTTTCTTGGAAACTGTTTTCCGTGTTTTCCATAAATTTTGTCAACATCTCTTCGAGGTTTGGCTTCTTCTCTTGCGGATAGGCCTGATTTTGGAAGTTTTGAGGAGGTTGTTGCCTTTGATTTCCTTGACCTCCCCACGAAAAATTTAGGTGGTTCCTCCAACCTGGATTGTAAGTATTACTATAAGGATTATTATTGGATCTGAAATTATTACCTATATAGTTCATCTGTTCGCTCTCTGCTCCCGGTTGGTAGGATGGGTACTCAGGATTCGCCACAGTTCTACTTGCGTCGCACTGCATGACTGGGTGTACCTGCAAAAAGCACAAACTATCAAGCTTTTTATTTATCATCTCTATCTGTGCAGATAGTGTGGTCACTGCATCGAGGTTGTAAACTCCAGCTGATTTTGTCGGTTTTGTCCTTGTCACTTGCCACTGATAGTTATTCAGTGACATCTCTTCAATGAACTCGTAGGCTGCTTCAGGAGTTCTGTTGTTAAGGGTTCCACCGGCGGCTGAATCGATTAGTTGTCTCGTTGAGGGGTTTACACTGTTATAGAATGTTTGGACTTGTAGCCACAAGGGTAGACCATGGTGTGCACACCTTCTCAAGAGATCCTTGTATCTCTCCCATGCGTCGTATAATGTCTCTAAATCCATCTGCACAAAAGAAGAGATATCATTCCATAATTTGGCCGTTTTGGCCTGTGGGAAATATTTCAATAAAAATTTTTCGGTCATTTGTTCCCATGTAGTGATTGATCCTCGTGGTAACAAGTTTAACCACTGTTTGGCTTTATTCCTTAATGAAAAAGGGAATAACCGAAGACGTATGGCATCATCAAAAACGCCATTTATTTTGCAGGTATCGCAGAACTCTAAAAAGTTAGCTATATGAGTGTTTGGATCTTCGTCCTGCAAACCATCAAATTGAACAAACTGTTGAATCATTTGTATTGTGTTAGGCTTTAATTCAAAATTATTAGCAGCTACAGCAGGCCAAACAATACTCGATTCTGCTCCTATTAAATGCGGTTTAGCATAATCAAACATAATACGTGGAGCATTGTTTTCCCCCACATCATGTGGTTGTGGGTTATTCTCGTCCATCCCTTCAGTAGGATTGGATCTACCTTCTTGATCTTCCTCTGTGTGATTTAGCGCTCGCCTGATTTCTCTGCGAGTCCTACGAACAGTAGCTTCAATTTCACTATCGTATACCAAAGGCCCTCTCGGGTTCGTTCTAGTCATAAACTAGAGGTACATGCTAGGAGAAGAAAGAAAATTTAGCGAAATCAAAATTTAACCTAAAAAAATAAAAATAAAAGTAAATTGCGAAAAAAATAAAAATAATGGCTAAAGTAATAAAAATAGAGCTTTCTTAATATTTTAATTCCCCGGAAACGGCGCCAAAAACTTGATCGCTGAAATCAGAGTTTTAAATTTATAATAATGAGATCGAACCTGGAAACTAACTCTGATAACGATTAAAGGCAAGTGTACCTATCGAACAGTAGTATAGTTTAGGCAAGACCGGATTGTCGAACCCAAAGGAACTAAAAGTACTAATACTAACTTTCTTTTTATTATTTAGCCTAAAATAAAGTGGAGTTTCCTTAATCTAAATTAACGACTACTAAGCTAAATATGCGAAGACAAAAAGAATGAATTGGAAAATAACTTGAAGGAAAACTCAGTTGATCACGACGATACCCTCAGGAAGAATCCACCTAGACTTCACTTGTTATCTAACACTGAACCATACGATTTATTCACTTAGTTTGATCCGTAGGACTCCTAACGTATATTAAACCCTCTCTCGAGGCGAATAACGTCTAACCCTAGGTTAATTAATGGAAATCTCTTTCTCGAATAATAACCCCCTAGAATAGCAGTAAATTGATCTATGGATTCCCATATTAAGTTTCACCCTAATCTGACAAAATCACGTCACCCTATCTCTAGGCGTGCGATCAACTCCGCTTAATTATGCTAGATCTACTCTTAAGTAGGGTCTATTCCTCCTCCACCTAAGCACATCAAATTTGGATTAAGCTTGCATAATTAAGAACAAACTAAGTATATATCATATAATTTAGAAAATAATAACAAGATTCATCTAGGTTTCATCCCCTTCAAGTATCTGAAGGATTTAGCTCGTAACAAATAAAGAAAACATATCAAGAGAAAAGATAAAACAAAACATAAGAAATCCCTAAAAATCCTTGAAGGAATTGAAGGAGAAATCCGCCGCCTTGAGTAGAATTCCAGCTTCTTGGGATGGATCAACTAACTAACTTCGAGCGATTCCCACAACTCTGACCTTTTCGGCTTGGCTCTTTAGCCTAGCTTGACCGCCCCTTTTGAAATGGTACATAGGGGGTTTATATAGGCTCTTGGAATGTGTTTCTTCGCCCCAAAGTATCTAAATCCGAATGAAATTGCTCTTTGCCACGACAGGGACACGGGCATGTCACACACCCGTGTGACTAGTCTTTGGGCCGTGTTCAGACTTCTTTAATGAGGCACGGCCGTGTGACTCGGGGGTAAGGTCATGTTCCGGATGCTTGATAAGGCACGGCCGTGTGATCTTTGGGCCAGGCCGTGTCGATTTCGTGATATGGCCCATTTACTTCATTTTCGGCCCGTTTTATGTTCTTTTCATCCTCGGGTGCTTTCCTGGGTATAAGACATGAAAAGAAAGGATTAAGAGCACCTTTTTATATGAATCAAGGCTTAAATCATCCAAAAGCATACTAAATGTGGGATTAAAATATGTTACTATTACGGTTTATCACTAATAGCTATAAAACCTTAAAGAGGAGGTCCTTATTTGATAATTAGCCCATTAATTAGATAGTGGATGATAGTGGCTTGGTATTTTGTATAATTATTAATGTTTTTAAAGGGTATTAATGCAAATTAGTAAATAATGATAAAATTAACTAAAAATTAAAGTATCATCTTCTTCATTTCACCTATATACAACCAAAAATCTCCATGGGAGGAGCTTAAGCATTCAGCCAACTATCCTTTATGCATATCAAGAAAAACGAAGTTCAAATCTAGATTGGGGAAAACAAAGTATTGGACTAGTCAATTCATTTCGTCATTTTTTTGAATCGAGGTAAGTTTGTATGTTAATAAGCATAAATTTAATTTTGTTTTAAATGCTTTATTATTGAATTAATTGTGAATACGACCTTACAGATAAGTTCTGTAATAGCCCGTTTTTGGGTTGAATCGAAATAGTGGTTTGGGAACCACGAATCTGAGGTCAAAATATTTATTTTATTATTTTAATAATTTTTATAGCATGATAGAATTATTACGTGAAAATTTTGTAAGGAAATTTTACCGTTTAAATGCTTAATTCGGTAAAAAGGACTAAATCGCGTAAAGTGTAAAATTTGATTTCTATAAGAAAAAGGTGTCTAATTGCTATGGTTTTTAAATATTTTGGCCTTAAGTGATAATTCTTCCATTTATAAAGATATTGGACAATTATGGGCACTTTAGTAAGTGAATTTGATGTTATTATTAATGGATAAATAGTAATTCATTCATTTGGTATAATAAAATAATGGAAACAAAGATATCATCTTTATTATTTTTCGTCTTCCACCAAATATTGAGGTGAAAAACCATGGAAGAAAGCTTGCTAGGGTTTGGCCATGTTGATGCTCAATTGAAGGTCCGTTTTTGTTCTGTTTTTAATGATTTTTACGTTTTTGAGGTCGTTGCTTCGTATTCTAGCTGGCCCGTACCTTAGATTTTGAATTTTTTAAAGGTTTAACAAGTTTCCATTGTTGAATTCTTGAGTAATTTGATGAATTATGATAGATTATGAAAGTTTGTTAATAGTTAAACTAGTTTTGTAAAGTGATTTTTGACAAAAATGTCAAAAAGGGATTAAATTGCGAAAAGTGCAAATTGAGTGGTTGAAATGTAAAATAAATGAAAAATATGGGCTGATATGAAAATGGGTAATATTCGGTCAGCATTAATTTATATTAAATTGAATGAATTGTGATTTTATGTGATAAGGACTAAATTACAAAAATGTGAAATAATAGTGGCAAAATGTAATTTTGCCAAAATGTGTAAATTGTGCTAAATTGAATGAAATGATGACTAAATAAGTTTTTTTTATATTATATAGATTGAGAAAATGATATTTTGATCTAGAACAGAGGAAAACAAAGTATCGGATTAGTCGACCTAATTCGTCGTTACAGCGAATGTGGTAAGTTTGTATGCAATGAGCTTATTTATAATTGTATGTAAATGCGTTGATATTGCATAAATTGTGATTATGTGATTACGGACAAGTTCGGGAATGATTCGACAATGTTTCGACAAATGTGAAATCCCGGTTGAACCTTAGGAATAGTTTAGGATGCTAGTGACATGTCATTATGTTATTGTGTTGGCTTCAGGCCATGATATCAGCACTTCGGGTGTGAGTTATACCTTGTTTTGGCTTCGGGCCATGGTATAGGTATTTCGGAAATGAGTTAGCTTGATTTGGCTACGGGCCATGGTATAGTACTCCGGGGATAAGTTACCTTGATTTGGCTTCGGGACATGATATAGATACTTATTGATTGAGATCTTTGAGTATCCAACTTCTATTCCGAGTGGTTCAACGGGTAAACGAAATATGTGATTGAGTATGGAATTGGTATGAGATGGTACAGGTATGTATAAGAACCGTGCAAGTAGTGAATAGATGGAATTTGTGAATTTCATGACTAACCTTGTGAATGAATGTGTGATAGGTTTGTGGAACAATATGAGTTATATTAAGATATGATTATTCATTTAAATTGTGACTCAACGGATATGAGAAAAAGGTAAAGATCGGCAAATTCTTCGATTTGAATTGCTATTGAGAGCATGGAAAAGAATGAGTTTTTGGATGATTGAAATATATTTAGCCATATGCTTGATATGTGAATGCACATAAGTAATGTAAACTTATGTCATAATGTTTTGTAATAATTTGCTAGTTAATGTGATGTTTAAATTGAAAGGCTAATGTTGCTTAGACTAATGCCAAGGCATGTTGGAGTGACTTAAATGGATTATGCTTATAGATTGAAGTTATAATTTTTATTTCTTTGAATTACGAACTTACCAACCATTTCATGCTTACTTTGTGTTAATTTCTTTTTGTGCGTAAATATCAGAAGCTCGTTCGGGTTGGAAGTTGGCGGAGATTTCATCACACTATCTATCGACTAGTTTGGTACTGTGGTTTTATAAATTTTGGTTATAATGGCATGTATAGTCTAGATGTGGTATTTTGGTTTTGATTATAGCCATACGATGTGGCTTGTAAATAATGTTAATATTGATGTGTGCTTGGCTATTAGAAATGGTTGATAATGATTTTTGCATGATGTTTATATTGCCTTGCGAGATGGTTTGTTTTGGCATGATTGTAACCAAGATATTATGAAAGTTAAAAAGGTTATTTGAATTGGTGGATGAAATCTTGAGAAAGGTCTTATTGTAGCATGAATTATGCATGAATTGGGATTGATTTGGCTGCTCTTTGTGTATGGAAATTGTACATTTTGCCTTGTGTAGGTACATTGAAATTGGGGTGGCAATTTGGCCTTGTAAATGGCCTATTTTTGTCCACACGGTCAGAGACACGGGCGTGTGTCTCAACCGTGTGTCACACACGGTCATGTTACGCGGCCGTGTGTCCCTTGGCGTTGATATTAAAATGAAGTCAATATGCTCCACACGATATCACACACGGGTGTGTGACTGGCCATGTGGCACAAGTCAGTATACCCCCCTAAATGACACACGGCCTAGCACACGGGCGTGTGACTTGGCCGTGTTGCATAAGTCAGTATACCCTATAGGTTTGGCACGACCTAGCACACGGCCTGGTACACGAGCGTGTGTGGCCATTTCGAAGGGCACACGAGCTAGAAACACGGGCGTATGGTTGGCCGTGTGACCCAAGTCAGCATGTATGCCCTGTTTTCACACGGCCTGCGACACGGGCATGTCTGAAGCTATGTGAGGTACACAGCCTATTCACACGGGAGTGTGACCTTTGTATGGATGAAAAAAATTTTAAGTTTTCAAAAATTTTCGTATGTTATTGGTTTAGTCCCGAACCACTTCTAAAGTATGTTTAAGGCCTCGTAGGCCCCTATAAGGGACAATGTGATTATGTTGAATGGTTTATAAGATTGTATGCTATATGTTGTGAATTAATCGGTAATGCCTCATAACCCTACTCCTGCAACGAGAACGGGTTAGGGGAATTACAAGTTCGACGAAGATTCAGCAATGTGAAATCCCGGTTGAACCTTAGGAATAGATTAGGATACGAATGACATGCCATTAGGGGTTATGTGTTTGGGTGCTGGTCCGTACGTCCTACCGGTGGCTAAGTTACCCGGCATGTGTTACGGATTCTCGTCAACTTGTGTGAGCAGCACTGTGTAGCTACGTCATGACCGTCAGCTTGTGTGAGCAGACCCGTTGATAGCTCGAGGGTGAGCATTATATGAGATATGAGATATGAGATTGAGATAGCTTCGGCTATGTATTTGGCACTTAGGGTGCGAGATTCCCGAGTATCCGATATTATTCCAAATGGTTCAATGGGTATATCGAAGATATGAAATGGTGTGGGATAAATATGTATCAGTACAGGTATGTACGAAAATCATATGAGCATTGAAACTATGAAATTGTAAGTTCATGATCATTATATGGATGAATACATGTTAACTTTGTGATTAAATGGTTTTGTAGTACATTATGTTTATATCACTTGAATGATGAATGAATGGTATGTAACAGCCTAATTTAGACCCTAGTCAGAACAGCGGTTTTGAGACCACAAATCTGAGGTCGAAAAAATATTTTAATATTATTTTTAGTGTGTGATTAAGCTTGTGTGAAAATTTTATCGATTGTGTGCTTAATTTGCAAAAAGGATTTAATCGCATAAAATGCAAAAGCTGTGTGCTGATTGTTAAAGTGCTTATTTAGCATGGCTTATTATAGTAAAGGTCCTTATTATGTAATTGGACCATGGATAGTGGAAATGGACAATATTAGCTATTAAATGGATGGTTTTGGTGTTATTTTATTAAGGTTATTTTAGTAATTGTTTAATTAATGTTTAATAAACAAAACAAAACAATTTTTAATGGCCATTTCTCATCTTCTTCATCGGTTATTGAATAAAAGAAAACCATTTGAAGCATTTAGGGTTTCGACACATTGAGTTATTGATGGAAGTATGATTTTAACTCAGTTTTTGATGATTTCTACGTTTTTGTGATCGTTGCTTTGTGATCTAGCTAGCCCGTGTCTTATTTTTTGAAATTATTGGTGATTTTGTGAAATGCCATTGATGAATGCTTGAGCTTTGTGATAGTTGGTGATGAAATATGAAAGATATGTGATAGATTAACATATTTTGTCTTTGGATTTTTTGTGAAATTGGTTGTTTTGGGCTAAATTGTGAAAATGAGAAATTGAGGTACTAAAATGTGAAATAAATGAAATATGTGGGCTTGTATGAACAATAAGGAAAATTTGGCTAGACATGTGTGAAATGAAATTATGTGTATTTGATGACTTTATGAAATAGGGATTAAAATGTCACAATGTGAAAATGTGAAGGCTATTTTGTAAAATGCCCTAAATATGAGTATTTGGATTAAATTGAATGAGTTGATGAAAGAAAGTGTTAAATTTGAATATGTATAGATCAAGAAAAGAGGAATTCGGACTTAGATCGAGGCAAGAACAAAGTGCTCGATTGATCGACTAGTCTCGGTATTTCTACGTCCGATGTAAGTTCGTTTATAATACGAATTGTTTAAATTATGCTCATGTGTTATATAATGAAAGACTATGTGGTTAATGAATTGTTAATGTTAAATGTGGATTGAGAGATGTGGCACTAAGTGTGCGAAATAGAATTGATACAGTAGAGAACAGCACTGTGTGTGCAAAATAAAGAAAGTATCGACTGCATTGATTAGCACTATGTGTGCGATACCGAATTAAATTCAGTTTAATGTAAAGACACTAAGTGTGCGATGATATTTAAGCTTCGGCTAAGAAATTGGCACTAAATGTGCTACTAAATTGAATGAATAATGAGGATTGATAGAAATGTGGTATCGAGTATTGAGTATCAAGAATGATCATTAACTAAGTGTTGGCAAAGGTATGTACAGAACCTATGTGGTTGATGATTTCGTAAATGGTTATATGGATGGTTGAGTGAGCATAGTAGCTATGGATGAGTTTGTGTATTCTTATGAAGTAATCTATGTGATGGTTTATTTTGCATATTAATTTTGAATCACTGAGTTAAATGTGTTATATTATGAACTTACTAAGCTCTTAAGATTACTGTGTGAAGTTTTCTCTATTTTACAGTGTCTTGAAAGCTAGCTAGGATCCGGGGATCGTCAGCGACTCAATCACACTATCGGCTATCTATTTTGGTACTTTTAGAAGATGTATATATTTGAATATGGCATGTATAGGCTAGTGATTATGGTATATTTTGGGTTGTATAGTTCTTGCCATGTGATATGGCTTGAAAGATGAATGAATTTGGTATACGCATTAGATGTGTGAAAAAGGATGGTTAATAATGGTATGTGTGTCCTATGTGAATGGTCTTTATGCTAAGTCTTGGTGATATGAAAGGTAAAGTGATAGCTTATGCTTCCAGACAATTGAAACTGCATGAAAAGTGTAACATCCTGAGCAAATGGGTCTATGCGTTTAGTGTAAGGATATGTTAATATGTTAATTTAAGTGATAGGGGTCCAAATTGGGCTCAGGACTAGGCAGAGGCCTTGGTTAAATTTAATGTTTGGGCATTATAGGGTTTAAAAGGTGGTAATTGTGTTTAAAATACCCACGTGGGCTTGTGGCCCAACAAGAGGTGGCACTGCAAGGGAATTAGAAGGTGGCATCATTAACAATTAAAGGGGCTCAAGTTTTGGCCGCAATGAGCCCATGTTTTTGGGCCATTTTCAGCACTTAAAATGGAGCAAGGGGTGATGCCACACACAAGGAGTTAAGGGCCCAAATTTTAAGTTTTATGGAGCCCAAATCTTTTAATTTAAGTTAGCTAAATTCGGCATTAGGGTTAGGTGAAGTGGACGGCAACAAGGCTCAAAAATAGGAGGATTTATATGGATTTTATAATTGATAATATAGAAGATAAAAAGGAGAAAAGATAGGAGCTATCTGCAAGGCAAGGTGATGGCCAAAAATCCACCACCTAGAGGAGAAAAGAATTCGGCTACTTCATGGATAAGGGGTGCCGAGTTTTCCCTTTTTATTAGCTTGACTTTTAGTTATCAGGAAGGGCGTTTTCGGTTTTAAACAATAGGTGCCGAAATTTCTATAAATAGGGGGGATATCTCATTGATTCTGGCATTTAAACCCTAGTTTCCTCTTCATTCTTGTGCCGAAATTCTTAGCCTCTCCCTCTACAATTTCTATTCTTTAATTTCTTCAAAAGCCGAAACCTCTCCTTTCACTCTCTTCTCCATTCTTTTTCTCTTGAGCCGATTTCTCTAAAAAGCCGAAATCCCTATCGTTTTTCTCTATTCATCCCATTTGTGAGTTAGTTTTATTCTTCTGGCATTTAAAACTTCTTCTTCGACATTGCCGAATATTCTCTCCAAGTGCTAGCTGAATTCCCTGTGCTAAGGTAAGTGTCGACCTCTGTTAGATCTCATGTTCTATTTCGGTTCTTGAAAGGCAAAAGCCAAAAAGCTAATAGTTTAATGGTTCTATGTTGGGCGGCATTTCGAGATTTGAAGGAAACTTGGTCGTCTAGATCTAAAAGCCGAAAATCGTTAGTCTCTAATTTCGAGATTTTAAGGTAAGAAGATTTTCCTAGATTTTTACTAGATTCGTTCATTATATGCAAGATTTTAACTTTATGATGAGGATTAACGATCATAAATTGTGATAGTAGTTCTGACAAGGACTTGTGATGGAATTAAATATGGATCAGGCAAAGGAGACAATCCCTAAGTTTAAGAAACGAGCGGTATCTGTCGTTCGAGATTGGCCACTTGGTTGTGGACCGCCTTCTGAACAACACCTTAAGTAGATAGCAGTTGTGTCGACTAAGGATAGCGTCGACATAGAAAGCATCGTTTTATCGGTAATCAGGTGTGTAGATCTCTAACACACTATTAATCCTGTATAAATGTATATATATGTTATGGGCTAAAAAGCCAGAAAGAGGCTGTATAGAAAGTCAAATGGAACCTTAAAAGGGTTAGGCATGGATGCCAGGTACGTAAACATAGAACTCTCTATGTGTATCGAAATATATGTAAGCCTGCATGATGTTTTCTTAATATGTGTATGCATGGGGGGAAATTATGATATTGAAGGGGGAGTGCATGATAGGTCACTTGGTGATCGGTGGTAGAAAACCCACAAATATAAATGATAGGTCACATAGTGATCGGTGGCTATGCCAGTTTAATGGTTCTTGAATAACAGGAATAGGCAGTACGGCTGTCGTTATGGTGTGTAGCGGATGGAGGGTTGATTGTAGAAATCCCCAGGGTGTGATGGTTGGTACGGGTTGGTGTGTAGAGGATGGAAGCCTAGGATGGGTTGGGTTATTAATCATTTATTATTTGATATATAATCATGATTGTTCCCTTTATGTATGGGCCAGGGCCCATAATGTGTTTGTGGGCTCAGGTCGTTGTGTGTTTTGAGATTTATACACTGAGTCTTGGTGACTCACGCTTTCCTTTTTCTCTACTCTTCCAGATGAGCAGTAGATCGTGGACATGGGAGCCGAGACGAACTCGAGGGGCCATCATGTAACATCCTTAAATCGAGGTCTTTGCGTTTTACCTGTTTGCATGTTTATGTTATTGATGTTATGTTAGTTTGGACTAATTTAGGGTCTAGGCTTGAGCTTGGGATAGGCTAGGGTCATAGTAAAAATTTTCTTTTTGGGCTTCTAAGAAGGGGAGCTGAGTGAGTTAGGTGTTAAGGGAAATTATTGGAGCATTTTGACACAAGTATCCCAGTGGTAAAGTGGCAAGGGAGGCGCTACTGAGGCCTAGAGAGGTGACGCCTCAGGGAGCTAAGAGGGCCTTGGTTCGAGCTGCAGAAATCTCTCCTTGTGTATTTATTTTTGATGCCAGGAGCAAGGAAGAGGTGTGGTCAGGATGGACTGTGGTGGATGAGGATGGAAGTGGTCAACAGATTTGGATGGATGGACAAGAGAAAAATAAGGAGTTTGACTCATTCAAATCAGTTTGAATGAGTGGCCAGGAGAAAATTGAGGAGATGATCATGGGGGCTTGGAGTTGGCCGAATGTTAAACTCTAGGTGTGAGGGGAGGAATCGGTTTTGGATAGCCTAGGGAAGGGGGTGACGAATTTTCAATAGCCAACTTAGGAGAGCATTTTCGGCTAGGCACTCTCTTATTTTGTGGTAAACCGAACATCCCATTTTGTTCTGATTTCTTCTTTGTACCAAAACCAAACCTTCTCCTGCATCTTTTCTTATTTTCTCTATCCCTTTTCGACATCTTTGGTGTTTGGCCTAACCAACCTTGCTTCCCTTTTATCTTTTGCGATTTATCTTCTTGCCATTTTCTTTGAAGAGTCGAAACTCCATATTCCCTTTCTCTTTTTATTTTCGTTATTCATTGTTAGCCGAAACCACCTTCTTTTCTTTGGTTTTCTTTTCCTTCTCTTCTTTTGGAACCATATCCGAAACTTCTTGGATCCCAAGGAGCATTCTATGTGCTTCTCTTTTCCGAAGAATTTACTCTAGCCGAATCTCAACCCACATCCTGTAGCAGATCGTCATCATCCACCCACTCCCAAGCAGTTTCATTAAGTGTTGTGGTAAGGGTTCCTGTCGATTCAATCTTTTCCCTATTATGTTAAAAAGCCGAAGGGCTATTTGCTTAATAGTGATGTGCTTGGTCGAAAGTAGGGGAGTATAGTGACGCCATCTTGTGTGAACTTTCGGGGTTCATTGGTTGTGAGTTACGCTTAGAGCCTCAGGGTTTCGTCGACTTAGGTAAGGGATCTATTCATTTGGGTTTAATTTCTATTCAATGTTATTCTCTGTGTTAATCCAATTTAGTGACCAAAGGTGTTATGGACCTTGTTGTCAGCCGAACGTTAGGAGGGGTTGGATCTGAGACCCCAACCCCTAAGTTCAAGAAGAGGGCAGTGTCGGCTGTTCGCGATTGGCCACTTGGGTGTGGGTCGGCATCAGAGCAAAGCAGTAGACAGATAGCGGTAGTGTCGATTAACGACAGTACCGACCTAGAGAGCATAGTCTTGCGTGTAATCAGGTGTGCAACTCTTACACACTTCATTAGTTAATTTGCTAATTATGTTTACTGTTAAGAGCCAAAATAACTGTTGAAATCGGTGTGTTACCCTTTTGGGTATGAGCGTGGATTCCGGGTAAGTTCCCTGTTGATTGGCTATCGATAAATGATGTTATACCAACTGATTATGTCATGCTATGTGATATTTGCATTATAAACATGTTAATATGCTACGAAAGATGTGTTCATAATGATGGGTATGTTGAGAGGAGGGAGAAGATTGATTTTAGACTGTCACCAGTGGTTTTGACCACACAGTGGGTTGGCCCCGCTTTTCTTATTATTTGTGACTAGTCTCTGTGGTTTTGACCACCAGTGGTTTTGACCACACTTATATGATTTGTGACTACGGTCACCAGTGGTTTGGTACCACAATGGGTTGGCCCCACATGTCGATTATGGGATTGTCATCAGTGGTTTTGACCACACGGTGGGTTGGCCCCACCATATGATTTGTGACTACGGTCACCAGTGGTTTTGACCACACTTACATGATTTGTGACTACGGTCACCAGTGGTTTTGACCACCAGTGGTTTTGACCACACGGGGTAGACGCAGGAGTTCGGTTGGTTAGGTTGGGTTTGCATGATTTGCATATTGACTTATGAAATGTGTAAGTGCCTTGTTATTATTGGGATGGGGATTTATACACTGAGTCTTGGTGACTCACCCCTTCCCTTACATTTTGCAGATGAGGCGTAGATCGCGGATGTGGAGCCGGGGTGGACTCGCGGTGGCCATGCACTTTGCTTTCGAGTTTTATTTTAAAACTTCTATTTCGGTTTATATTTTCTTTAAATTGGGTTTTTGATTTGTAATAAGGCCGCTAAAATTTATTATTTTGGGTTTTATCTGCTTTTATGTTTTAGCATATGATGTTTAAGTTAAATAATTTTTCATGCTCAAATAAACCTGTAAGATCAACGTTTTCGAAAATTGTACAACTTATCGGGTTTTTCAAACTTTACCATCGGGTAATACTAAACCAATGCAGTCAACAAACTAACTCAGGCTTTCTCCAAACTAAGTTATTCTTTATGTTCAGATACAAAATGGTTTTCAACTTTATTATGCTAAACTCACTCGGGTTTTCATAATATCTAACGGCTTTCCAAAACAAGGAACGACAAACGATTTCTCTCAGAAGAGATTTTTCTTTCAAACTTAAAATGACGAAGTGTTCCATACAACGTTTTTTTTTAATTTTTAAACCTGCAACTTGCGTCGTCAAAATGATTTTACCCTGTGACATGCCGGATTCCGTCGTAGTGTGTTGACCGGGTTTGGGGTGTTACACATCAAGTTTTTATTTCTACAAATTATTTTTAGGATTTCTTTAAGTTTATTTTATTTTTATTTTGGGAATATTTATGTAATAAGGCCCCTAGTTTTTATTCAACTAAGTAGTTTTCAATTTTCTGCAACTTATGAATTTATGACAAGGTTTATTTATACTTAATAATAATAATACAAAGGATTTTATTTTTAAAATGTCATTTATTTATTCAAATAACGTCTAATTAACTTATGACTTCCAAAACCAACAAGGCAAAAGTTTTTAATGTACAACTCGTAGCATATCAGATCTGGTCGAGACGCATGGGCCGGGTTTGGGGTGTTACAATTTGGTATCAGAGCCCAGTTCAAAACTCGGGCTGTAAAATGGGCCTAGTAATGTTTTGTAAAGCGATGTGAATTTGAAAAGAAAATGTGTCTTTGTTGAAGATATGGCCTTCGAGTCTACCGGCACCCGATCCACGCAGGTAAGTATTCTAAACTCTTGCTGTGTTATATATGTAGGCTTAATGGGCTTGAGGGACGTAGACTAGTATAATAGTATTATTGGACCTTAGGCTTAGTTAAACAACTCTTCAATTTCATAAGATTTAATTCAACTAAACAAACCCGTGAACGAGTCGCAAGACTAGGGTGTCGCAACAGGCATGCGCATGTCTAGGATTGGATCCAGAAGAGCCTGGTACTTAAGCAGTCCTAGTGACTCACCTCCTCTTCGCTGGAATCCTACCTGGTGCGTAGTGACTGTTCACCCTAGCTACAAGGACTTGTTGATGGGCTAAACTTTATAATTAAAACCCGAAAGGGACTAGCCACCCTATTTCAAAAAAAAACCCCAAGTTTTGTAAAATTTTCAAAATACACTTGATTTGTGAAAATTTCCAGCCATGAATTTATAAAATACCTATATTTTGAAAATTTACCCAAAATCCTCATGTTTACAAGAGTAACTCGGATGGTGAAACTAGATTTTCCAAAGTACCCCTGTTTTAAAAAAAAAACAACAACAACAACATCAAAATATCCCTGATTTGTAATATTACCAAATTACCCTTGATGTGTAAAATTACCGAAATACCCTTGGATTTCAAAATTACTGAAATACCCTTAGATTTCAAAATTACCGAAATACCCTTGGATTTCAAAATTACCGAAATACCCCCGGATTACAAAAATTACCAAAATACCCTTACTTCACAAAATTACCAAGGAACCCTATTTTGGAAAATTACGAAAATACCCTTGTAGGATAAATTACGAAAATACCCCTGGGTAGTGAAACAACGAAAACACCCTTATGTGATGAATGTAAGTTCATGGATGCTATTTGTATGTTGATGATTGAATGTATGTGTTTCCTAGAATTAGAGGATACGAACTTGAGACTGAATTGTGAATGCGAATTCGAAAGAACTACTTTTAAAACTATTATTCATAAGACTGTTCGTGGTTAATAAGTGGAAGAAAACTAATAATTCAAAAAACTTCTAATCAGATAAACGCGAAGCGGTAGAATGAGTACAAGGGGTCGAGGACGTCCGCCACGTGGTCGTGGTAGGGATAGGATGACTGTGTCGGAGCTAGTAGGATCTGGCCATGGATCTGGGAACGAGATGCCAGTTCCCCCAACCGCAGAGGAGGAATTTCAGGATCAGACTGTCGGAGACGATGCGGTATCTCAGGCAATGCTAAGGGTTTTAGAGAGGGTTGCTGGGGCTGGTATGGGCACAGGAGCTCAGAAATCTGTGCCGGAACGACTTAGGGCAAATGGGGCAGAAGTGTTTAGGGGAATTTCTGGTATAGCCCCAAGTTTAGCTGAGTATTGGTTGGAGGCAGTAGAACGCATAATGGATGATTTAGATTTCACAGAGGAGGAGAAGTTGAAAGGAGTTGTATCTCTCCTACAGGATGAAGCCTATCAATGGTGGCTTACGGTTAAGGATGGTACAGTGGCTGACCGTATCACCTGGGATCTCTTTAAAACGGCGTTCCAGAATAAGTACATTGGATCAAGTTATGTGGATGCGCAGCGCAGAGCATTTCTGAATTTGGTTCAAGGGAGTAGGTTAGTGGTCGCATATGAAGCAGAATTCTTACGCCTTAGCCGTTATGCTCGAGGGATGGTAGCCACGGAGCATGAACGTTGTGTTAGGTTCGAAGATGGCCTGAGGGATGATTTGCGTGTTTTGATAGCCCCACGGCAAGAGAGGGAATTTGTTGTCCTAGTGGAAAAGGCTAAGATAGCCGAGGAGGTAAAGCGGACTGAAAATTAAATCGAGATAGAGATAGGGGTGGAAATAAGAGGAATTTTGGATCGCGAGGAGCAACTGGGCGTACTCAGAAAAGGCCCAGGGCCGATGGACCAAAACGGGAAGAGAAACCTGCTGCTGCTAACCAGACACTAAAGTGTGCACGATGTGGCAAATTTCATGCCGGTGAGTGTTGGGAAGGCAGTGGGAAGTGTTTTAGGTGTGGATCTACGGACCACCAAGTTAGAAACTGTCCGCAGCAACGGGATGGGGAAGGGACCATGGGTCGAGGGAATGCTCAGCCTGGCAGAGGAGGTCAGCAGCCACAAAGAGGTCGTGGTGCAGCCAGAGGTGGTAATGGTGCTGGTCGGGGTCGTGGAGCACCAGGTCAAGGGGCAGGAAACACTGAGGCGAGACAGCCGGGGTTGTTTTATGCTGCCAGACATCGAGAGGAGGCTGACGCACCGGATGTCATAACCGGTACGTTTTTAATTTTTGGCTTGTGTTACACTGCATTGATTGACATTGGGTCGACGCATTCATATGTAGCTAGTAGTGTATCTGGAACTTTAAGGTTAAAATCTAAAATTACCCCTAGGACAATGACTGTAGTTAGCCCGTTAGGACAATCGGTAGTAGTGGATAAACTCTATCGGGAAGTACCTCTAGAAGTTCAGGGGTCAATTTTCCGAACGAATCTAATGGAATTACCATTCGGGGAGTTTGATTTAATTTTAGGCATGGATTGGCTTGTGAAGTATCAAGCTAATCCAGATTGTGCGGCCAAGCGTATGGTGTTAAAGACCCCCGAGGGTGATGAAGTGTTGGTGATAGGGGAAAGGGGAAACTGCTTGTCAAATGTAGTGACTGCCCTAAGAGCAAAAAGGATGGTGAGGAAAGGGTGCGAGGAAGTTTTATTGTTTGTTCGAGCTCTAGAAGCCAAAGATCTGACTGTTGGGGACGTCAGGACGGTAAAGGAATTTCCTGATGTTTTCCTTGAAGAGCTTCCGGGATTACTCCCAAATCGTGAAGTGGAGTTTGGTATCGGTCTTCTTCCGGGAACAGCGCCGGTATCTATTGCTTCGTATAGGATGGCGCCAAAAGAGTTGGTGGACTTGAAAGCGCAGATTCAGGAGTTGCTGGATAGAGGGTTTATTCGGCCAAGTGTGTCACCTTGGGGAGCGCCGGTGTTATTCGTTAAGAAGAAGGATGGATCAATGCGTATGGGCATTGACTATCGCCAGTTGAATAAGCTAACAATCAAGAACAAGTACCCATTGCCAAGGATCGATGACTTGTTCGATCAGTTGAAGGGGGCCTCAGTCTTTTCAAAGATAGATATGAGGTCAAGGTACCATCAGCTTAGGGTCAAGGAGGCGGATATTCATAAGACGGCTTTTAGGACTCGCTACGGTCATTATGAGTTTATGGTGATGCCGTTTAGATTGACCAACGCACCAGCAGCGTTCATGGACATGATGAACCGAGTGTTCCAACCCTACCTAGACCGGTGTGTTATGGTGTTTATAGACGAAATCTTGGTTTACTCGAAGTCGGAGGAGGAGCATGATGCTCATCTGCGAATAGTTTTGCAGATTCTAAGGGAGAAGTAGTTGTATGCCAAATTCAGTAAGTGTGAATTTTGGCTAAGTTACATTTCTAGGGCACGTTGTGTCGGCAGAAGGGATTAGGGTTGACCCTCGAAAGATTGAAGCGGTGTTGGATTGGAAGCCACCTAGGTCTGTGGCTGAGATTAGGAGTTTTCTCTGTTTAGCTGGGTACTACCGAAGGTTTGTTGAAGGATTTTCTTTGGTTGCAGCACCGTTGACTAAGTTGCTATAGAAAGGAGTTCTATTTGTTTGGTCGGATAAGTAACAGGAGAGTTTCGAAAAGTTAAAGAGGTTTTTGACGGAGGCTCCGGTGTTGATTCAGCCAGAGGCAGGGAAGGAGTTTATAATTTACTGTGATGCGTCACACGCAGGATTAGGATGTGTGTTGATGCAAGATGGAAAGGTGGTTGCATATGCATCTTGGCGGTTAATACCGCATGAATTGAATTATCCCACCCATGATTTAGAATTGGCGGTGGTGGTGTTTGCCTTAAAAATTTGAAGGAACTATTTGTACAGGGAGAAATCTGTCATCTACACAGATCATAAGAGCTTAAAGTATCTTTTGACTCAGAAGGAGTTGAATCTAAGGCAAAGAAGGTGGATCGAGTTGCTAAAGGATTATGACTGCTCGATCGAGTATCACCCAGGAAAGGCTAATGTAGTGGCGGATGCTCTAAGTCGTAAAGTAGTCTCCGACTTAAGAGCAATGTTTGCTCACCTTAGTTTGTATGAGGATGGAAGTTTATTAGCTGAACTTCAAGTGAAACCTTCTTGGATTAGCCAAGTGAATGAGAGGCAACAGACCGATAAGTTGCTAAAGGAGAAATTGCAGCCAATCTCAAAGGGTGGACCAACAAAATTCAGTATAAATGAGGAAGGACTGTTATGTTTCTGGGGTTGAGGCGTAGGATTTTGCATGAGGCACAGGGTGGTGCATGCGCTATGCACCCTGGAGGAAGTAAGATGTTTCGGGATTTGCGAGATCAATTCTAGTGGCTAGGGTTGAAGCAAGAAGTAACCGAATTGGTGGGAAAGTGTTTGACCTGTCAGTAGGTCAAGGCGGAACATCAGTTACCATCAGGATTATTGCAGTCAGTGAAGATTCCACAATGGAAGTGGGAAAGAATCACCATGGATTTTGTTAGTGGGCTTCCCCTCACACCCACTAAGAAAGATGCAGTTTGGGTAGTAGTTGATCGCTTGACGAAGTCTGCACACTTAATACCCGTACGTGTTGACTATTCCTTGCAGAAGTTAACTAAGTTATACATAGCGGAGGTGGTGAGGTTGCATGGAGTATCGATTTCGATCATATCAGATACGGACCCTAGGTTCACCTCACGATTTTGGAATGCGTTGCATCAAGCGCTGGGTACGAAGTTGGATTTCAGTACAGCGTTTCATCCTCAGACCGATGGACAGTCTGAGCGGGTGATCCAGATCTTGGAGGACATGTTGAGAGGATGTGCCATTAATTTCAGAGGTAGTTGGGAAGAGTTCTTACCGTTAGCAGAGTTTGCTTACAACAACAGCTACCAGTCAAGTATTCAGATGGCGCCCTACGAAGCTTTGTACGGGTGGAGGTGTCGTACCCCTACCTGTTGGACAGAACTAGGGGAACGTCGGATTTTGGGTCCAGAGTTGGTGACCGAGACAGAAGAGAAGGTTGAATTGATTCAGGTTCAACTGAAAGAGGCGTCGGACAGACAAAAGCCCTATGCTGATTTAAAGCGTAAGGACATAGAGTTTGCAGTGGGTGATAAAGTATTCCTAAAGGTGTCGTCGTGGAAAAAGGTACTAAGGTTTGGTCGAAAGGGTAAATTAAGTCCCAGATTTATCGGACCATATCGGGTGATGAAGCGAGTAGGACCAGTAGCCTATCAGCTAGAGTTACCTCCGGAGTTAAGTCAAATTCACGATGTATTTCACGTCTCCATGCTAAGACGTTACCGTTCAGATCCATCTCATGTTGTGCCTGTGGAGGAAATCGAGGTGAGGCCTGATCTATCCTTCGAAGAGGAACCGGTGGAAATTCTGGATCGTGATGTCAATGTGTTGCAAAGGAAAACGGTTCCATTGGTTAAGGTGCTGTGGCGGAATCATGGTTCTGAGGAGGCTATGTGGGAACCGGAAGAAGTAATGCGGCAACAATACCCTCATCTGTTCTGACCAGGTAATTTCAAGGACAAAATTTCTTTAAGGGGGTAGAACTGTAACATCCTGAGTAAATGGATCTATGCGTTTAGTGTAAGGATATGTTAATATGTTAATTTAAGTGATAGTGGTCCAAATTAGGCTCAGCACTAGGCAGAGGGCTTGGTTAAATTCAATGTTTGGGCATTATAGGGTTTAAAAGGTGGTAATTGTGTTTAAAATACCCACGTGGGCTTGTGGCCCAACAAGAGCTGGCACTGCAAGGGAATTAGAAGGTGGCGTCATTAACAATTAAAGGGGCTCAAGTTTTGGCCTCAAGGAGCCCATGTTTTTGGGCCATTTTTGGCACTTAAAATGGAGCAAGGGGTGACGCCACACACAAGGAGTTAAGGGCCCAAAATTTAAGTTTTATGGAGCCCAAATCTTTTAATTTAAGTTAGCTAAATTCGGCATTAGGGTTAGGTGAAGTGGACGGCAACAAGGCTCAAAAATAGGAGGATTTATATGGATTTTATAATTGATAATATAGAAGATAAAAAGGAGAAAAGATAGGAGCTATCTGCAAGGCAAGGTGATGACCAAAAATCCACCACCTAGAGGAGTAAAAATTCGGCTACTTCATGGATAAGGGGAACCGAATTTTCCCTATTTATTAGCTTGACTTTTAGTTATCAGGAAGGGCATTTTCGTTTTAAACAATAGGTGTCGAAATTTCTATAAATAGGGGGGATATCTCATTGATTCTGGCATTTAAACCCTAATTTCCTCTTCATTCTTGTGCCGAAATTCTTAGCCTCTCCCTCTACAATTTCTATTCTTTAATTTCTTCAAAAGCCGAAACATGTCCTTTCACTCTCTTCTCCATTCTTTTTCTCTTGAGCCGATTTCTATAAAAAGCCAAAATCCCCATCGTTTTTCTCTATTCATCCCATTTGTGAGTTAGTTCTATTCTTCCGACATTTAAAACTTCTTCTTTGACATTGCCGAATCTTCTCTCCAAGTGCTAGCCGAATTCCCTGTGCTAAGGTAAGTGTCGACTTCTGTTAGATCTCATGTTCTATTTCGGTTCTTGAAAGGCAAAAGCCGAAAAGCTAATAGTTTAATGGTTCTATGTTGGGCGGCATTCCGGGATTTGAAGGAAACTTGGTCGTCTAGATCTAAAAGCCGAAAATCGTTAGTCTCCAATTTCAGGATTTTAAGGTAAGAAGATTTTCCCTAGATTTTTACTAGATTTGTTCATTATATGTAAGATTTTAACTTTATGATGAGGATTAACGATCATAAATTGTGATAGTAGTTCTGACAAGGACTTGTGATGGAATTAAATATGGATCAGGCAAAGGAGAGAATCCCTAAGTTTAAGAAACGAGCGGTATCTACCGTTCGAGATTGGCCACTTGGTTGTGGACCGGCTTCTGAACAACACCTTAGGCAGATAGCAGTTGTGTCGACTAAGGATAGCGTCGACATAGAAAGCATCGTTTTATCGGTAATCAAGTGTGTAGATCTCTAACACACTATTAATCCTGTATGAATGTGTATATATATATATATTTATATATGTTATGGGCTAAAAAGCCGGAAAGAGGCTGTATAGACAGTCAAATGGAACCTTAAAAGGGTTAGGCATGGATGCTAGGTACGTAAACATAGAACTCTCTATGTGTATTGAAATATATGTAAGCCTGCATGATGTTTTCTTAATATGTGTATGCATGGGGGGGAAATTATGATATTGAAGGGGAAGTGCATGATAGGTCACTTGGTGATCGATGGTAGAAAACCCACAAATATAAATGATGGGTCACATAGTGATCGGTGGCTATGCCATGTTTAATGATTCCTGAATAACAGGAATAGGCAGTACGGCTGTCGTTATGGTGTGTAGTAGATGGAGGGTTGATTGTAGAAATCCCCAGGGTGTGATGGTTGGTACGGGTTGTGTGTAAAGGATGGAAACCTAGGATGGGTTGGGTTATTAATCATTTATTATTTGATATATAATCATGATTGTTCCCTTTATGTATGGGCCAGGGCCCATAATGTATTTATGGGCTCAGGTCGTTGTGTGTTTTGAGATTTATACACTGAGTCTTGGTGACTCACGCTTTCCTTTTTCTCTACTCTTCCAGATGAGCAGTAGATCGTGGACATGGGAACCGAGACGGACTCGAGGGGCCATCAAGTTTTTATTTCTACAAATTATTTTTGGGATTTCTTTAAGTTTATTTTATTTTTATTTTGGGAATATTTATGTAATAAGGCCCCTAGTTTTTATTCAACTAAGTAGTTTTTAATGTTCTGCAACTTATGAATTTATGACAAGGTTTATTTATACTTAATAATAATAATACAAAGGATTTTATTTTTAAAATGTCATTTATTTATTCAAATAACGTCTAATTAACTTACGACTTCCAAAACCAACAAGGCAAAAGTTTTTAATGTACAACTCGTAGCATACCAGATCTGGTCGAGACGCATGGGCCGGGTTTGGGGGTGTTACAAAAAGAATTATCCGACGCACGACTTAGAGTTGGCAACTATTGTGTTCACATTGAAAATTTGGCGACATCATTTATTCGGTTAGAAGTGCCATATCTTTACCGACCACAAGAATTTGAAGTATATAATGACTTAGAAATATTTGAATTTGCGACAACGAAGATGGCTTGAGTTGTTGAAAGACTATGAGTTAATAATTGATTATCATCCGGGGAAACCGTTATTTCTTTATCAAAATTGTGAAGCTCAGAAATGTGACAATGAATTGTAAGCTAAAAGAGTGCAGTGCGAGTCAACTACTGATTCAGACTATCAGATCGGATCCGATGATTGTTTAATGTTCTGAGGCGGAATTTGTGTACCAAAGAATCCCGAGGTTATTCAGAAAATTCTACATGAAGCACACAGTGGTTGTTTATCTATTCATCCGGGGAGTACTAAAATGTACAATGATTTGAAACAGTTGTACTAGTGGTCAGGCATGAAATGAGACATTTCAAAGTTTGTGTCGAGATGCTTGGTTTGTCAACAAGTTAAAGCCGAACATCAAGTACCTTTAAGACTACTACAGCCAATGATGATACCAGAGTGGAAATGGGATAGAGTTACGATGTATTTCGTATTAGGATTACCCCTGTCTCTGAAAAAGAAAGATGCTATTTGGGTTGTCGTTAATCGACTGACGAAGTCTACACAGATTTTTCGCTTGATAGATTAGCTGAATTGTACATCTCTGAGATTGTCAGATTGCACAGGGTGCCAGTTTCTACTATTTCAAATAGAGATCCGAGGTTTACGTCTCGATTTTGGAAGAAATTGCAAGAAGCTTTGGGTACACGATTGCACTTTAGTACTACTTTTCATCCTCAAACCAACGATCAGACTGAGAGAGTAATTCAAATTCTTGAAGATATGCTTCGTTGCTGTGTTTTAGAGTTTTAAGGCAATTGGGAAAATTATTTACCCTTTGTTGAATTCGCGTATAATAGCAGTTTTCAATCGAGTATAAAGATGGAACCGAATGAAGTTTTGTATGGCCGCAAATGCTGAACTCCATTGTATTGGACTGAACTTAGTGAGAAAAAGATTTACGGGGTTGATTTGATCAGAGAGACCGAAGATTAAGTGAAAGTAATCTGTGACTGTTTGAAAGCAGCTTCAGATAGGCAGAAATCGTATGCAGATTTAAAACGTAAAGACATTGAATTCCAAATCAGCAACAGATTATTTCTAAAAGTATCTTTGTAGAAGAAGATTCTTTGTTTTGGACGCAAAGGAAAATTGAGTCCGCGATTTATTGGGCCGTGTGAGATTATTGAGAGAATAGGGCCAGTGGCATATCGACTAGCTTTATTGTTAGAATTAGAAAATATTCACAATGTATTTCACGTGTCGATGTAACGACAGTATCGATCGGATCCATCGCATATCATTTCTCCGGCAGAGATTGAAATTTAGCCTGATATGACGTATAGCGAAGAACCGATCAAAATTTTAGCTCGAGCAGTTAAAGAGTTGAGAAATAAAAGCATAGCTTTAGTGAAGTTTCTATGGCAACGGCATTGTGTCGAAGAAGCTATGTGGGAACCCAAGGAAGCTATGAGTAAATTGTACCCTAACCTATTTTCTGGTAAGATTTTTTAGGATGAAAATTCCTAAGGGGGGAGAGTTGTAACAGCCCGTTTTTAGTTAAACCAGAACAGTGGTTTTAGTACCACAAATATGAGGTCAAAATAAATTTTTTATTATTATTTTAATGTCTACAACATGATAGTATGATTCTGTGAAAATTTCGTTAAGAAATTTATCGTTTGAATGCTTAATTCGATAAAAAGGATTAAATTGCGTAAAGTGTAAAAGTTGAGTTCTATTAGCTAAAGGTGTCTAATAGCTATAAAACCTTAAAGAGGAGGTACTTATGTGATAATTAGCCCATTAATTAGATAGTGGATGATAATGTCTTGGTATTTTGTGTAATTATTAATGTTTGTAAAGGGTATTAAGGTAAATTAGTAAATAATGATAAATTTAACTAAAAATTAAAGTATCATCTTCTTCATTTCACCTATATTCAACCGAAAGTCTCCATGGGAGGAGCTTAAGCATTCAGCCAACTATCTTTTATGCATATAAAGAACAGCGAAGTTCGGATCTAGATCGGAGGAAAAACAAAGTATTGGACTAGTCGATTCATTTCGTCGTTTTTGTGAATTGAGGTAAGTTCGTATGTTAATAAGCATAAATTTAATTGTTTTTAAATGCTTTATTATTGAATTAATTGTGAATACAACCTTACAGATAAGTTCGACGAAGATTCAGCAATGTGAAATCCTGGTTGAACCTTAGGAATAGATTAGGATAGGAATGACATGTCATTAGGGGTTATGTGTTTAGGTGTTGGTCCGTACGTCCTACCAGTGGCTAAGTTATCCGGCATATGTTGCGGATTCTCGTTAGCTTGTGTGAGTAGCACTGTGTAGCTACGTCATGACCGTTAGCTTGTATGAGCAGACCCGTTGATAGCTCGAGAGTGAGCATTATATGAGATATGAGATTGAGATAGCTTCGGCTATGTATTTGGCACTTAAGGTGCGAGATTCCCGAGTATCTGATATTATTCCAAATGGTTCAACAGGTATATCGAAGATATAAAATGGTATGAGATAAATACGTATCAGTACAGGTATGTACGAAAATCATATGAGCACTGAATCTATGAAATTGTAAGTTCATGACCATTATATGGACGAATACATGTTAACTTTGTGATTAAATGGTTTTGTAGTACATTATGTTTATATCACTTGAATGATGAATGAATGGTAAGTTTTACTTATTAACTATACGAGGTTACTAAGCTTTATAGCTTACTCTATTTACTTTTTTGTGTTTTATAGTGAATATCAAAGCTTGCTCAGATTTGGGAGTCGTCGAAGATCTCATCACACTATCAAGCTATCATTTTGGTACTTTTGAACTTAAGTATTTGGTATATGGCATGTATAGGAGTTATGGTCATTATGGTATTTAGTTTGGTAATGGATTTAGCCATTTGATTTGGCTTGTAAAGGATGAATGCTTGGTTATGTGTATAACCATGTAATTTGGCTTATTTTGGTATGCTTGGTGATGTATATATATGTGCAAATGGCCTTTTGATATGTTGTGTATAATTGCAATATAAATGCTTGATGTGAATTGGTGTTTGGAGTTCCAAATGGTTGAAATTTGATATTGGCATGCTTGTGCCTTTAGGTAAAGTGATGCATATTTGAAAGTGATCATTTAGGTAAAATTGTGAATGTGAAATTGGTATGTTTTGTATAGGCAAGTCATGATGTTATGAGCATTATAGTTCTTGGTTTGGAAATAGCACGAATTAGACTTGATTAAGATTGGTTGGAATGCCTATTTATGCCATGTTATATGCCATTTGGTTTGTGTAGGTGAATGAAAGTTTGGGTGAGAAAGATGGCTTGGTAAATAGCCTATTTTTGTTCACGCGGGAAAAGACACGAGCGTGTGTCTCAGCCATGTGTGACACACAATCAAGTGACATAGCCGTGTGTCCCCTGGTGTTTAATTAGAAAGCAAGTCAGTATGCTCCATATGGCCCAACACACGGGTGTGTGACTTGGCCGTGTGGCATAAGTCAGTATACCCTATGGTTTTGGCATGGCCTAGCACACAACCTGGCATACGGGCGTGTGTGGCCATTTCGAAGGGTACACGAGCTAGTCAAACGGGCGTGTGGTTGTCGTGTGACCCAAGTCAGAGAGTTACACGAGGTCGAACACGAGCTGGGACAAGGCCATGTGATTCCATTTCGAATGTCCACACGGGCGTGTCTTTGGCCGTGTGAAACACACAACCGAGCTAAATGGGCGTGTCCCCTGTAGTTTGAAAAATTTTCTAAGGTTTCCAAAAAATTTCCTGAGTTATCGGTTTAATCTCGAACCACTTCTAATGCATGGTTTGTGCCCTGTAGGCTCGTATTAGGGATAATGTGATTGATTATGAATGATTAGTATTTAGATATGAAAGATGTATGAGAAATGTATGTTTAATTGTGTAATAAGTTTGGTAATGCTCTGCAACCCTATTCCAACGACTGATATGGGTTAAGGGTGTTACATCTATGATCATCAAGGTATGTTGTTAACAACGAATTGGTACTTTGATGAATTATTCACAACTCAAGGATTAGAGAATATGTAACGACCCAAATTTGGGCCTAGTAGAATTGGGCCCATTGGGCCTTAGGCGTAGGAGTGTTTAAAATTTTTTAGAACAAAAGAACGGTATTATTTCGAGTTGGACTCATTAAGAAGGTGATTTTGGAAAGTTACGAGGCTTCTAGGAAGTTTCGGGTTCAGGTTAGGCTATAGGTAAATTTTTGTGTTTATGCACTTAAGGGGGAGAACGTAAGGGGCATCAAGACTTAAGGAAATAAGTGTGCATTTTGCTAGCACAAGGAGTCTATTGGTAAAGGTGGAAAGTGGCGTGTGGAGTGTGGGGTGTACTAATGGTCTGAGGTTCAAATCTCATCTATTGCATTTTTGAGTAAATTTTTGTGCTTCTCTTCCATGTGTTGGCCATGACTTTATTATGGTAAGGAAGACTTTTTATTGATGGGAATATGGCTAAGGAATATGGTAAGGTGGAAGACTAGGGAAAATGAAGGAAAGAAATGAAGGAAAAAGGTAAGAGAAGGGAACATGTTGGCCTATTATGTGGAGGATGTTTTGGAAAGAATATTTTGGGGTCAACACTCATCTTTTGGTAAAGATGATACATCGTTTTGGTAGGAGGGGGAGCCGAATTTCTCTAGCTCTCCCTTGTATTTTCACATTTTTTTTTGGGTCACTTTTTCTTTACCTAATATTTTGTTTCTTTTGGTTACATTTCCTCCTTGCCGAAATTCCCTCTTCTTCTATAGTGTTCCTTCTACTCATCTTTTCTCTCTTTTCATCCAATTCTAACTAGTACAACTTGAGCTGTGTGTTGCAAATCTCTTCTTGGCCGAAACCCCTACTTCTTTTTCCCTCCTAATCTTCAAGTGGTTGATTCCATTCTTTTCATCTTTTGGTTTCCATTGCGGTGTGTCCCAAAAAACTGAATAGTGGTTACGTTTTGCTATTATGCCAAATCTTTTCTTCCATTCGACTTTTCTCTGAGTTAAGTTAAGCCGAAACACTCTTTTGCCGATTCTTTTGATAATCAAAGGGTGAGGATCGTTAACATCAGTTGTAGTAAAGGAGCGTGTGGTGGTAGTCAGAAGGTGGGGTTGAATATCGGGACTTCGTAGAGGGAGGTCACGTAGTGGTAAGTGATTCAAGTGTAAGTAATGCGTTGGGTATGAAATATTTTGGAAATTCGAGGCTAACTTTTGGTTGGTATTATTTTAGGGTCAACGAAGAGGGGTTCTTTAGGAAATCCAAACCAGGTGTGTAATCTCGTACACTTCCGAATACATGTTTGAAATGGTGTGTAATCCCGTACCCTTCCGAATACATGTTTGAAATGGTGTATAATCTCACACCTCTCTGAATGTTTGCATGAAATGTTCTGTGATCCGGTTGAAATACCAAAGAAAACTGGAAACCGGCATCCGTGATCACTCGGGCGTGCGTATATTCATAGTAGTAACCATATTTTGCAATGAAACTATTTTGGTTAGCAGTAGTGACGTGATTTTGAAAAATCACGAAAAATAGGAGAAAGGGAATTAGAAAGTGTTTAAGATATAGAATTAAAGCTTACTGTGTCTATTTTTATATGAAAGAAATGGAGTAGGAAGAGGAATTTTATATTCTGTGATATTTTAATTTTAGTGAGACTGGTTCTGATTGACTTCGTGGTTCCCTGTTTTGTCTTGGAAAAATCATTTAAAATTGTACAAAGTGAATTATGAGTTATAATTTATATGTATAGATTCCTTAGTGAGCCTATTTTCAATAGAAACAAGTGGGAGCAACATATGAAAACTGTACAGTGAGATATATGAATTTCGGGTAAGAGAGGTCAGAACCGTTTGTCAGTGAAACAAGGGAAAATTTAATGAACAAACTGTACTAAATGGCTGAGCCAAAAATTCTAGAAATATTTTAGTAAGAATATATATGAGTCTAGTTTCATGGAAAATTTACGGATCTAAATTTCAAGTTTCCTAACTCGAGCTATAGTCAGTTTAGTCAATATGACGCAGATGGACAGATTCAATTTTTATGCCCCACATTAGTAGTTAAGTCTGGGTTGCGAAATTACCAAAATACCCTTGGAGGGTAAATTACCGAAATACCCCTGGGTTGCGAGATTACCGAATTACCCTTAGTGGGTAAAATTTCTAAATTACGAAAATGCCTTTATGGGCCGAATTACGAAAATGCCCCTATGGGTCGATTTACTAAAATGCCCCTATGGGCCGAATTGCTAGAATGCTTTAGTGGACCGATTTACCATAATAAATTACTGGATTAATGATTGTTGTTTATATATGTGGATATTATGCTTTATTATGTATGTTGCATTTACATATTTTGCATGGGATTGGAAAAATGTTGAAGAGAAGTGTAGCCTGGTGGCATTGCCACAAAAATGTTTGTTATTATGTTTCATTATGATTTCGGTGGCTTTGCCACAGATTTTGATAATGGATTTGTGCCATCATGAATATGGCTTTGTGCCATCGTGAATATGGCTTTGTGCCATCGTAAATATGGTTTTGTGCCATTGTGAATCGGTGGCATGGCCACAGTAATTATATTATAAATGGCATCTTGCCTGCGAATTGGTGTGATTGGCGGGGTGGGTTGACTTGATCCCCACAGGTGTGATTGGCTGGTAGGGGTGCGATTGGATGGATGGGTTGGGTTGCATACATTGCACATATATATATATATATATATACGTTCTGTTATGTAAATGGGCTTCGGCCCAAGATTATGCTTTATGGGCTCAGGCCCAAGTTTTTGCTAAATGGATTCAGGCCCAATGGATGACGGTAAGGGGATTATACACTGAGTTCTAGTAACTCACCCCTTTTCCTTAACCCTTGCAGGTAATGCTCAGTGATGTGGACTTGGGCCATGGATGACTCGGTAAAGGCCATACTTCAGAAACGGTGTTTTATTTTGAACTTTAGATTTCTATTTCCATTCACTTTACTATTTTGGGTTTTTATGTTGTAATAAGGCCTCTGAAATATATTATTTTTGTTTTATGTTTGACGTACTTTTATTTTGCTTGAATTATTTTAAATGGGAATTTTTCTAAAAACATAAATAAAGATTTTCCAAAATAGATTAACAAATGGATTTCATAACAAACTTTTGCGAGTATTTTAACTCGGAAATTTTCTCTCGAATTATCAATGATATTTTCAAAAGTCACGGTTTATAAGATCTATTGTTCAAATTATCGATTTATCAATCAATCTTTGAGGTTAGTAGTATTTTATCAAATATTTCAAATCAAACTTGTTTTCTTGATTATAACAAATCAATACCTATTTTAGTACGAATAAAAAGGATTTAACATGTTTTTCTCATGTGACATGTCAGATCCGGTCATAATGCATGGGTCGGGTTTGGGGTGATACAGAATACGAACCACATATTAGGAGGGTCAAGAGCTATATTACAGAAAAGATGAACAAACACCTAACAACATATTATACAAGGAAGGAAATTATGATTTCCCTAAAGGAAATGAGTCCCATAAAGGCTCCAGGACTAGATGGTTTTCCAGTTTTATTTTTTGAAAAGTACTGGCACGTTGTGGCACATGATGTATGATCTTTTTGTTTGGATGTGTTAAACGAAGGGGTTACTCTAACATGTATTAATCTCACTCTTAACATTATTATTCCAAAAGTTGCCAAGCCAAATAACCTAAAACAATTTCGACCCATAAGTTTGTGTTCGATGCTTTGTAAATTGATAGCGAAGACAATAGCTAATCGACTTCAGAAAGTATTGAATGTTTGCATAGATGAAGCACAAAGTGCCTTTGTCCCTGGGCGATTAATCACGGATAACATTTTACTAGGCTATGAAATTTTGAATACCTTTAAGCAGAAAAGAATGGATAAAATGGGTCACTTTGCTTTAAAACTGGATATGAGTACGACATATGACAGGGTGGAATGAGACTTCCTAAGGCAGATGATGACAAAGATGGGGTTTGTTAGAGCATGGATTGATCTCATAATGCATTTCCCTTATTTATTCTTAATATGTGGTGAAGGGTTTTCATCAATTTCACAACAACTTGATTCCATCAATTATTCTCAACTTACTTTAACCTTTGATCATGCTAAGGAACGAAACTATATAGAAATTTAAATGAATAAATTTATGGAGTTACAATTTGTAAGCTCCAAGCTATACATATACATTAAAACAATGTAATATCACTATATACATATCAATTTCATAATCAAGCTCATCATCCACTAATTTCCATTCAACTAAACCAATGTACCTCAATATGGTACCCAATTATACTAATTCAATTTGTACAAATTTAACCTATATTATATAACATTTAACCATTTATGATCCATTCAATTCCATAATATTTACATCATACCATTAGTCAATTTCTATCTAGTCAATCTGCCACAATTCGTTGTGGCAAATTAGGGTCTTTCCGTCACTTAACGAGCTTGTTTTTGAGTGTTTTTATATGTTTTTATACTGTTTCCAATTTTTATTATCTTAAGTTTAATTTATGCAAAATAAACATTTTGGCACAATTTTGAGTAACGTCATGACCTAATGGGACACTACGAGCCAATGGATGATTTAACGACTCCATTTAGTGTGTAAGATGACATCGATCTTGTGGTGTCGCAACACCAGATGATGATTAGAAATTTTAATTATGGGTATTTTAGTCCAAACAATCTAATGTAATAAGATTTTTGGGCTGCTAATCAACCCTAATTAGGTCAGATCATAAACTCAATAAACGATATGTTTAGCCTCATTTTGAAGGGTTTGATCAAGTGAGACACTTAGTTAGTTTTACGTTTTTAATTTCTTTCAATTTAGTCATTAAACTATTGTTGTTCTTGTTTAACTTGAATTCAATTTCGATCCAATCTTCCAATTAAATAGATTTTATTTCTTTCTTTTTGGTTTCCAATTGCAATCAAAACTATCTTCACAATTGTTAAAGGAAAATCAAATTTCGTGCACAAATCGACATCAAAACGAATTTATTTTCTTATTCCCTTCTTTTATTTAATTTACTATTTTGTATGTTGAATATGAGTTTATGGATTATTGCATCTAGATCCATGAGTGGCTAGTTTCTTTAGGGACATTAACGAACGGATGTGTGACTAATTAACGAATGAATTAGGGTTTAAATTCGAGTTAGTTGGTTTAGATTATATGAGATTAAACTCTAGGAAGTGACGACCCTAGGAAGTAATTTAGGATTAACGAGATTGAGAGATAAGTTTACCGAGTAAATCATAATTTATCTCGATCAAGAAAGTGAGGTCGAGAGATAAACAAGTATTGGTCGATTAATTAATCAGTTGGAGGCCAAGAGGTAATAACTGGTTAATTAATAGATAACTCGATAAAACCCGAGTTCTGAAGTTAATTAGGAACACTTACGTGAGTTAATCTTTTGTCTATTTAATTGGAATTAATTTTGATTGTTATTTAATTGTCTTCATTTTGGATAATTTATGTTATTTTGTTTAATCACTTTTAGTTTGGTTATTCGTAATATAATTTTAGATTAATACTATTTAGTCCTATTAGTGTAGAAAATTAATTTAAGTTTAATTCAACCTCCCTTGGGTACGATCCTCGAAAAGCTTCCTGAAATGTTTCATTGTAACATTCTTTACTATATTATAATTTGACATGTATATTTACAGACATCGTTGTTTAATCATATTTATTTGTTATAGTATTTCAAGTCCAAACGTTCGCACGTCTAACGATGGTCACTAGTCAATATCTATTTCACATATAGATATTTCATAGCATCACACATTACCATTAAAAGCTACAAGTATAACTTGTACTAATATTGTCTCACAACATAACCATTCGATACTACATATATGTCCATATCTATTACATATTTCATATTTTTCAATTTAATCCTTTTGATGTCAAAAACATTATATAATAACAATTAAATTATAAACCAAATCAATATAATACAAATATATAATCAATTAATAAAGTAATTCTCATATGAATTTACCTAATTGGATCAGCAAACAAATAGAAGTGTTAGAGATTAATCAACAATTTTAACTTTTTCGTGATTATTTTCAGTTTGGTTAAATTCCCGATCATGCAAGGACCGAATATTGAAGCCTTAAAAAATGACTTCCAAGTTTTCTTTGATGGCCAAAATCGATGGAGAAGAAAGATGGAAAGAAAATGGATGACAACTTTCATTATTTTATGTTTTATTAAATTAACATTTTATAATTTAACATACTTTACAATTAAAAAAATATACCTAACTGTCCACCATCTTTTGAAATGGTTTATTTACCATTTCAAGTCTTGTTTTAATTATATTTTAAGTCCTTAAGCAATTAAAACCTCAAGCAGTCTAATTTTTGTAACTTTTTACGATTTCGTCCTTGTACCTTAATTAGTTACTATTTCAACAAAATTACTTATTCAAAATTCAATTCACCTATATACTCACTCCATGTATATTTAATAAAAATACTCACAGGCTCAACTTACAAAAATGAGGTCTCAATACCTCATTTTCCGAAACCATTGACTTTAAGGTTGACACACTTGTACCTTGATTAATTATCAATTCAATAAAATTTCTAAACCAAAATTCAATATAATTATAAATAAACTCATAAATATATAATAATAATATTTACGGACTCACTCGTTAGCAATGGGGTACCAAAACCAACGTTTTTCAACACCACTAAAAATTGAGCTTTTACATTACCATTGTTGAGAAATTGATGAATTAGGCTTGAAATTAATAGAAATTAAGCTTAGATCATGATAATGACTAAATTGTAACGGTAAATAAGCTTGATAGATAACTTTGTAATGTTAGAAACCAAACTGAATAAATTGAAAACATGTCATGTAATTATGCTAAGAATAGAAAGTATAGGGTCCCTAATGAAAAATTTAAAATCGAATTTTGATCCGAAGCTAAATATCAAAAGATATACAAATCCCGAGTTTAGGGACTAAACTGAATAAAATGAAAAATATTCTTGAGATTATATTTGAATGTAAATTGGATGAAATTTGATATTATTTGTAACGCCCCAAAACTTAGGTATTTATTTTTGCATGTTTTTAACATGAATACCTGTCTGCTTTAGTGGCCAAGTGATTTGGGTGTGTTTGGGAGTGTCTGAGAAGTCTAAGGTTTGAGCCTGGGATTGTGTAAATTTTTTTTTTGGGGAATAAAACCCTTGCTTTTGGTTAGTAAGCTTTTAAATAAATGCGGGTAAAGCATGACATAAAAAGCCTGCTGGTCTAGGGGGTAAGTGGCGTGTTGCATAGGCTAGAGAACTAAGGTTCGAATCTTGATATTGGCAAGGGAATTGTTATTTTGCTGCTGTGCTGTGGGAGGTGTTGGAGGTTGACTAAAACACCGAAGTGGTTGAGGTGAATTTTAATTGAATGGTTGAGGGGAGTGTGATCAAGTGGAGTGATTTGAGGAGAAAATCAAGGGATGAGGGAAGAGGTAGTGGAGTGCCAAATTTGGACTCTGGCACTTTAGAATTCAGCTGTAGGGGGATTCTCAGTTTCGGTTTGCTGGATAAATTAGGTGCTCTCTCTCGAAATCTCCCTTTTTCCCATTTCTTTTTCTTCTTCGGTTTCTACTTTGTTTCTCTCTTTAGCCGGTTGTGGTAAGGGCATCTACACTTTCTTTAGTTGCACTTTTTGACACTTATTTTCTCCTTGGCCGAATACCTTCCTTCTCTTTTCTTCCCCCTTTTTCTTTTTCCCCTGTGTTGGCCAAATAGGCCTTAGTTGTATCTGCCAATTTCGTTTCTCTCTTCTCACCTAAACCGAACCTCCTCTTCTCCCTCAAGGGTTGTGCTGCCGAAACCAGTCCTTTTCATTGACTCGTTCCTATTCGGTAAGTAAGTATAGCACTTAAAGTTTTGGCTTTTGAGTTACTAAATGGGGTTGTTTGTAACTGTGTTTGACAGCAATAAATCAAAGGTGAAAGGCTGTGCTAGTATCAAACCCATCCTCTATTCGGTTCTCTCGCTCTCTTTCGGTAAGTTCTTCAAAGAATCATCTTTCCCTTTCCTTTTTTTCTACCTTATGTATTAACTGATAACAATCGTATGGCAGTTAAGGAAAGACTCTGGAAACTCCTAATCAATCGTTGAAGTCTAAGATTCGTGGGGAATCACTGTGGTTCGATTGAAGGTAACGCTACTCTATAAATGGATTGTCGATTTCGAGTTTCTTGTTATCCATAAAGTATGACTGATAGTGGTGTTCGATTGACCAAATGTAGGTTGGTGAGTACTTGAACGACTGTTCGTGAGGAATCGAAACCAGGTGTGTAACACTGCCAAATCATAAACCGGCAAAAGCAGAAAAAAGTATGAAAATTGACGCTACACGAACGTACGCTCGCTCATGTGGTGAACCGAACGCATAAAACATGGCGTTAGACTACCGAGATCACCATGAGCAATTTCGTGGTCTTGGGCCATTTTGGGCCATATTGGGCCGAAATGGGACATGTGGGCCCAACGGGCTCGTTCGGCCCACACGAGTAAACCGCATAAGCGTGTGGAAAATTTTGGGCCAGGCTGTGAAAATTACATGGCCGGGCCACTTTTTGGGCTAAGTGGGCCTCACGAGCGTGTGAGCCCACATTATGGGCCTTGGGCCCATTTGCACTGTTTGACTGTTAAGGTTGCACGGGTCACCCGAGATGACTGTGGACCTACTGATGGGTTGGTAAGTACACCTAGGCCCCAAACTAATAAAATGAATGTGATGCTCCTATGGTAAAATGACAGTTTTGCCCCTATGTTATGTATGATCGTATATGAGAATGCCATGATATATATATGTATGTTGCATTCATGTGTGATATGTTGCATGGGATGGGATTATTATGTTGGAGGAAGTGTACTGTACTGGCAGCTCTGCTGCAAATACTGTTTAGTGTCGCAACCGGTGCTAATTTTTGGAGTGTAGGGATGGGTGGGTGATTTTATCCCCACATGGAGTGTTGGGCTGGACGGAGTGGAGTGTAGAGGCTGGATGGGTAGGATTTCTGATTGCATGCTTAAACTGTTACTAATACTGTTATGGGCTAAGGCCCACATTGATACTGTTATGGGCTAAGGCCTACATTGATACTGTAATGGGCTCAGGCCCAACTGGACTGAACTGTTATTGACTTGGGTTTAGGCTCAGACAGTACTTGCCTAAAGGCATAATTGGTTGGTTATTTGCATGGGGTTACACACTGATTTTTCGTAAACTTACTTCTCTGTTTATCTATACAGGTAATCTCCAGTCTTAGGCGGATCGGTGCTGCGAGGGAGTCGGAGGTGGCCACACAACCGCATCTGTTTATTTATTTATTTAAGTTTATTTATATGGATTTAATTGGGTTTTTGTTATGTAATAAGGCTTCTTTAATTTTTAACTTTTTATCTGGGGATTTTACTTATTTTAGTTTACATTTGATTAGTAGTAGAACGCGGTTTTCCAAAAGATAATTGGTTTCAAAACACCACGTTTTCGTAATTTATAATAAAAGCTTCTGCATCAAACTTGGTTTTAAAATATAGTGATAAATTAATATGATCAACGTTCTACCAAAATCATTTAACTTTTGAAAGAACAAGACACCCTAAATTTCTGTTAAGATACATAAACGAGGTTTTATAAAAAGCATGGATTTTTTCTAAAGAAACAATGTTTTCAAAAAACACTTCAATGTGATATCGCCAGATTCGGCCATAAGGTCTGGGACAGGTTTGGGGTGTCACATTTAGTGGTATCAGAGCCAGGTTCAAAACTCGACTCTGGTTTTTGGGTTTCTTCTAAAACTTGGAATATTCAAAAAGAACTGTTCCAAATGATCTGAAAAGTTTTGAAATGTTTTACTGAATGTGTGGTACACCGAGCCTCCGGCGCTGATCTTGTAAGTCTTTTGAAACTGTTGTTTGTTTTAAACTGAAATGCTATAAATAGAAAATACTGAGACTACTGTAGGTAGAATACTATACTAAAACACTCTATTTAGTGTGAACTGAAAACTATAGTAAGACTGCGATCTATGAAAACGAACTCTGAATTACTGATAATGATTTGCATAAAACTTTGCTAATAAATAACTGAAACTGTAAATTGGTCTGCATAAAACTATTAATTCAGATAAAACGCATTTCGATAATGAGCACAAGAGGTACACGCAGATAGGGTACAAGAGGCCGTGGTAGAGGTCGTAGAGGTGCTCAAGCGGGGTCCTCATCGTCTAACCATATACCTAATTTAGAGACTAGTGAGACACCGGCTTTACATATGACTGAGACTGGGTCCGTCACGGAACGACTCCGGTCCAATGGGGCTGAGATCTTTAGGGGTATCGCAAGAGTTGCCCCTAGCGTGGTTGAATATTGGATTGAAGCCTCAAAGAGGATCATGGATGACCTCGACTGCATCCCTGAACAGAAATTAAAAGGTGTAGTGTCCTTGCTGCGAGACGAAGCCTATCAGTGGTGGCTTACATTCAAAGAGGGTACTCATGCTGACCGATTGACATGGGAATTCTTCAAGACTGCTTTCCAAAGGAAGTATGTGGGCGCTAGTTATGTGGATGCCCGAATGAGGGAATTTCTAAATTTGACTCATGGGATAAGTCAGTGGCTAAATATGAGGCTAAATTTTTGTGATTAAGTCGCTATGCACGTGGGATGGTGGCAACTGATTATGAGCGGTGTGTTCGTTTCGAGGACGGTCTCAGGGATAGTCTAAGAGCATTGATAGCTCCACAAAGGGAGTGAAATTTTGCCACATTGGTTGATAAGTTGAAGATCGCCGAGGAGGTGAAGCGTACTGAGCTTCTGAAGAGAGGAAAGGGTCAGAATAAAAGGGATTTGGAGCTCTCAAGTTCCGTTCAGAGGTCGAATAAAAAGGCCAGAATGGATGGGCCAATCAGAGTTAGTGTCCCTATTGCTACTACTGGACCGTAGCCATGTGGTGACTGTGGTAGACGCCATCAGAGCGAATGCTGGAAAAGGATTGGGGCATGTATGAGGTGCGGATCACTAGAGCACCGTATTAGAGATTGTCCATGGAGGCCTGATCAGATGCAAGCTACTGGCCGGGGTACTGTTCAGCCACAGATAGGTGTTCAGCAGTCGTTGAGAGGCCGTGGCCAGGCCAGAGATGGAAATGGTATGGACCGTGGTCGTGGAGCATCGGGCAGAGGTGTTGGTCATACTGAGGCTAGACAGCCAGCTCTGGTTTATGCTGCACGTCATCGAGAGGACGGAGATGCCCCATATGTTATTGCTGGTACATTCCTTATCCATAATGTACCTTATACTGCACTGGTTGATGTTGGGCATGCTCGGTGTCTGAGACTTTGGGTATAATGGTTGAAACTACTAGAGTGAAATTACTATGTTGAGTCCTTTAGGGCAGTCAATTAAAGTAAATAAATTGTTCAGAGATGTACCTTTGGAGGTGCAAGAAGCCATCTTTTTTGCGGACTTAATGGAACTACCTTTTGGTGAATTCTACTTAATACTGGGAATGGATTGGCTGGTTAAGCATCAAGCGAACCTGGATTGTGCTGCTGAGCGGGTGGTACTGAAAACTGCAGAGGGGGATGAAGTGGTGGTAATAGGGGAATGTCGGAATTATTTGTCAAATGTGATATCTGCCTTGAGGGTCGAGAAGTTGGTCCGTAAGGGTTGCGATGCATATTTAGCCTTCATCAGTGGTGTCGGTTCTGAGGTTCCATCTGTTAAAGACATCAAAAGAGTCAGAGATTTTCCAGATTATTTTCCCGATGAACTACCTGGAGCTTAAGGCTCAGATGCAACAGTTACTGGATCGAGGGTTCATCCGCCCTAGTGTGTCACCATGGGGAGCACCGGTGTTATTTGTGAAAAAGAATGATGGATCCATTCGTATGTGCATCGACTACCGGCAACTGAATAAACTACCTATTAAGAACAAGTACCCCATGCCGAGGATTTATGATCTATTCGACCAGTTTCGAGGAGTTTCAATCTTCTCTAAGATTGATCTCCGATCAGGGTACCATCAACTGAGAGTCAAAGAGGCTGATGTTCACTAGACAGTGTTTAGGACTCGTTATGGTCATTACGAGTTCCTTGTGATGCCGTTTGGATTGACAAATGCACCAGTAGTATTTATGGATCTGATGAATCGAGTCTTCCAGCCTTATTTGGATCGGTTCTTAGTGGTGTTTATAGATGACATCTTGGTGTATTCGAGAACTGAGGATGAGCATGACGCACATCTCTGAGTTGTTCTGCAGATTTTGAGAGAGAAACAGTTATACGCTAAGCTCAGCAAGTGTGAATTCTGGCAACGAGAGGTAACATTTCTAGGCCATGTGGTATCTACTGGAGGGATTAGAGTGGATCCAAAGAAAATTGAAGTTGTTCTGGATTGGAAGCCACCTAAGACGGTATCTGAGATTCGAAGTTTTCTGGGTCTGGTAGGGTACTATAGACGTTTTGTGGAGGGGTTTCAGTTGATTACTACACCTCTGACTAAATTGTTGCATAAAGGGATACCATTTGTCTAGACTGATAAGCATCAAGAGATTTTTGAGAAACTTAAGAAGGTTCTGACGGAGGCCCCTGTTTTAATACAGCCAGAGTCTGGGAAGGAATTCACTGTCTACAGCGATGCATCACATGTCGGTTTCGGATGTGTGTTGATGCAAGAGGGTAAGGTAGTGGCATATGAGTCTCGCCACCTTAAGTCCTATGAGGCGAATTATCTGACACATGACTTGGAGTTGGTCGCGGTAGTATTCGCACTGAAAATCTAGAGGCATTACCTATACAGTGAGAAGTGTATCATTTGCACAGATCATAAGAGCCTCAAATATCTCCTCACTCAGAAGGAGCTAAATTTTAGGGAGCGTAGATGGGTTGAATTGTTTAAGGATTATGACTGCTCGATTGAATATCATCCTGGTAAGGCCAATGTGGTGGCTGACGCACTGAGCCATAGGGCTATGACGGATCTGAGAGCAATGTTTGCTCATCTCAACTTGTTTGATGATGGTAGTTTATTGGCCAAACTCCAAGTTAAACCATCGTGGGCTGAGCAGATTAAGGGTAAACAGTTGGAAGATGGGTCTTTGGGTCTTCGATTCCAACAGATTGAGAGTGGGGAAACTTCAGATTTTGGACTAAATAGCGAAGGGGTACTGTGTTTCCGTGGGAGAGTCTGTGTGCCAAGAGATACTGATTTGAGGCGGTCTATACTGCGAAAAGCGCATAGTAGTCCCTATCTATGCATCCCGGCGGGAATAAAATGTACCGAGACCTTCGAGAGTCATATTGGTGGCCAGGTCTCAAGCGTGAAGTTACCGACTTTGTGAGTAAGTGTCTGACTTGCCAACAGGTTAAAGCTGAACATCAGTTACCTTCGGGGTTGCTTCAGCCGGTTAAAATTCCACTTTGGAAGTGGGAGAGGGTAACTATGGACTTCGTTAGTGGGCTGCCCCTAACGCCTACTAAGAAGGATGCAGTATGGGTCATAGTGGATCGGTTGACCAAGTCAGCCCATTTCATACCAGTTCGTACTGATTATTCTTTACAGAAGCTGGCTAAATTATATGTGGCTGAGATAGTGAGACTGCATGGGGTACTGGTTTCCATCATAACAGATAGAGATCCTTGTTTCACGTCTCGATTCTAGAAGAAGTTACACAAGGCTTTGGGTACAAGATTGGACTTCAGTACTGCGTTTCACCCCCAGACAGATAATCAATCAGAAAGGGTGATTCAAATACTGGAAGATATGTTAAAGTGTTGTGTAATAGATTTCCGAGGCTGTTGGGAGGATTACTTGTCGTTGGCAAAGTTTGCGTATAACAACAGCTAAAACCAATCTCTTACTCATATGTAGCTTAACGAGTTCTACATGTAGACAACCTCACGTGTTTAGGCAGAAACAAAAGAAGACAGATGGCCTCTGCTACTATATTAAGCATCCAACTAAAAATCAATCGGCAATAGGTGGAGAGATCCAACATGAATAGAAGACAAAGGAAATCTAAGACTTAACATATGTAGGATAACACCACTTTAATAGGGTATCCTTACGTTGTTGAATTAACAAGGTGTACAACTCTTTGTTTGTAGGCACGGCACTGCTCCACTAGGTCAATAATCACCTCCTGCTTAAGTCCCTGAAATTGTAGAAGAAAGATCAGTGAACATGCAAATAGAAAATGAAGTTTAAAAAACTAAAGCATAATGAACACTTAAAGAGGAGAAGAAGAGAAGAAAAAGATAAACTCACCGGTGGAGAAGAGGAACAAAGAACCAGAGGAAAAAGTAAAGTTCAGACAAAAAAGAAAAGGGGAAAAAAAGTCTTCTAATGTCTATTTGGAAAAAGAAATAAAGTCCCTGAAATTGTAGAAGAAAAATCAGTGAACATGCAAATAGAAAATGAAGTTTAAAAAACTAAAGCATAATGAATAATTAAAGAGGAGAAGAAGAGAAGAAAAGATAAACTCACCGGTGAAGAAGATGAACAAAGAACCAGAGGAAAAAGTAAATTTCAGACAAAAGAGAAAAGGGGAAAAAAAGACTTCTAACGTCTATTTGGAAGAAGAAATAGTAAGGTTAAAAAAGTAAAATAAGTTAAAAAAATTTATGCACTGATGTCTGTTCTTTATTGCTTTTCAGAGAAAATCACTTTTTAATGGAAAAGCTCATCTGAAAAGCAATGGAGAACACAGCCTTAGAAAGCTAATGCATAACCCCACCCCAGTTTCTTAATAACTCTTTTATCCAATATGAAAATACTTTTAGAAACATTTACAATCGACTAAATGGTGAAATTAGGCCAAGCTAAATCTTTCAAAATGCTGATATAAAAACCTAATTTTTATAACAATATCTTTAATAAGGATTTTTTTAAGTACTTCAGATTAATTTAAGTAAATTTTAAGTGAATTCTAACGTATTTAAAATAAAATACATGACAATCACAATAAAATATTTCTTGAAAATAAAAGAATATAATAAAATCATAATTTGAGACCTGATATATGACATTTGAAAAGCTCTTATTTGAGTACTTTAAAAAAGGTTTGCCTTTTATTTGAGCACTTTAAAAAGTTTGACTTACATTTAAGCACTTTTGTAAATGTTAAGCATTTTGAAAAGTTTGACCCTTACGTGCGTAATCCCTTAAAAGTTGCGTCTCAATTTAAACATTTAACCTTTACAATTCTATGATTGATTGTTGATATAATGATTTATTTACCCTTCAATTTTTTAAAAAATATTTTAACTTAAAAAAAGAAGAAAATTAAATAAAAGACTAAAATGATATTTTTAAAAAAAATTGGAACACCAAATAAAATATTATGCTTTAATTTTTCAACAAACTAACAGAAGTATTCTTTTTCTTTTTCTTTTCCTAGTATGAAGCCCTCAAATATACCGTAGTTATATTAGACTTTTGACTAAATCTGAAATAAATCCCTTAAACGCGAGACGAACTTTGTTTTTTCATTCACAAGGGAGCAAATCCTTATTAGGTGTTACGTATTTACGTCCCTTAACAAAAGAGAAAAAGCAGAGTGTGAATTCAGTGGATAATAATTATGCCATTTCATGAAATGGTCAGTAAGATCTAGTATGGGATAAGGGAAAGAAGTGAAAAGGTCCCATGATAAACATAAAGATCTATTTACGAAATATAATTACCACTATATGTTAACATATGATACTAAAGAAAGTAGTAGTAGTTCTAATAATTCTAATGTAGATATCAATGTTACTAGTCATAATTCTGATGAAGAAAACACTTCAACAGAAGAGGATGAAAACATAGAAATTCCTGAACCCATGGATACTGAACAAACAGATCCATATGATTATGAAATACCAAAACCTAGGGAAATTGATAAACAAGATCCTTATGGTAAAAGAAAAATAGATTCAGATCTTCAAAAAGATGATTATCTGAGATCTATTAATAAAAATCATGAAAAAGTTGAAAATACAACAAGAATATTAGGTAATCAAATAGAAACTATAGCTACTAATGAAATAAAATCTAAAAACCCAGAAGAATCTAGTCAACCTACACCTATACCATATAAGGTAGATGATTTAAATAAAAGAAATGTTGCTCAAGGAGGAATATATTTAGATTTATCCAATATTCCTTTATCAAATTATGAAAAAACCATAGATGATTAGGCACAATCTATGACTATTGTTGTAAACAACAACAATACTGTTTGGTCAAAAGAAAAGTTTTTAAATTATTTTGTAGGAACATTTCAAGGGGATGTTCTACAATTTCTCAGACGATGGGAAAAATCTTAAAAAGGAAATAAACAAAAGGATCAACTTATTAATCAAATAGGAACCCCTAAAGATTTACTAAAAGGGTTAACCTTAATTCTAAAAATTCTAACCTTAATTCTAAAAACAGAATTTTGTGGTTATACTAATAAAATAGATCAAGATAGCCAATCTAGTTATATCTTGTCAAAATTAAAATTATGTGATATAAGATATTTAGAAGAATTTTCTAAAAAATTTCTTCATGAATATCAAAAGTTAAAAAATGATAGTATAGAATTTTGGAAAAACCAATATTTTCATAAATTACCACCACCTTGGGATGAGATTTGTATTAATAAATACGCTTCTTATATACAAAAACATAGTAGAGATTCTGGAATAGATTTAGCAAATATAGATTCTATAGGCAATAGAATTAATTTTGCTAAAGAGAGAATAATATTACATTGTTTACATAGTAAAGCTGCTAAACAAGTTAAGCATAAGTTAAGTCATAAATATTGTACAAAGATATTAGAAAATGAATGGGAGTTTGGATGTAAACCTATACGTCCTACTACTTATAAAAAACACAAAAAATATAAATTAGCTAGATGGAAACCAGGAAATAAAAATTATACTCATAAAAAGAAAAAATTTGTTAGAAGAAAAACTTCTAATAAACCTAAAAAACAAATATGTAAATGTTTATATGTGATGAAGATGGTCACATAGCAACAAATTGTCCTAACAAAGGAAAAAATGCTAGGAAAATGATTAAAAACCTTGAAGAACAAGATTTAGAAATATGTTTCAATGAAGAAATAAATCCTGTTGAAATATTATATGAATTAATATCATAAACAGATTCAGACACAGATTCTGAAGAATATATTTTTATGTTAGGAAGCAGTTCTAATAATCGATTAGAAGAAATTCCTAAATCTGAACAACAGGATATTAAATTAGAAAATTTAATCAGAGAAGAAACAGACTTTTCTGATGAAATGATAGAAAAAATTACTAAAAACCATATTTCTAAAGAAGAAATTTATAAAATATCTAAGTTTAAAATATGGTCACAAAGACATATAGAAAAAATTAGCGGTAACACAGTCGCTAAGGAAACTAAAGGTGGATTAACAGAAATCCCATTATTTACTAATGATAGAATAAAGAGGATTAAGAAAAAATATCCTCAGGTTAGATATATACATTTAGGAATAATTATGATAACAATCAGAGCCTTATTTAGAAAAGGTCATGATATTCCTATTATAGCAGTATTATTAGATAAAAGATTTGAGAATCCAATAAAAGCACTAATTGGAGGAATTCAATCTAATTTACATACAGTAGTTATAGGATTTAAAGTTAAACCAAATTACTTTATACCAATAACAGACCCTCTGATAAAAGAGTGTCTATGTATTAGAATTCAGACAAAAAATTTCTGATATTAGTGATTTAGCAGAAGATTTAGCAATAAGTTGGACTTCTATTAATGAATATACTAATACGGCAGAAGTAGAAATAAAAGAAATAAATAATAAAATAATTGAGCTTTTTGAGCCGAATAAGTTTGCTACGGAAATTCAACCAAAATTATTACATTTAAAAGACCTATCAATTCCAAAAGACTGGATGATAGCAAAAACTAATAATGTAAGTACTTTTAAACCAGTAAATACTATAGAATATATGTCATCTGGAGATAAGTTATATTTTAAAATTAATATGATAACGAATACAGATGATAATTTAGTTTTACCCTCTAATTCTCAACTAGAGGAAGACGAGGAAAATATAAGTACTTCTATACCAATAGGTATGAAAACAATTCATATTCCTATTTTTCCTACTACACCTAGTAGAAATTCTAGAAACACTAGAATGGAAGATATACAATCCTCAATAGAAGATCTTATTAATTTTCAATCACAAAAAAGTAATACATATATTGAAATTACATTACATAATAAAGAATATAAATCATATTCTTTACATGCTTTATTAGATACAGGAGCTACAACCAGTAGCTGTAAAAAGAATGTTATTCCTGTAGAAAATTGGGAACCTGTAAAAAAGACAATAAAAATTAATGGAATAAATGGTAATAAAACTACTATTTATTATAAAGCAAAAAATATACCAATCTACATTAATAATGTTAGATTTATAATTTCAAAATTATTATGTTTTCCTGATATGTATGGTGATATTTTATTAGGAAATAATTTTATAAATCAATATTTACCATTTTCTATTAATAAAAAATCAGTTATGTTATCTATAGAAAAAACTTCTATAGAAATACCACTAGTGGAAAATCCTAAATTTATTTGTACTAATGATTGCTGATTTTCTTAGCAGACCTTATAGATAGAGGTAAAAAACCTCTAGAAAAAGTTGGAGAATAGACAACTGTCCATAAAAAACCCAACAAAGGGAAAACAATAAGTCCTAAACAAGGATTTATTACTATACCTGCTCAAGTACCATTTTATCCTAACCAGGGATATTATGTACCATATCCAATGGTAAGCCAACCATTTGGAACACAATCACCAAACCTGGTGAGTTATTTTAATTGGTCTCAAGATCCAGATTCAGCATCTCAAATCAGTTATGCTAAAATTATAAAAGAAATAGAAAATTTTTTGAAACAACAACAAATTCCAGAAATAAAATATTTTTATAATCCAAGAATACCTCTGGAATATTATAATTTTATAAACAAAATATGGAAAACTAATATTTCTGAGCAAAGAGCAAACTTTAGGAGAGCTCTTATACAATTTTCATATTTTTTAGTTGAAAAAACAACTAAAGAAAATGAATCCCATGATTTATTACTTAAATATAATCTATTTTATATAGAGATTGGGACGAAATACTAATAGAATATATGGATATTAAGGAGATAAATAATCTTCTTGATATATTCCAATTTTTATTAATAAAGGAACAAACAGTTCTATTATTAATAAAATGTTTAGAATATATCTATATTGTAATATCCTAGATTAGGGGTTATGCGTTTGGAGCATAACTCAAGTGTTAGAAGGCTTTAAGTGTGGTTGAGTGTGTTTTAAGGGTTTTGAGAATCCAAGGATGTAGGAGGAAGTCTTGGAAAAATAATGGAATTTTAAGTCTAAAGGAGAAGCTAGGTGAAGGAGGCCTTAAGGAAAATTTTGGGAGTTCTTGGACATAAGAATCACCTTGGTAAAGTGGCTGGGATGCGCCACTTAGGGCCTTGGTGAATGACGCCATGTGCAGTAGGGTAAGGGCCTTGGTTCGAATCACGTTGGTGGCATAGGAGTGTGTTTTTATTTTTGCTCTTTGCGTCAAAAAGGGAAACTGGGCTAAGGAGGCTTTAAGGGGAATTCGTGAGGGATTTAGGCCACAAGAAATCATGCGGTAAAGTGGCTGCAAGGCGCCACTTAAGGCTTAGGCAAGTGACGCCTCAAGCAATGGGTAGAGGGCCCAGGTTTGAGTTGTGAAGGAAGCAAGAGGGAGCGTTTTATTTTTGTACGGCAAGAAGGCGCTGGGCTAAGGAGGTCTTAAAAGAAATTCTGGGTGAATCATGTCACAAAAAGCGCCTTGGCAAAGTGGCTTGGGGCGTTACCTGAGGAGCAGGGCAGCTTGCGTCAAAGGGTTCCAGCAGGTCTCATGTTCGAGCCTTGTTGAAACACCCCAAACCCGGCCCACGAGCCTGACCGGATCTGGTATGTTCCTTAAGTAAACCGGTTTTCAAATTCTTTGCTACTTAGAGAAAATTTGTAAATTTTAGAAGATATTGTTTTCGATTGGGCTTAGGTTGGGAAACCCATTTAATTAATTTAAAAAAACCCAATTTTATTAAGGTGACAAAAATAATTTTCTTTAGGTTTATAAAATATTTTCACTTAAAATTTAATCCAACAATCATTTGTAACAAAATAATTAAAAAAAATAAAGCAGAAATAAAGAAATCCAACTTGGGCCTTATGGCCTTATTACATCAAATAAAACCCAATATTAAAATTAAATGTTCTAAAACGAAATAAGGTCCAAAATAAATAAAATCTTCAAATTGATGCATGGCCACCTCAAGGTCTACCGTCCCGGTCCGTCACTGTTCATCACCTAAAAATAGTTCCCACAACGGGGTGAGTCAACAGACTCAATGTGTACAACATACTAACATCCAACAAATCAGGCATACATGTTCATGTCAAATTCATATTCATATCAAAATAAATGATGCAACCCAACCCAAGCCTAATGGTTCATCCGCTACACACCACCCGTACCTGCCAGTCACACCGTGGGGACTACTAAGTCAACCCTCCATCCGCTACACACCATCGAAGGCAGTCGCTGCAGTCGACGTGCTCATCGCCCATATACGTTGTGTCATTAGACACTATAGTCAAATTTATACGTTGTGTCATTAGACACTATAGTCAAATATTGTAACCGAAGTTACCAAAATTCCGCAATGTGACCGTAGTCAACATATTTCGTTGGTGAGACCGTAGTCATCACCTTCAATTCTCCCTTCACATATATCCCGAATGCCCCAATTATTTTATATCATGCATAATTTATTTCTTATTCGTGTTACTTATTCAAAATATATCACATTCATAATCCTATCAAAAGTAGGAAACGTACCTGAGTACTTTTGCCACATTTGTGGTACTTAGCCACATTCTCATTCTTATGCACATTCATATATTAAAATAATTATTGCCATAATATATTGAAAGTTAGTGTGAGTACACACCTGATTCGCTTAATAGGTTCCTTGAAATCCCGAAGAGTGATCTACTGCCTTAGATCTCAAATTCCTACATTTGATTAATCACTTACTAATTTAGTAAAAATCCATTCGGCCATAAATCCAAATCCTAGTAGGATTAGTATTCTTAAAACTTACCTTGAAATTCTCAAATCCCGAAATCCTTGTATCCCTCTGTCGAAATCCCTATAACTACATGTTAGATCAATTTCTAACATTTATTCGCAACAAATAACCCTTAGCCGAATGTTAAATATGACTTACCTTAGATTCTTAAATCCTGAAATTCACCGAATAACTAGGGAACACGCGGCTTATGGTGTACCTTCGGGAAAAGAACTTCTCCTTCCTTGTAGTCGACACTTAGTAAATCCCGAAAGATCTCTTCGGCAATAGATATTAAGGGTATTAGAATCTTAATTTCGACAGCCTTAAAAGAAATAGAATGAGAATCTAACCTAATCTTACCCTTACTGAAGAATTTGATGGAATTCTTGCTTGAACCCTTAGCAGTATTCGGCTATGGCTTTGATGTGGATAACAATTTCGGCTCTTGAGGCTTAGGGAGAAATCGACTAGGGCTATTGGTATCTTCGGCTTTTGATTGTGTTTGTAATAGAAGAAGAAAAGAAAAGAGAAAAAGAGAATAATGGCAGAGAAAATTCGGCAGAGAGAAGAGGAGAAACTTTAGAGAATTTCGGCAGAGGTTTTCTTGAAAAGAAAAGAATGAACGAAGAATAGCCTTACTCTTCCTTTTATAGCCAAAATTACTAGCTAGAGTCCTTTACTTGGCCACCACTCTTCTATTTTGATAGCTTTATCCCTTGATTTATCACTTTAATAAAACTTAATCCAATAATTATCTCTTATCTCTTAATAAAAATAATACTAATAATAATCCTCTTTTATCTCTTCCTTATCTATCAAAATAAAAGAATTAATATCCACATTTATCTCCTAAAAATAATCTAAAATAAATCCATTATTATCTCTTCAAAATAATCCAAATAAAAATCCTTTATTATCTCTTCGAAATAATCCAAATAAAAATCCTTTATTATCTCTTCGAAATAATCCAAATAAAAAGCTTCTATTTATCACCTTATTAATCACATATTTATGAAAATAAAACACCTCCTTTTCTAGAAGCATGTGCCGTCCACCTCAGCCTTCTGGAAGCTAAAATAAAACCTTATTTATTTGCTACCCAAGTGACTCGAACCCAGGCCCATTCCTCTTGCACATGGCGCCATTTCCATAGGCCCTAAGTGACATCTTTAGGCCACTTTTCCAAGCCTGTTTGTGTGCCAAATTTTACCAACTTTTTCTTTTAAGGCCTCCTTGCCCTAATTTCCTATTTTAATCTTTAAAATTCGACATTTCTAGGTCATTTCTAAGTTTCCTAAAATTTTCGATCGGCTCTGTAAACTTGCCATTTGCTTACATTTCCAAGTTTCCAAAAATGTTCACTTTCTATTTTTGAATCATTTCCTTACATTTCCAGGTTTCCAAAAATGTTCACTTTCCTCTTTTAAACTTAACATTTCCATACATTTTCAGGACATTTCCCTACATTTCCAAGACAAGACATTTCTTTACATTTCCTTACATTTCCTTGCATTTCCTTACATTCCCTTACATTTCCTTACATTTCCATACATTTCCATACATTTCCTTACATTTCCTTACATTTCCTTACATTTCCTTATTTCTAGAATTCACATAACACATTCATACATAATTCATAAAACATGCCATTTTACCACATGGTTCCTTGTGTCATGCTTCACACGGAGTTTCTTTTCAAGCCTCATTTACCTAGCTCCCCTTTTTACTTAGAAACCAATAATTTTTCTAAGCTTTCTCTTCCATCCTAGAATTTTAAAAACCCTTAATACACTTCCAAACATTGCCAAAACCTACTAACTCATGAATTATGCACAAACGCATAACCCCTAATCTAGGATGTTACAGTTCTACCCTCCTTAAAAATAATTTCGTCCTCGAAATTACTTATTAACAGTCGTACAATCCTTCTCAACGTACTATGCTTACGCTGCGCACTCTGATCTTAATAGAACCATCATACTTTCTAGGCACAATCTCTAAGTTCACATCCCTTAGAACTCATTTTCTAACGTCGCGATTTAATCTGATTTAAAAGTTTTATACATTAGTACTTGTTTCACTTATTACCCGCGAAGAAGTTTTATGAAAAGAGTTTTAGGAGTGGTTCTTTCGTATTCATACATGCACATAGTCTTTACATTCATTCATCCATCAAACAATTATGAACTTTCGTTCATTCAGAGAAACGTTGTAGTTTTCATTGTTGTTGTTTTTCCACTACCCAGGGGTATTTTCGTAATTTGTCTTACAGGGGTATTTTCGTAATTTTTCAAAAATAAAAGTTCTCTGATGATTTTGTCAAAAAGTATTTTGGAACTTTTAAATTCTCGGGGTATTTTGAAAAATTTGGAAATTCGGGGGTATTTCGGTAATTTTGAAGCTCGAGGGTATTTTGGTAATAAACCAGGGTAAATTTGTAAAGTTTGATAATTCCGGGGTATTTCCAAATGTTGCAAAACTTTGAGGGTTCTTTTTGAGAATTTGTTTTCCAAGTTGATGGTGTTGCAAAAATTTTAAAAATCAGGGTCATTTTGGTAATTTTGTAGGTTAGGGGCAATTTTGTAATTTTACCAAAATCAAGGTATTTTGATATTTGCAAAATAAGATTCTTGGGTGCTTTTGTAAAGTAAGGAAAATTTTATTGAAATCGGGGTGGTACAGAAATTTTAGAAACCAAGGGCATTTTTGTAATTTCGCCACTAGGGGCATTTTGGTAATTTTTGTAAATCAGGAATTTTTCGGAAAATTTTGTAAAAGTAGTTCTCACAAATTATAAGGGTAATTTTAAGAGTTTTAAAACTAGGGTTTTCATAAAAACATGGCTAGTCCCTTTCGGGTTTTGGTTATTGGGTTTAGCCTATGAATAAGTCCTCATGGTTAGGGTGAACCGTAGCTACGCACCAGGTAGGATTCCTGCGAAGAGGAGGTGAGTCACTAGGACTACTTAAGTACCAGGCTCTTCCGGATCCAATCCTAGACATGCGCACAATGGTTACCACACCCTAACTTAGTGACTTAGCCATAGGTTTGTTAAGTGCATTAAGTCTTATGTATTTGTGTTTGAGTAGACTAGTCCTACGGTTCAATAGATTCTAGTTCACTAATCTACGTTCCATTCCATTTCTACCCTTCTACAATTCACAATATAAATCACACAAAGGATAGGGGTACTTACCTGATGGACTGCGGGTCGGAGACTTAGGTGCCATGCCAGAAAACCTGCTTATTTCATAAAATACTTTCATAAAACCCATTTAGGCTCGCTTTGAAAATGTTTTGGGCCTTAGCCCACAGGCCGAGAGTTTTAAAACTGGCCTCTGATACCAAACTGAAACACCCCAAACCCGGCCCACGAGCCTGACCGGATCTGGTATGTTCCTTAAGTAAACCGGTTTTCAAATTCTTTGCTACTTAGAGAAAATTTGTAAATTTTAGAAGATATTGTTTTGGATTGGGCTTAGGTTGGGAAACCCATTTAATTAATTTAAAAAAACCCAATTTTATTAAGGTGACAAAAATAATTTTCTTTAGGTTTATAAAATATTTTCACTTAAAATTTAATCCAACAATCATTTGTAACAAAATAATTAAAAAAATAAAGCAGAAATAAAGAAATCCAACTTGGGCCTTATGGCCTTATTACATCAAATAAAACCCAATATTAAAATTAAATGTTCTAAAACGAAATAAGGTCCAAAATAAATAAAATCTTCAAATTGATGCATGGCCACCTCAAGGTCTACCGTCCCGGTCCGTCACTGTTCATCACCTGAAAATAGTTCCCACAACGGGGTGAGTCAATAGACTCAATGTGTACATCATACTAACATCCAACAAATCAGGCATACATGTTCATGTCAAATTCATATTCATATCAAAATAAATGATGCAACCCAACCCAAGCCTAATGGTCCATCCGCTACACACCATCGAAGGCAGTCGCTGCAGTCGACGTGCTCATCGCCCATATACGTTGTGTCATTAGACACTATAGTCAAATTTATACGTTGTGTCATTAGACACTATAGTCAAATATTGTAACCGAAGTTACGAAAATTCCGCAATGTGACCGTAGTCAACATATTTCGTTGGTGAGACCGTAGTCATCACCTTCAATTCTCCCTTCACATATATCCCGAATGCCCCAATTATTTTATATCATGCATAACTTATTTCTTATTCGTGTTACTTATTCAAAATATATCACATTCATAATCCTATCAAAAGTAGGAAACGTACCTGAGTACTTTTGCCACATTTGTGGTACTTAGCCACATTCTCATTCTTATGCACATTCATATATTAAAATAATTATTGCCATAATATATTGAAAGTTAGTGTGAGTACACACCTGATTCGCTTAATAGGTTCCTTGAAATCCCGAAGAGTGATCTACTGCCTTAGATCTCAAATTCCTACATTTGATTAATCACTTACTAATTTAATAAAAATCCATTCGGCCATAAATCCAAATCCTAGTAGGATTAGTATTGTTAAAACTTACCTTGAAATTCTCAAATCCCGAAATCCTTGTATCCCTCTGTCGAAATCCCTATAACTACATGTTAGATCAATTTCTAACATTTATTCGCAACAAATAACCCTTAGCCGAATGTTAAATATGACTTACCTTAGATTCTTAAATCCCGAAATTCACCGAATAACTAGGGAACACGCGGCTTATGGTGTACCTTCGGGAAAAGAACTTCTCCTTCCTTGTAGTCGACACTTAGTAAATCCTGAAAGATCTCTTCGGCAATAGATATTAAGGGTATTAGAATCTTAATTTCGACAGCCTTAAAAGAAATAGAATGAGAATCTAACCTAATCTTACCCTTACTGAAGAATTTGATGGAATTCTTGCTTGAACCCTTAGCAGTATTCGGCTATGGCTTTGATGTGGATAACAATTTCGGCTCTTGAGGCTTAGGGAGAAATCGACTAGGGCTATTGGTATCTTCGGCTTTTGATTGTGTTTGTAATAGAAGAAGAAAAGAAAAGAGAAAAAGAGAATAATGGCAGAGAAAATTCGGCAGAGAGAAGAGGAGAAACTTTAGAGAATTTCGGCAGAGGTTTTCTTGAAAAGAAAAGAATGAATGAAGAATAGCCTTACTCTTCCTTTTATAGCCAAAATTACTAGCTAGAGTCCTTTACTTGGCCACCACTCCTCTATTTTGATAGCTTTATCCCTTGATTTATCACTTTAATAAAACTTAATCCAATAATTATCTCTTATCTCTTAATAAAAATAATACTAATAATAATCCTCTTTTATCTCTTCCTTATCTATCAAAATAAAAGAATTAATATCCACATTTATCTCCTAAAAATAATCTAAAATAAATCCATTATTATCTCTTCGAAATAATCCAAATAAAAATCCTTTATTATCTCTTCGAAATAATCCAAATAAAAATCCTTTATTATCTCTTCGAAATAATCCAAATAAAAAGCTTCTATTTATCACCTTATTAATCACATATTTATGAAAATAAAACACCTCCTTTTCTAGAAGCATGTGCCGTCCACCTCAGCCTTCTGGAAGCTAAAATAAAACCTTATTTATTTGCTACCCAAGTGACTCGAACCCAGGCCCATTCCTCTTGCACATGGCGCCATTTCCATAGGCCCTAAGTGACATCTTTAGGCCACTTTTCCAAGCCTGTTTGTGTGCCAAATTTTACCAACTTTTTCTTTTAAGGCCTCCTTGCCCTAATTTCCTATTTTAAACTTTAAAATTCGACATTTCTAGGTCATTTCTAAGTTTCCTAAAATTTTCGATCGGCTCTGTAAACTTGCCATTTTCTTACATTTCCAAGTTTCCAAAAATGTTCACTTTCTATTTTTGAATCATTTCCTTACATTTCCAGGTTTCCAAAAATGTTCACTTTCCTCTTTTAAACTTAACATTTCCATACATTTTCAGGACATTTCCCTACATTTCCAAGACAAGACATTTCTTTACATTTCCTTACATTTCCTTGCATTTCCTTACATTCCCTTACATTTCCTTACATTTCCATACATTTCCATACATTTCCTTACATTTCCTTACATTTCCATACATTTCCTTATTTCTAGAATTCACATAACACATTCATACATAATTCATAAAACATGCCATTTTACCACATGGTTCCTTGTGTCATGCTTCACACGGAGTTTCTTTTCAAGCCTCATTTACCTAGCTCCCCTTTTTACTTAGAAACCAATAATTTTTCTAAGCTTTCTCTTCCATCCTAGAATTTTAAAAACCCTTAATACACTTCCAAACATTGCCAAAACCTACTAACTCATGAATTATGCACAAATGCATAACCCCTAATCTAGGATGTTACACTTGTTGGCAGCAGTAAGTGCTTTTATTTTTGCTTTGGCGTCAAGGAAGAAAGGTGAGAAGAGGTTGGACGGCAATTGGACTTTTAATTGGAGGAGGATTGAGCTTAGTTCTCCTATTAATTTTTCGGCTAAGGTAGGATAAATGTGTTTAATTTATTTTATCTATTTTAGATAGGTAGATAAGAGATAAATGAGGTGATAAAGTATTGTTTTATTTTTTTTTTTTATAAGTGATTAAGAGATAAAATAGGAATTTGGTGAGGGATAATGTGAAGGATTATTTTATTTGTTAAGATAATATGGGAGAAAACTTTGGAATTTGATAGGAGGAGAGGTGGTGGCCGATTGAGGGGCTCTTTGTGTTGGTAAATTCGGCCATGGGGGGAGTTAAGTGCCGAATTTCTTTTAGTGAAAGCATCCATCTCTTTGCCGAAAATCCTCTACTCTTCTCCTCTTCTTCTTATTTTCTTGGAACCCCAAATTCCTTCCTATTTCTTTGAAAGCCGAATGCCCTTGTCATTGAAAGTGATAGCCGAAACTTTGCTACCATTGTACTCCATTGCCGAAATCAGCTAAGCTTCACACTTCCTCCATCTTTTTGTTAAAACCTCAAGGCTAGTCTTTCTTCTTATTCATTGAAGCCGAATATCCCTATATTGGTAGCCATAGCCGAATCTCTAAGGGACTGTCGACTTTTCTCTTGTAGTCTCTCCAAGCGACATAGTGGTAAGTATGATCCTCCTTAACAATCGGGTTTCCTTCTCTTTTCTCTTAGTATGCCGAAATCATATAGTTAGGCCTTAGGGATGGCCGAATGTGCTTTAAGTTTTGTGATGTGTTTCTGTGAAGGTAGCTAAGCGATAAGAAGCATCAAAGGAGTTCTTTTGGAATTTGATTCTTCGAGGTAAGCCTATGAGGTATTCGGCCATAGGCCACTTTCGTAAGTTTTGGATGTTAGCCGATTCTAACATGTGCCAAATAGGGATTTCGACAGTTTCAACAGCAAGGGTGGTGATTCGGGATTTAGATTAATAAGGTAAGTGGTTGCTAATATTCGGCCATAGGCCATATTTGGTATAAGTGATGACCGGTTGTGTACTTTGGTTTTAGGGCCAAATCGACAGGCATAAGGGCAAGTTTCAAGGTTCAGATACCTTTTGGTAAGTATGTTAAATTATAGTTTATTCGATTAAGATCTCGTATATGGATGATTAACCGTTTGATGCTGATTAAGTGTTGTCGATGGATTCGAGTGCCAGTCAAGGAGTTCAAGGGGTAGTCCCTATCCCTAAGTTTAAGAGGAGATCTATTTCTGCAGTTCGGGATTGGCCACCGGGGTGTGGACCAGCGTCAGAACAGGAAAGTAGGCAGATAGCCGTGGTATCGCTTAGTGATAGCATCGGGATCGAGAGCGTAGTTCTTCAAGTTATAAGGTGTGTAGTTAGCCTACCGTTTTCCGGGTTTATGATTGTATGTGATATCTGTATGTGTGTTATGAATGTGCTAATTAGTGCAGTGGAAATTGTGATATGGATACCCTCAAGGGGTACTTCAATAATCCGGTAAGTACTCAATCTGATGAAATGTGACTATTGTTATGAATATGTGATAATTTGCTAAATAACATGTACATGCATTATCATGGCACTATTTTATGTTGCATGTGCATGGGTGGGATATGATATGAAAGAAGGACAGGGTGTACTTCGAGTACGTGGTTTGATGAATGGCTCTGTGCCTCATCGTGGTTGATATCGGCTATGTGCCATATCGTGGTTACTGATGGCTTTATGCTCACCGTGGTTTTGATGATAGCTTCGGCTACATCGTGGATTGACGTTGACTGAGGTCACGTTGTGGATTATTTGCGATTAAGTTCGCGTGGACGGCATTTGTTGCCTTATTGGAGCAAAAAGGGGAGGGTGATTTAATAATCCCCTGGTGTGTGGCAGGCTGGATACAGGGGTGTGTAGAGGATGGACCCTAGGCTGGGTTGGGCTTCATAATTGCATAATTTTGTATATGAATAAATGTGGAAATGGGCCAAGCCCAGTATGATATGTGGATTAATGTGAAAGTGGGCCAAGCCCAGTATGTGATGTGGATTAACGTGGTAATGGGCCAAGCCCAGTATGTGGAAACATGTGGTTAATTACACTATTATAAGAATGTGATAAGGATATGGGCCAAGCCCAATAAGTGAAATTATATGAATAAGATGCATTGATTTATGATATGTGGGTATATATGTGGTTGATATGTGGGTGGAATTCAGTGGTCTAATTGCACACTGAGTCTGTATGACTCACCCAATTTTTATCAACATCGCAGGTGATGCTTGGACCGGGTTTGGAGTGGATACAAGGTGGCCCATGCAGAAGACGTTGTGTTCCTTATTTTATATAATTTATGTTTTCAGTATTTTAAATATCCATTTGTTGTAATAAAGGCCTTAAAGTATTTGAATTTTTGTTATGTTTAAGTTGGATTTATAAGTAAGTTCATATCTTGCAAGTTTTATTTTAAAAGCTATTTATATCTTAAAAGCTATATTAAAGTTTTGAATCCGGTATTTTTATAACAAGTTAATTTTTTTTTTCTTCTTTCTTAGAATGTTTTAAAATTACGAAAGTGTTTTATTAAAGGCAACAAATTTTTAACGGTTTTTACTTTTAAGTAAGAATATTTTCAAACGTTTTCCGCAGTGGCATTTCAAATTCGGTCGTAGTGAATGGGTCGGGTTTGGGGTGTTACATATATAATAAATGTAGACAAATTCTACCACCAGATATTTTTACGAAAATAAATAGAGCTAGTTGCAACCAGCAAGCTCAATTTAAAGAAACTTTTTCAAAATACTTTTTACAAGCTTATGTTTTTACTAATGATATAGGATAACAATTTCCTACTATCAAATTTAGGCTAGATCATGAACCATTTGATATAACCAATATTGAATGGGGATTTGTTAAAGAAATAACAGTCCAAAATCTTTCTTTTTATCTACTAAAAGATTTTCCTGCTATAGTAAAATCTAGATTAATAAATTTTCCTAATATAGATGATTTTGTCTATTATTTTCATATAGAAATAAATAGTTTTATTGGTATAGCTGCAAAAAAAAAATTTTATCAGCCATATCAAATTTGGAATATTCGTACAATGCTTTGGGGAAGATCCCTCTCAGCAGTAAATGAAGATAAACAACACTTGGCAAACACCATTGACAAGTGTTACAATGATTTTTCTAATTATCAAATCCAAGCCGGAATTGATTTGATGACCAAGGCCCAGTATCTACTTCAACAAAACACTTACATATTCTGGACCGATGGCAAAATAATTTTAGCGCATGACACTGAAAAAAACCAGGAAGAAAGAAATGAAGAGTCCGTTCAGTTATTAAGAAAAATAGCTGACATGGAGATCGACGATTTTCTGATAACGGAAATCAAAGACACGTGGGAAAGCTAGAATTCACCAATTCCTTCACCAGAGTCATTACATCTTGATGAAATCAAGGAAATGAATCTCAGAAACATCCAAGAAGGATAACAACAAAACACAACATCTAAGAAAGGAGCATTCAATTTTGGAGGCGATGTGAAAGGAAGGAAATCTATTCACCATCACCATCCATAAATGTCCATAAACAAATGAGACAAAAGATGATGAAAGCATGATGGAAGCAACAATTAATGCATGAGAAACGTGGAAACAACCACAAAATTAGAAGACTACGTGAAAACAACCATCAAGTCAACATTTATTTCAAGAAGGCTACGTGGAAGCAATCATTTAGCCGGCATTAAAGTCATCCTTGTCAGAATACTGTGCGGATTTGAATTGTAAATAAATTAGAGTCTAAAATTTGTATTATAAATAGGCATTGTGATAGCCTAAACAAAGCATCGAATCGGGAAATGACATCAAAAAACTTTCTTTTGTATACTTACTCTCTTGCTTAAAAAACCATAAAAATCTTTCTTGATTATATTTGTAAATTATCCCTATAAATTATCTTACTATCCTTTTGTGAAATAAAATTCTACGATATTAATATAACTATACAGGATTGACTTCCTACATCTAGAGAGTGAGGGAAGAGGCAAATTGTGCCTTGAGGAGTAGGAAACTTGGGTTGCAAGTTCTCTGAAGTAATGTGGGAAGAAGCTTTTTCAATTGCAAAGGCAGGCTGGAAATTGAGGAGATTAAAAGATAGGCATTGATGGAAGCAGAGATTCTAAACCGAAATAAAAAGTGATGAGTTTGAGACTGATGAGTACTAATATTAGAAGACATGATACTGCAAATAATGGGTTATGTTTAGCTTAAGAGTATACATAGTATTAAAAATAATTATTAGTCATTACTAATTCATTTATGTAGCAGATTTCTTCTTTCTTTAGGTAATAAAATCATAATAATTATACCATTTCTCAAAAATAGCAGCAAGCGAGACCGAATTGATGATTGCAATGCTTACCACTTCTCATACAGGAACATTGTTAGCTTTACATACAAATCTTCAACCAGATTTCAAGAGGCAGTCCAAAGCCAGAACACTGCATTTATTTACAACACCCATCACATATTTGATTTTTACTTCCAACACAAAGCCAAATTAAAATGCTCCATAGCAAGGAGACCTAATCTGCTTTATTTATATATTATATTGTTCATCCTCGCAATCAACCAGACCCTTAAATGTATACTACCAGTACCCTACGAGCGCAACCAGGGATTAAGCTTTAATCATCACTGGCCAAGGGAACAGATTTTACCTGAAAAAAGAACACAAGCATGCTTAAGTTTTATTATAATCCGCAACGAGATTCAGAAGTAGAGTTGCCAACATCAGGCCATTAACTCTAAAAGAGGGAACAAAGTCCACTTACCAATTCACGGAACTTGAGGATGTAGAACATTTCAAGATATCTTCGGGTCTCACGCCTCTCGAGTTTTGAGACGTACTTCCAGAAACCATATACTCCAGCCAATGTCATCAGCCTTTCAGAATAAATTTTCCATGTATACCTGAAGTACAAAAACCCTTGCTTAAGCTCCGCATCGATGGTAGAGAGAATGGAATTCTAAACTCTAAATGTAAATTAGAAGAAACACGCACCTTTCATAGATCCTCTTAAGCCCTCCATCAGATATTTTAGTCCAGTGGCTTGGGTCCTCCTTGCAACGTTCAAAGAAAGTTGCCAGGAGTTCAGCGGTCTGGTCAGGGTGGTATGGATCAATATGGAACCCTGATATACCATGTTCAATAATCTCTGCCGGACCACCATGCAATGTGGCAAACGTTGGAAGGCCACATGTCATGGCTTCCACCACTGTAAGTCCAAAGGCTTCGTAGAATGCAGGCTGAAAAACGAGAAGGGGTTAATTTATTAGAAATCTCAGGAGGTTGTAACACGTTAGAATCATATTGCTACGGAGCACATACCTGAACAAATATACCCTTTGAGTCAGCTATGTAGCGATAGAGCTCACCATTGCGTGCTCGATTTGTTTGGGCTGCTATCCAACGAAATTGACCATCTAATTTATACTCTTTCATAAGGTCATGCATCTTTTCAATTTCTGCTATCTCTTCTCTGTCTTTGGACTTCTTTTCATCAATGTAACCAGCAACAACAACGAGGTTTGCTAATTCCCTCAGCTTGTTATTCTTAGCATACAACTCTACCAATCCAGTCATGTTTTTAACTCGATCCAGCCTTGCCATGGAAAAGATTAAGGGCTTTGACCGATCACTCAAAGTACCACTGCACATTGAAGATGAAATTTGCATCACAAACTTGGCAAAACAAGAAAATTTCATCATAGACTCATGCTGCAAAATTTTGCAACAAGGCAAAATGTCTAGTTTCAATTTGATGTCAACTACTAAGGTTCTTGAAAGTAGATATCAAAATGTAACTTCCTTTTCTTGGCAACCAACATTCTTGATTATATTTAATAAATAGCAAAAAGAGAAAGGAAAAAGAATATTTATAAGTGCTTCAGCAAATAAAACATTATGGTAGAACAAGCAGATCAAAATGTTATTAATTCAAAGATTATGCTCTTCTAGACATTAATGTATAAGGTACAACAAATAATGAATGAACAAACTCACATGTGTTCATCATTCTGCTTAGGATCAAACAACAATTCTTCTATTGAGCCATGCAGTGCCGTAAGTCTCTTTTCCTTTTCAGAGTATGGAAAATAAATGCACATATCTGCCCCGGGAGATACAATATTGAACTTCGGATCAAAAACATCAATGCCATGAACCACTCGATACAGCCCTGGAAGAGTAAAAGCAGTATGGCTCTCATACTGACCAACAGTATTCTTCCTGAAGCCCAAAAAAGAAAGAAAAGTGTGATAAGCAATTGATATAAAGTGAAAAACAACACTTCGCTCATATTTTACCCAAGGGATCCATCTCCTTACTATAGGAAAGCAGCTGACCTGAAGTTTATTAAGATAAACAATGTTCTTAAAACATATTAAGATAAAATAATGATAATGGCATGTCCATACCAAAATGAACGGTAATAATACTAGTCCAGTAAATAAATAGTATATTCTACAGTAAAAGGAGAGAACTTACGTTCCTGCAATCTCTTGGTATGTGCTGGTGATAATAAAATCAGCATTATTCATGGCTATTAAGTCAGCAGTAAACTGACAAGAGAAGTGATATTTCTCGTCGAACTTTTTCCAATATATATCTGAATCTGGATATTTTGTTTTCTCCAAAGCATGGGCAATGGTACACTGCAAAAAGTATAATTTACACGTTGAAGATTTAGTAACGAAGCTTTCAGCAAAAGTAAAAGGCAAAGAGTGGAGGGAAAGGGACTTGGGACAGGGGAGGGACAAACCTGTGTGACGCCCATTTTGTAAGCCAACAAAGATGCAACCAGGTTTCCGTCACTGTAGTTTCCTATAATAAAATCTGGAATACCCTGCAACTCTGCTGCAATTTCACTTGCTACGTCCTGATTAGATATACAAATAGGAAAGCAAGTTATGAAAGAAGATTAAGAAAGAAAGAAAGAAAGACCCTATAGAGAAGTACAAAGAAAACGTCCTCCTAATTTGTTGTGATTGTTGAAAAATCTTCAATGTTTTTTCCTTCAAAAAAAAAAAAAAATTCAATAGCCTTTGAAACTTTGAAAGGGAAAATGATTTACCTCCGCATAAGTCTCCAGATAAGGCCATACATCAAACCTTGATATCCATTTACGAAGAACTCCATGTTCTGACCTAAAAGGAACTCGCAGAATATGAGTATGCTCTGTCCCACTGACTCTTTCCAGCCGCAGATTGCAACTAGTTCCCTTCGCATCAGGTATTAACCTGGTCACCTTGAACAACAAGGAAAAATGTGTCAAATTTACATAGGCAAAATATAAGTGTTGAAAACAAAATAAAGCAATCTGGCATCTAGTTAGTATACTTACAATAAGAATTCTGGGAGTAATATCAAGTCCTTGCCTCTTTATCCTTAGAAGCATTTCATTCTCTAAGGCTCGCACTTGGTCCAGTATATAAACAACCTACACATTAAATAAGAAAAATGGAGATCTTAAATGAAGATATTTACATATACATTATCCTACCAGTTAAACATCAGATTCACTACAAACCTGACCACCAGTGTCGGGCAAACCTAATACATTTGCTTGCCCAAAGTATCCATGTGGAGACAAAATGACAACATTAAACACCATAGGCACTCTCCCAAGGAATGTCTCTAATATAGAGGGATCAGGAGCCTGAAGGATGTCCAAGAGAAGATGCATCGTCTCCAGAACATGAGCAGCAGTATCTCCCCATCCTCTCTCAAAACCCATTCCTTGTAATCTGCATTCATAAAACAAGGAAAAACAGACAGAGATGTCAACAACTTTATTGCTCTGCCACTACCAATATGCTGATAGACTCCTTGAAACAAATCTATATGTATGTATTGAATGTATATACAAATAGAACACAAATAGAAACTCACTCGTATTCAAACTCAGAATATGGTGCATCAGGTGAAAGCTTAGCAAGATGATCTTCTGCCTTAGCCAGAGCAGCTTGAAGTCGGGGTATACTCTGTATCCGATCATTCAACATCAATGCCTACAGAGAAACCTTCATTAGTTTATCTTGTTATGAAAATTTCATCACAAAATAGATACTCCGACATATTCCTTTCCAAAGCTGATAATGCGTCACCACACATAAAACAAGGCAAAATTTTCTTTTCCTAAAATCTAAAGGAACATAACACATAACTAGTGAAGTTGCAACTATGGTAAGGGGTTTAAAGGAAATCCATCTGATGAATACTTACATGCCCTTTATATTTGTGGGCTCTCAGGAAATTAAGTAAAGGCTCCAAAGAATCTTTGTTACGGAACATGTTTGAAGAAAGGTGACGGTTGAGGAATTGAACGCCATTGCCAATGGATGAAGAGCGGTTGGGCCGAGGAAAGGATGCATTGAATGGCTCAAAATCAAGCTCAAGCACAAAATGGTTGTCCTCCCTACGCAATGTGTAAAAAGAAAAATCTCAATGAGTTATGACTTATGAGGTAGGACATACATAACCAAGTACTATGAATCTATTGACTTCAAAGAAACAATAAACGCAACTTACAAAGAACAGAAAATAAGCTTACCCCACATCTGCAAGTGCTTCTTTGAAGCGAAGATATTCGGACACATCCAGTTGCTCCACGCTGAGTTCATGAACATTGACTCGTACGTATTCCCAAACACCAGGTCTTGGGCGAACTGCTATAGCCACGTATGGAGGCAGAATTATGGCCTCCTGTAGTTATTAAAAAAAAAAAAAACCCCCAACAATTTAGTATATTAAATACAATAACATAATCGAGACCGTACATATTCAATTTGACAGACGTTAAAAGCTTACCTAGTACAAAGGCTGAAAGTTAGGCGTGAAAATTAAATAGCATTACTACTAAACTTCAGTTTACATACACTCCTTTAAAGACGCAGCATCGAGGTAAGGAAAGAACATAAAACACATCCAAAAATTCATTTGTAAATTGAATTAGAGTAAATTTAGGAAAACAGAATCTTAAAAAAAAAACCCTAGAAGTTCAACTGAAACTGAATAGTACAAAAATAATTTAGCTGAAAAAACAATTAAGCATTTAAAAAGTATTAGATACTTTATTTACTGCGTCATGAATCACGGACGAAAATTAAATAAATATCTAAAAAAGTCGTTTATCCTTTTTAATATATAGAAGCTAACAATATCTTAAAAATTAATACGATAATTAAGGGAGGAAATGACCTGTGCAGATTTAAGGACTTCGCTAAAGGGACCATCACTTAGCTTCTCTCTAGCTTTGTCGTCGACTACAACATTTTCCAGTTCATCGATCAAAGTATGCGGTTGCAGTATTCCTTTTCCCTGCGCCACGTACCTTCAAAATTCCACAACCCTAAACTTCAGTAACATATCTTCCTTTCCTTTCCTTTTACTTTTCATCGTTTTCCCATAAACCAAATAGAGACTACAAAATTTAAAATCCGGAAAAGAAAAGAGAACAAGGTGATAGGAACTGTAAAATCGCGGAAGAGCGCACCTGGAGAGAAGAGCAACGAGCTCGTTACGATGAGCAGAAAGCGTGTCCTCCACGCGGTCCCTCATGCTAGGACTTCGACCGAGCTTAGGATTCGCCATCGTTAAACTTCGTATCTACTCTGTTACTGCTGTTGAAGTGAACTATTATTGATTGCAAAGAAAAAAAGTGAAAAGAGTTTTTATGATAAATCAGTGAGTTCGAGTGAGCTTTGAGGCAATCGTTGCGGTTACATATATAATATAGATCAGCGCGATGAGGGGATGACGGACGCAGCTGATGGTTTTACCCTTTGTTCATTGGATTTGCGACACGTTGAAATAAATTGTAATGAAGGCGAATGTCCAAGTTGCCGCATCATGATGTTGAAACAAAAATTGGATAATTTATTATTTAGTCCCTCAATTTTTCAGATGTTTGATTTTTGCCATTAAAAACTTTGTAGTTGAAAAATGATCGATCTTAATTTTTATTGGTAAGAATATAAAAAAAAAGGAATAACTATTTGATGCCTAATTGGATAGAAGAGAAGTTCATTTTCTATACGTTTCTTCAAAAACAACGTAAGATAATAAAAGTAAGACAAATTGACTCCACTAAAATTTATTAAAATTGTGCTTGCAATTAGGAGCCTATAGGATATTTGTAAATTCTAGAATCTATAAATTTGCTTAAAAATTTGACACATTAATTACAAAATATATAAAATTTTATTTAATGTAGGATTTAAATACACCATCTTTGACCATTAAAACTATACTTTAATTATCAAAACTAATTCTCAACTTTCATTAAAGTTTACACAAACTAATAAATAACTACAAAATATCAATAAAATGATTTTTAAAATTAAATAAAATAATTAATAATAAAATTTAATATAGTATTTAAATAATTAATAACTAATTTAAATATGTTTAAAAATAATTTGTCAAAAATATATCCCATTTAACATCTTATTCTATTAAATCTCATATAACTTCTCTTAAATCTTATTCTTTTGTATTTGTAAACCTAACCGAACAAAAATACAGAGTCGTCAAAATTTTTAAATTTACAATTATCCCTTTTATTATTTGATCAATTAAATTAGTTAATATTTTTAAAACAAAAAAGAATAATATTTATATAATTAAAATAAATATTATGATATATTGTATCATATAAAATAGTATACATACATGTTTAATGACATAATATATTAATTGTTATATAATTAAATTATGAATGTAAAATAATTATTATAACATTATGATATTACAATGTGCATATTTCTATTAACGAAATGCAATCTAAATCTTAAATATGTAATTAATTGTATATAGGCTATGATCCTCTGTTACATCAACTAGACTCACTCTACAAAAAAGAATCTTTTTTACCAACCAATCTTAATTTCAAATAAACTACTCTTTTTCATTTGTTTCTTACTTTCTTTATTAGTAGAGGGGATACTTGAGAGAGAATTTTTTGCCAATTCGGTAGAATTTGACATATGTCGATGGTATTTCCAGTTGACATGCCAAATAAAATTTGATATGTAACCTTATATACAATTATGCTATCATAATATACATAACTAATATACCTTAATTATATAATACTAATTGTATATATTATAGTATACCATAAAATTAAGGGTAAACTACCAAAATAGTCATTTTTGTTTATCTTAAGTTACATTTTAGTCACTTATGTTTGAAATGTTACGTTTTAGTCACTTACGTTAACGTGTTGTAAGATTTTAGTCACTGAACCGTTAATTACTGTTAACGGTGTAACGGTAAGTTGACATGGTACATTAAATCATCATTTCAAACAAAAATTTTAGGTTAAATTATACAATTGGTCCCTATTTTTTTTTGTTTTGAGTAATTTAATTTTTTTCTTTTATGTTCTTTTAACTTTCCTTTTTTTTCTTTATTTTTCATTCTTTTCTACTTCTTCTATTTTCCTCCCTTCTCCATCTCTTTTAATATAGTTTTTCTATGTTTTCCATTTGTTAAAACTAAAGAGGAAGAAGAAAAGGAAAATAAAGAAGTAAAAAGTAAAAATTAAATTGTTCAAAAAAATAAAAGTATAGGGACTAGTTTTAATAAAAGGAAAATAGAGAAAAACTACATTAAAAGAGATGGAGAAGGGAGGAAAACAAAGGGAGAAACTGAAGAGAATGGAAAATAAAGAAAAAAAAAAGAAAGTTAAAAGAATATAAAAGAAAAAAAATAAATTGCTCAAAACGAAAAAATATGGGGACCAATTGTATAATTTAACCTAAAATTTTTATTTGAAATGATGATTTAACGTACCACGTCAGCTTATCGTAACACCGTTAACGACAATTAACGACTCAATGATTAAAATGTTACAATACGATTACGTAAGTGACTAAAACGTAACATTTCAAACATAAGTGACTAAAATGTAATTTGAAGTAAACAAAAGTGACTATTTTAATAGTTTACCTTAAAATTAATTATATGTTTAAGGTTTAGGTTACACGTCAGTAATAGAAGAATGCACATTGTAATATCATATTGTTATAATAATTTTTAAACATTTACTGTTTAATTATATAACAATTGATATATTATATGTGAAACACCCCAAACCCGGCCCACGAGCTTTGACCAGATTTGGTATGTTCCTTAAGTAAACCGGTTTCAAATTCTTTTGTTCCTTGGGAAAAACTTATGCGATTTTAAGAAAAATATTGTTTTGGGTTGGGCTTGTGTTGAAAAAAAATCAGTTTTATCTTATTTTGAAATCCAATTAATTAAGGTGACAAAACAATTAGGGTTTATTTTACGAAAAATAAATTTACTCAAACTTTAATTGATAATAATTCGTGAACATAATAATTGGAAATGAAAATAAAGAAATAAAACTATGGCCTTATTACATCAAGTAAAAACCCAAAATAAAATTCTTAAGTACTTAAATAAAATAAAGAGTCCATATTGAATAAGACTTCAAACTGAGCATGGCCACCACAAGTTCTGCCGTCCCGGTCCATCACTGCTCATCACCTGAAAAATGTTCCCACAACGGGGTGAGTCAACAGACTCAATGTGCACACAACACTAAAATTTAATAGATCAGGCATACCATAACATATCACATGCACATTCATATACAGATAAAATAATGATGCAACCCAAACCCAAACCTAGATGCCATCTGCTACACATCCCCGTACCAACCTGCACACCGTGGGGACTAATATGTCAACCCTCCTTCTGCTACACTCCATCGAAGGCAGTCGCTGCAGTCGACGTGCTCATCGCCCATATAAAGTTCGTGGCATAGCCACCAGATTAAATAATTGTGTCATGAGACACCACGTTCAGATAATGTAACCGAGGTTACCACATTCAGATAATGTGACCGAAGTCACCACATTCAGATAGTGAGACCGAAGTCGTCACATTCACTTCCCCTTTCTCATATAACCCGAATGCCCCATATATTTCATATCATGCATATCATACTTAAATTCACATTCATGTCACTTTTCACATGTTAAAATATAACATATTTCGTAATCCTAGCAGGAGTAGGAACGTACCTGAGTACTTTGTACCACATTAGGGTACTTTTAGCCACATTCGCATTCTTATACATTCATATATTAAATATTTGCCATATAACATATTAAAAGTTAGTGTGGGTACACACCTGATTCGCTTAGCAATTCCTTGAGATTCCGAAAAGCTTGATCTAATGCTTAGATCCTTAATCCCTACATTTGATTTATCACTTATTACTTAGCATAAATCCTATTCGGCTATAATACCAAATCCTGTAGGATTTGTATTCTAAAAAAAAAACTTACCTTTGATGCCGATTTGATGATTATTCAAATCCCGAAATAGATCCTTGCTTCCTTACTGCTGTCGAAAATTTTATAAGCACATGTTAGATTGATTTCTAACACTTAATCATCTTTAAATGGCCTATGGCCGAATATTCATATGACTTAACTTGAGTCTTAGAAATCCCGAAACTTCGTTGTACTTCTCCTTGTAGTCGACAACTACTAGATCCCGAAGAAAACCTTCCAAATTTCGGCCATGGAATTCTAAAGGAGTTAGATTCCTATATTTCGGCTAAAGAGAGATTGAAAATCAAATAATAGTTGATCTTACCTTTTTGGATGAAATCGGCAACAACCTTCTGTCACAACAAAGATTCGGCTTTGGCAGAATTTCGGCTTTTGGTGCTATAAAGAATTCGGCTAGGTTGGACTGTGTTTTTGGTTTTGAATAAAAGAGAGAGAAGGCTAGGGAATTCGGCTAGACAAAAGAAAAGAGAAGAGAAAAGAACCCTAAGAATTTCGGCAGAGAGAGAAGAGGAGAAAAATTGATGAGTAGCCCTCCTTCCTTCCTTTTATAGCCGAAATTATCATCTAAGGAGTCCCTTACTTGGCCACCACTTTTCTATTTGATAACTTTATCCTTTAATTATCATAAAATAAAAGAGTTTAATCCAACATTTATCTCATGGGAATAATGATAAATAAATCCCTTATTTATCTCTAGAAAATACTTAAGATAAATCATCATTTATCCCTATTTAGCCGAATTTTAAAGAGAATAAAACTCCCTTGTTAAGAGCCTTGTTGCCGTCCACCTTTGTGCTTCTGGAAGCAAAAATAAAACTTCTTTTATTTGCTTCCCATGTGACTCGAACTCAGGCCCAACACCCTTGCATGTGGCACCATTTCCAGAGGCCCTAAGTGGCATCTTCAGGCCACTTTTCCAAGCCTGTTTGTGTGTCAAATTTCGCATACTTTTTCTCTTAAGGCCATCTTGCCTTAATTTCCTCTTTTAAACTTTAAAACTCGACATTTCTAAGTTATTTCTAAGTTTCCAAAAATTTTCGTTTGGCTCTTTAAACTTGACATTTCCTTACATTTCCAAGTTTCCAGAAATGTTCACTTTCCTCTTTTGAATCATTTCCAAATCATTTCCTAGTTTCCCAAAAATGTTCACTTTCCATTTTTTTAAACTTAACATTTCCATACATTTTCAGGTTTCCAAAATGTTCATTTCTAAGTCTTTTCCATACATTTCCGGGTTTCCAAAAATGTTCAAAATTTATTCATAACACGTAAAACATGTCATTTCGTACAATTAAATCGAAAATGCATAGGCCCTTTTCAGGATGTTACAGTTCTACCCCTCTTAAGATAATTTCGTCCTCGAAATTCCCTAACTAAATAATTGAGGGTATTGCTGTCGCATTGCCTCTTCTGGCTCCCACGAAGCTTCCTCTGATCCATGATTGCGCCATAACACTTTGACTAGAGGAACTGACTTCCTCCGTAGCACTTTCACATCACGTTTCAATATCTGAATCGGCTCTTCCTCGTAGGATAAGTCTGGCCTTAGCTCCACTTCTTCAACTGGTACCACATGAGACGGATCCGATCGATAACGACGTAGCATGGATACATGGAATACGTCGTGCATCCGCTGCAACTCTGGTGGCAACTCCAGCTGGTATGCCACTGGTCCAACTCGCTTCAGTACTCGATAAGGCCCTATAAACCTTGGGCTTAACTTCCCTTTGCGACCAAACCTCATCACCTTCTTCCAAGGCGAAACCTTAAGGAACACTTGGTCTCCCACTTCAAACTCTATTTCCTTTCGCTTAAGGTCGACGTACGACTTCTGCCTATCAGAGGCTTCCTTTAACCGTGCCCTGATTATCTCAACCTTTTCTTCAGTTTCTGCCACTAACTCTGGACCCAAAACTCGACGTTCTCCTAACTCAGTCCAACAAGTAGGAGTTCGACACTTCCGACCATACAACGCTTCATATGGTGCCATCCGAATACTAGCCTGATAGCTGTTGTTGTAGGCAAATTCAGCTAAAGGCAAGTAATCTTCCCAACTTCCTCGGAAATCCATCACACAGCCTCTCAACATATCCTCCAACACTTGTATAACTCGTTCAGACTGCCCGTCTGATTGTGGATGAAAAGCCGTAGTGAAGTCCAACTTAGTGCCTAACGCTTGATGAAGTGCCCCCCAAAATCGAGACGTAAACCTTGGGTCTCTATCGGAGATGATCGATACCGGTACTCCATGCAACCTCACAATTTCTGCTATAAATAATTTGGCCAACTTCTGAAGAGAATAGTCAACTCTTACTGGAATGAAGTGCGCGGACTTGGTCAAACGGTCCACTATTACCCATACCGAGTCCTTCTTAGTAGGCGTAAGGGGAAGCCCACTAATGAAGTCCATGGTAATTCTCTCCCACTTCCATTGTGGAATCTCGATTGGTTGAAGCAATCCCGATGGAACTTGGTGTTCAGCCTTAACTTGCTGACACGTCAGACATTTCCCCACGAATTTAGTAACTTCCCGCTTAAGATCAGACCACCAAAATTGTTCCCTTAAATCTCTGTACAGCTTAGTGCCTTCGGGATGCATAGCATAAGGGCTACTATGCGCTTCTCGAAGAATCCTTTGTATTAACTCTCCGTTCTTCGGCATACAGACCTTTCCTTTGTAGCACAATGCTCCTTCATCATTAACGCCATAATCCTTTAACTCTCCGTTCTGTACTTGCTGTAACTTAGCACTTAGGTCCTTATCAGCCAACTGTCCCTCTTTCACCTCATTGAGCCATGTGCGCTTGACTTGCAACTCTGCCAACAGGCTTCCATCATCATACAAACTCAAATGAGCAAACATAGCCCTTAAATCCGACACAACCTTCCGACTTAGGGCATCGGCTACCACATTCGCCTTGCCCGGGTGGTACTCTATCGAGCAATCATAATCCTTCAATAACTCCACCCACCTTCGCTACCTCAAGTTCAACTCCTTCTGATTCAACAAATACTTAAGGCTCTTGTGGTCGGTGTAGATTATCGACCTTTCTCCATAAAGATAGTGCCTCCACACCTTAAGAGCGAAAACCACTGCCGCCAATTCCAAGTCATGAGTTGGGTAGTTAACCTCATGCGGTCTTAACTGTCGAGACGCATAAGCGACTACTTTTCCTTCTTGCATTAGTACACAGCCTAATCCCGTGTGAGAAGCGTCACAGTATACCACAAAATCCTTTCCTGCCTCCGGCTGAATTAACACTGGAGCTTCCGTCAACACCTTCTTAAGCTTTTCAAAGCTTCCCTGTTGTTTATCCGTCCATTCAAAGGGTACTTCCTTCCTTAGCAACCTTGTCAAAGGCGCGGCTATTGACGAGAACCCTTCCACGAACCTTCTGTAATAGCCTGCCAAACCTAAGAAACTTCGGATCTCAGCCACGGACCTAGGTGGTTTCCAATCCAACACTGCCTCGATCTTCCTAGGATCCACTCTTATTCCCTCTGCGGATACCACATGTCCTAAGAATGCCACCTCTTTAAGCCAAAATTCACACTTGCTGAATTTGGCATAGAGCTTCTTCTCCCTTAACACTTGCAGCACAACCCGTAGGTGCTCATCATGTTCCTCTTCTGACTTCGAATACACCAGGATGTCATCGATAAACACGACAACGAACCTATCCAAATAGGGTTGAAAAACCCGGTTCATCATATCCATGAACGCGGCTGGAGCGTTCGTTAACCCAAACGGCATCACTACAAACTCAAAATGGTTGTATCTTGTCCTAAAAGTTGTCTTATGGATATCTGCCTCCTTCACCTTCAACTGATGATATCCCGACCTTAAGTCTATCTTTGAAAATACTGCGGCCCCCTTCAGCTGATTGAACAAGTCATCGATCCTTGGCAAAGGATACTTGTTCTTAATGGTCAGCTTGTTCAACTGACGTATGCACATACGTATAGTTCCATCCTTCTTCTTCACGAACAAAACCGGTGCTCCCCATGGAGACACACTGGGTCGAATGAGCCCACGATCCAGCAATTCTTGAATTTGAGCCTTAAGCTCAACCAACTCCTTTGGTGCCATTCGGTATGGAGCAATTGACACAGGAGCCGTTCCCGGTAGCAAGTCTATTCCAAATTCCACCTCCCTGTCTAGGGGTATTCTTGGTAATTCCTCCGGGAATACATCTTCAAAATCCCTTACAGTTCTAACTCCACTAACACTTTCTTCCTTTCCACCCAACGCACTTACGAAAGCTAAGAACGCCTTGCACCCTTTCCTAACCATTTTCTCAGCCTTCAACGCCGAAACTACGTTAGACAGGTAGTTTCTTCTTTCTCCGATCATTACTACTTCATTCTTCGGGGTCCTTAATTTCATTCGTTTAGCCGCACAATCCAACACGGCTCGGTGCTCTACTAGTCAATCCATTCCAAGTATGAGTTCAAACTCCCCAAAGGGTAGTTCCATTAAGTCAGCCCGGAAGTTTACTCCCTGAATCTCTAGGGGTACATTCCGAAAGATCTTATCCACCACTACAGTTTGGCCTAATGGGCTTACTACAGTCATCTGCCTATCAGAAAGTTCAGAGTCTAGGCCTAGTGTTTCCACTACACTACATACAACATAAGAATGGGTCGATCCCACATCAATCAGAGCAAAATAGAGCTTGCTATAAATAAAGAACGTACCGGTTATAACATCCGGCGCATCTTCATCCTCCCTCCGGAAAACCGCATAAACCAAACCCGGTTGCCTTGCCTCAGCATTAGCAGTACCTCTGCCCTGTGTTCCACGTCCTCTACCAGCACCATTACCTCTGTTATTCGAACCACGACCTCGTTGAGGCTGCTGTCCCCATCTACCAGCCTGAATGACATTCTGAGCTGCTGGTCGACTTTCATCTGATTTTTTAGGACAATCTTTGAGCATATGGTCCTTGGACCCACACCTAAAACATCCTTCCGTCTTTTTCCAGCACTCCCCTAAGTGCTTCTTTCCACAATGATCACAAGGTCGATACTGCCCTCCTGTACCAACTTGCTGGTTTTGCGGCCCATCAACTCTAGGCCTCTTTTGAACCTTCCCAGACGATCCAAAACCTCTTTTTGGCCTGTTCCGATCCATAGTCTGCTTTGTAGCATCCTTAATTCCTTCAGCCACTTTAGCCTTCTCCACTAAAGCAGAAAACTCCCGCTCCTGATGCGGCGCTATCAACAATCTCAGATCATCCCTTAGTCCGTCCTCAAAACGGACACATCGCTCATGCTCAGTTGCCACTACTCCTCGAGCATACCGGCTCAATCTCAAAAATTCGGCCTCATATTCTGCAACGGACTTGTTCCCTTGAACCAGCCCCAGAAATGCTTTTCTTTGCTCATCAGTATACCTGGTTCCCACATATTTCTTCTGAAATGCTTCCTTAACATACTCCCAGGTCAGATCCTCAGCTGTGGCACCATCCCGAACAGTTAACCACCATTGATACGCCTCATCGCGTAACAGTGCCACCATTCCTTTCAACTTCTCCTCAAGGGTCAGATCAAGCTCATCCATGATGCGCTCAGTTGCTTCCAACCAGTACTCCGCTGTACTGGGTGCCACTCCAGATACTCCACGAAACATTTTAGCTCCATTAGCTCGAAGCCGTTCAGGCACAGACTTTCGATTTCCTAAATTTCCTCCTGCCCCAGCCACCAACTCCAGAACTCGCAGCACAGCCTGCGACATAGCATCGTCCCCCGTCTGAGCTTGCTGCTCCACACCAACAGCTGGGAGTGGTGGAGGCGGTGGTACCTCATTATCAGACCCTTGACCCGATCTAACGGGTTCTGATCTAGTCATTCTTCCTCTACCGCGTCCACGACGGCCATGTCCTCTAGAGCTCATTTCGATCGTCGCGATCTGATTAAAAACTTTTATGAATTAGTCATTGTTTCACTTATTACCCGCGAAGAAGTTTTATGAACAGAGTTTTTAGAAGTGGTTCTTTCGTATTCATACATACACACAGTCTTTTCATTCACACATTCATCCATCAAACAATTATGAACTTCCGTTCATTCAGAGAAACGTTGTAGTTTTCATTGTTGTTGTTTTTCCACTACCCAGGGGTATTTTCGTAATTTTTCCTACAGGGGTATTTTCGTAATTTTTCAAAAGAAAAATTCCTTGGTGGTTTTGTCACAAAATATTTTGAAAATTTTGAATTCCCGGGGTATTTTGGAAAATTTTGAAGTCCGGGGGTATTTCGGTAATTTTGGACCTTGGGGGTATTTCGGTAATTTTTCCACAAATCGGGGTAAATTTGTAAAATTTTAATAAATTGGGGATATTTCGAGGGTTGCAAAACTTTGAGGGTTCTTTTGAGAATTGTACTTTCCAAAACGGTGATGTTGCAAAAATTTGGAAATCAGGGTCGTTTTGGTAATTTTGTAAGTTAGGGGCAATTTTGTAATTTTTTCCAAAATCAAGGTATTTTTATATTTTGCAAGTTGGGGTTTTTAAACATTTATAAAATAATGAAATTTCGAAAAAACTGTTGAGTGGTTGATCAATTTATAAACCAAGGGCATTTTTGTAATTTCACCACTAAGGGTATTTTTGTAATCAGAAATTTTTCGAATTTTTTTTAAAGAGATATTTTTCACAAATTAAAGAAAATATGATTTTTAAGAGTTTTAAAATTAGGGTTTCCATAAAAACACGGCTAGTTCCCTTTTCGGGTTTTAGTCATTGTGTTTAGCCTATGACCGAGTCCTCTTGGTCAAGGTGAACCAAAGCTACGCACCAGGCAAGATTCAAATGGAGAGGAGGTGAGTCACGTGGACTGCTTAAATACCAAGCTCCCACCGAAACCATTCCTAGACATGTGCACAGAGGTTGCTACACCCACTGAGCCCTCTGGGTTAGGGTGAACCGAAGCTACGCACCAGGTAGGATTCCTGCGAAGAGGAGGTGAGTCACTAGGACTGCTTAAATACCAAGCTCTTCCGGATCCAATCCTAGACATGCGTACAGGGGTTACCACACCCTAACTCGATTGACTTAGCCATAGGTTTGTTTAGTGGTCCTTAAGTCTTATGTATTTGTGTTTGAGTAGACTAGTCCTAGAGTTCAAGTTCCTATCATACTATTCTACGTTCCATTCCTTTTCTACCCTTCTATAATTCACATAATCACACAGATGGTTAGGGGTACTTACCTGGTGGACTGCGGGTCGGAGACTTAGGTGCCATGCCATAACCTGCCTATTTTCAGAAATACTTCCATAAAACTCATTTGGGCTCGATTTGAAAATGTTTTGGGCCTTAGCCCACAGGCCGAGAGTTTAAAACTGGGCTCTGATACCAAACTGAAACACCCCAAACCCGGCCCACGAGCTTTGACCAGATTTGGTATGTTCCTTAAGTAAACCGGTTTCAAATTCTTTTGTTCCTTGGGAAAAACTTATGCGATTTTAAGAAAAATATTGTTTTGGGTTGGGCTTGTGTTGAAAAAAATCAGTTTTATCTTATTTTGAAATCCAATTAATTAAGGTGACAAAACAATTAGGGTTTATTTTACGAAAAATAAATTTACTCAAACTTTAATTGATAATAATTCGTGAACATAATAATTGGAAATGAAAATAAAGAAATAAAACTATGGCCTTATTACATCAAGTAAAAACCCAAAATAAAATTCTTAAGTACTTAAATAAAATAAAGAGTCCATATTGAATAAGACTTCAAACTGAGCATGGCCACCACAAGTTCTGCCGTCCCGGTCCATCACTGCTCATCACCTGAAAAATGTTCCCACAACGGGGTGAGTCAACATACTCAATGTGCACACAACACTAAAATTTAATAGATCAGGCATACCATAACATATCACATGCACATTCATAAACAGATAAAATAATGATGCAACCCAAACCCAAACCTAGATGCCATCCGCTACACATCCCCGTACCAACCTGCACACCGTGGGGACTAATAAGTCAACCCTCCTTCCGCTACACTCCATCGAAGGCAGTCGCTGCAGTCGACGTGCTCATCGCCCATATAAAGTTCGTGGCATAGCCACCAGATTAAATAATTGTGTCATGAGACACCACGTTCAGATAATGTTACCGAGGTTACCACATTCAGATAATGTGACCGAAGTCACCACATTCAGATAGTGAGACCGAAGTCGTCACATTCACTTCCCATTTCTCATATAACCCGAATGCCCCATATATTTCATATCATGCATATCATACTTAAATTCACATTCATGTCACTTTTCACATGTTAAAATATAACATATTTCGTAATCCTAGCAGGAGTAGGAACGTACCTGAGTACTTTGTACCACATTAGGGTACTTTTAGCCACATTCACATTCTTATACATTCATATATTAAATATTTGCCATATAACATATTAAAAGTTAGTGTGGGTACACACCTGATTCGCTTAGCAATTCCTTGATATTCCAAAAAGCTTGATCTAATGCTTAGATCCTTAATCCCTACATTTGATTTATCACTTATTACTTAGCATAAATCCTATTCGGCTATAATACCAAATCCTAGTAGGATTTGTATTCTAAAAAAAAAAACTTACCTTTGATGCCGATTTGATGATTATTCAAATCCCGAAATAGATCCTTGCCTCCTTACTGCTGTCGAAAATCTTATAAGCACATGTTAGATTGATTTCTAACACTTAATCATCTTTAAATGGCCTATGGCCGAATATTCATATGACTTACCTTGAGTCTTAGAAATCCCGAAACTTCGTTGTACTTCTCCTTGTAGTCGACAACTACTAGATCCCGAAGAAAACCTTCCAAATTTCGGCCATGGAATTCTAAAGGAGTTAGATTCCTATATTTCGGCTAAAGAGAGATTGAAAATCAAATAATAGTTGATCTTACCTTTTTGGATGAAATCGGCAACACCCTTCTGTCACAACAAAGATTCGGCATTGGCAGAATTTCGGCTTTTGGTGCTATGAAGAATTCGGCTAGGTTGGACTGTGTTTTTGGTTTTGAATAAAAGAGAGAGAAGGCTAGGGAATTCGGCTAGACAAAAGAAAAGAGAAGAGAAGAGAACCCTAAGAATTTCGGCAGAGAGAGAAGAGGAGAAAAATTGATGAGTAGCCCTTCTTCCTTCCTTTTATAGCCGAAATTATCATCTAAGGAGTCCCTTACTTGGCCACACTTTTCTATTTGATAACTTTATCCTTTAATTATCATAAAATAAAAGAGTTTAATCCAACATTTATCTCATGGGAATAATGATAAATAAATCCCTTATTTATCTCTAGAAAATACTTAAGATAAATCATCATTTATCCCTATTTAGCCGAATTTTAAAGAGAATAAAACTCCCTTTTTAAGAGCCTTGTTGCCGTCCACCTCTGTGCTTCTGGAAGCAAAAATAAAACTTCTTTTATTTGCTTCCCATGTGACTCGAACTCAGGCCCAACACCCTTGCATATGGCGCCATTTTCAGAGGCCCTAAGTGGCATCTTCAGGCCACTTTTCCAAGCCTGTTTGTGTGTCAAATTTCGCATACTTTTTCTCTTAAGGCCACCTTGCCTTAATTTCCTCTTTTAAACTTTAAAACTCGACATTTCTAAGTCATTTCTAAGTTTCCAAAAATTTTCGTTTGGCTCTTTAAACTTGACATTTCCTTACATTTCCAAGTTTCCAGAAATGTTCACTTTCCTCTTTTGAATCATTTCCAAATCATTTCCTAGTTTTCCAAAAATGTTCACTTTCCATTTTTTTAAACTTAACATTTCCATACATTTTCAGGTTTCCAAAATGTTCATTTCTAAGTCTTTTCCATACATTTTCGGGTTTCCAAAAATGTTCAAAATTTATTCATAACACGTAAAACATGTCATTTCGTACAATTAAATCGAAAATGCATAGGCCCTTTTCAGGATGTTACAATATGTCCTTAAAAGTGTGTGTATACTATTTTTATAATATAATATATACTATGTCACGTTACAAATAAATTCATATTATAATATTTATTTTAATTATATAAATATTAGTTAATTTTTGTTTAAAATAATTTAACTAATTGAGTTGATCAAACAATAAAAGAGATAATAACAAATTTAAAAATTCTAATGATTTTAAATCTCATATATGATAAATTTTTAAATTTGTTATAATTATTTGTAATTATTATATTTAATTTTATTAATAATTAAAATATTTTTATTGATATTTATATATTAATTAACATGTTAAAAGAATATCTTCTGCCATGTTAGTAATTGGACCTACTGATTTTAAAATCAATTAAAATGTTTAAAATTAATTTAAGAAACTAGACAATAATATAATATATATATATTTCTCGAGAAACCATTGAAGGCCAAGTGATTTGTTAAAAAAAAAGCCCACGTCTTTGCAAAAGCCTTGTCCTTTTATGGAATTTTCATTCCATTCATGCACTTATAAAATGGTAAACTTTAAAAAGGTCGCCCAATGATGTTCTATTGTCTACTTCTTTTTATTATTTGTCCCACCATATCCTTATCCATTATAGATAAAGATAAAGTAAGATCATTTTTAGTCTTAAATAATTAACTAATATTGAATATAATAATAATAATAAAACCATAAATTAGCTACTCCAATAAGTATTGCTAATCTTTGTTGGCCATCGCATGATGGCTCTTCTTTTAACTTTTACCTACACTCATCTTTTAAATTTTAATTAAATAGGTTGTACTCGTTCATGTCTAAAGATTTACTTAAAACTTGAAAGGGTTTGACTAAAAATATTAGGTTCAAAAAATAGATTTAGATAAAAAAAATTAGGCCCGTTTAAAATATGAGTCGAGCTCGTACTTGAACATTCAATGCTTAAGCCCGACCTGACCCGACCAGTTTAAAGTTTATAATACTTAATATTATGTTATTTTTATATATTAATAATTTAAGATACATTAAAAAAATAAGCATATACTAAATATATAATATTACTCTAATGTAAACATTAAAATAATATTAACATGACTATATACAAAATTTCAATAAATAAAAAGGTATAAGATTATTAAATATTAAAATAAAATATATATTTTTTAAAAAATAAATTTAAAAAATAATATGAGTAGGCCTAAAATGAGTTTGTGTTAGTCTTTTGTAAATATGAGCGAGCTTGGATAAAATTTTAGGTCCAGATTTTGGGCAGGGCTGAACTTGAGAAAGTATAAAGTATATTAATATCATGCTTAAGCTTGACTTGACCCATGAGCACTTCTACTTTTAACTATGGTACCCTTCAAATAAAAAAAAAATTTGACTAGTGATGCAATTTATTATATTTAATTAATTAATTTTTTAATTGACGATACACGTGTTTAATTGTAAGTATCAATTAAATGTATTAAAATTATTTTAATAATTTTATATAAATTTAATGTGATAATTGATATGATAAATAAATTTAAATTATTTTACTGCAAGTAAAGTATTAAAAGAAAATCATTTTTTTAAATAAATTCTTTTATCAAACCTTGTAAATTAAACAAAAAAGATAATTAGAATGAGAATAATTGAAATTAATTGAACCTTTTAATAAAAATAAATATTTTATATTAAAAGTTTTGACAAGCCCTAAAAAGTCCAATCACCGTTACTTTGAATTCAAAAAGCATCAAATGAATACTTAGAGATTTTTTTAATTTGTAAATTTTTTTTTACTAGTATACCCTTCAAATAAAAAAAGCTTTGACTAGTATTATAGTTTTTTATATTTAATTATTCATATTTATTATTTAAAAAATTATAAGCTATATTAGATTATTTTATTCGCAAATTTGTAGGGCTTTAAATTTTTTTTATGTAATTTTAGTTATATTCTAATAAGATGTTTGTTATAATTTGTATTTATTAAAATAATTATAACAGTTGAAAATACTTTTTCTTAATTAAAAAATTAATTATTTTTTTTAAATCATAAACTTCTTTATTAAATCAAGTGATGAATTCATAAAATTAAAATATAACTCCGAGTTTTTTTATCAATAAGAACAAATTCAAGCCCAGAGCGATATTGATTAAGAACAAGTTCAAGCTAAACAACAAATACCAAAAAAATGGCGCAAACTTCGATACAGAAGAAAAAAAAGCATTCCAGGCAAAAACTCCACAAATTGTTTCATTTGCAAAACAATGCCCGAAAGTAGAAAATAAAATGCTCAAGATGCTGGAGCATGTAGCCATGACATTAGGTCTCAACCTATACAACGACAATGACCTTGAATCGATCTTTTCATTGGATGATGAACAAGGACCACAATGTTTGTTGTTCAAACCTACAACTCTAACTAGGGGTGAGCGTTCGATCGAATCGAATCGAATCGAATGAAAAAATTTCGAGTTAATCGAGTTGACGAATCATATTTTATCATCCTAATTTGATTTGAATTTTTTTCGAATCGAGTCGAGTGAGATGGAATTCGAATCGAATATATTTGTTCGAGTTAAATTTTAAAAAATAATTTTGGGTCCTTGTAACCATTGTCACCTATCGTAATAAAATTTGTCCACCTTAACCAATTTTTTTATTAACTTTCACACCAAATAATTTATTTATTAATCTTTTATATATGGGTTAGCTTCTTTGCTTGTTTAGTTCTTTCAATTATCTTCATATTCTTGTCACTATGTATTTTGGAATTAAAAAATATATTAAACGTAAAAATGTGATTTTTTAATAAAAGTTATTTTAAAGATAAAATGTGAAATTGATACCAATATAAAATTTTAACACGAATATTTTATGGCATAATTAATAATTCAATTTTAATATAAATATTCAATATGACTAAACAATTCAATAATATAAATAATATAAAATGTGAAATTTAATTTAATAATATAAATAGTAGATATAAAAAATTATTACTATTTATGTTTAGTGATTTTTTTTTTTTGGATAATTTTGATTTTTTATTTGAGAGTAAAGGGTGAGAAGTAAAAGTTTAGGGGGAAAATAAAAAGTTTTGGATAATAAAAGTTTGAGGGAAAATAAATAGGGGGTAAAATTTTAAAGGGAAAATATTAAAAAAATTGGAGCGGGGATGGGTTTGGGGTAGATGGGAGGTGTGATGGGAAGGGAGTGAAAGTTTTAGGGGAAAAGTGGGAGGGAGTAAAAATTTTGGGGGAAAATAAAAAGTTTTGAGGGTTTTTGGGAGTAAAATTTTGAGAAAAAGTAAATGGGAGAGTAAAATTTTGGTGGGAAATGGATTTTGGGTAGATTGGGGGGTTGGGATGGGAGGAGAGTAAAAGTTTTGGGGGGAAAGTGGGAAGGAGTAAAAGTTTTGAGGGAAAAGTAAAAGGGTTTGGGAGTTTGGGGTAAAAATGTAAAATATTATAGTTTGATATCCGAATTATTCGAATTATTCGAGTTATTCGAATTCGAAAACTCAACTCGATTCGAACTTGAAATTCGAAAAAAAATCGAGTTGACTCGAATAACTCGATTAACTCGAATAACTCGATTCGTTTAACTCGAAATTCAAATTTTTTTTTTCGATTTTTTCGAGTCGAATCGAGTTTTGCTCACCCCTAACTCCAATAGTGAATCAGACCACATAGATGATTAAGAGACAAATTCATCAAGCTCGGAATGTTTAGCGATCCAAAACTACCTATTAGTCCAACTGGCCAAAAGCCCAACAACCCTAGTCCAAATATTCCTCGACGAGTGATCGCCTCCCATCAAAGTTACAATGTTCTTTGACACAGGAATGACCCAGACGATTGCCTACATGATGGTCTTACCCAAATCCTTCTGGAAAGCCCAAAAGATGTATTTTAGAACAGTAGACGAAAATGTGTTTGTAACGGATTATGTGAGCAAGCCTATTACAATCCAGTTTTTCCCAAGCTTTTCGATAACCTAAAAGGCACTTGGATCCTCCCTGCCAAGAAAAGATCTAATTGTTGGTTTTGATATCATGACCAGCAAGATAGGTTTAAAAGTTCAACAGAAAGGGAATACAGTTCAAGAATTATTCAAAGCTGTGGTAGCCATTAGTGAACTTATTCACGATGCAACAATAGACAACGTTCAAAGTGTTAAGGCAACGACTAGTAGCGATCTCATGCGCAACCTTGTTGGATTCGGTGTCCTAAGTGTAGTATTTTTGTCTAAGTATACTTATATTTTTCGAAAAAACTAGTTTAATAAAATATCAATTAATTACATCAATACCCTTTGTATATTGCTCTCAATGTTTTTATATGTAAAGCAAAATGGAAAAAAAACATTGACTTACTAGTTAACTAACGTTTAACTAATACTAAGTTGTATTATGTGGTCAGATTGTAATATGGAAAGACAGCTTGTATTAATAGATGAACCTAAATATATCCTTAGTCTAATAAAAAAAGAGCAAACCAATTGAAAGATTAATATGTCGTCTATCAAGTCCAATTGGGAGATGCTTTGTCTTGAGCATCGGAGCAGATGAATCTTAGAAGATAGAGACATGAATGTGATTGACTGGACTGATAGTACATCAGACAAGACCCAAGTAGAATAGATCTTGAATCCGTTTATGGATTTATTCACTTATAATGTTCATAGTGTGGCATACCTTACTCCTGAGTGGATGAAGGACTACATATGCATGATTTGTATACTTTGATGTAAGTAAAATCCTGAGTTCAAATAGATAAGGAATCGAAAGCTGGTGCGTTGGGTATTCTATTTTTGCAGTATGTAGCATCATTTACAACAATGGCATAACCCAACTAATGGGTAAATGATATCCTCTCATCGACATTACATGATAGATGAAAAATAAACATGGCCACGGGTTGTTTGTCTGTGTGGTGTATGACTTGATTATTATTTGATAGTAATTGACTTTTCATTAAGGAAGATCTAATGGTTACCATGAGATAAATAAGATCATACTGGGAGAACGAATTTATCCAAAAGAGATTAAGGATATCCTATGAGAGTAACACACTTATGATAAGGTCATTGGATGACTTATTGAATAATTTTCATAATGATATATAATTAGGGAGAACTTAGTCACGATACTATAGTGGGATGACTTCTTGACTAAATATGTTTATAATTACTAAGTGAAAAGCTATAAATTATAAATTATTTTATCCTTAATTATATATTTTCAATCAATTTTTCTGTTAGCTTGTTGAAACCAAAAATGAATTGCATGTAGAACCAAATGAATAAAAATGAATGTAAATGATGAAATTATAGAAATAGACCGCATTTGTAAATGAATGTGTTTCCTCACTAAGTACAAAAATGACTTGAGAATTAATTTAATTTTTAAGTTCCAAAATGGAATTAAATTGATTAGTCATTATGAATCTGTTGAAAGTGAAAATTAAATATATTTCTTCATAGATTCTTTTACAGTAAAATTGTCATGATTTTAATGGAATTTGAATTTAGTTGAGAAAATTATTTAATTAGAAAATTAATTTAGTTAATTTAATTAATTAAAATAATGTTTATTTGGTAAATAAAAAATAAATATTGGGTTGGATTAAATTATAAAGTACTAGGTCAAAAGTCCAAGAAGCATATATAATTGAACCCATTACAGGAGATGCCTAAAACCTCTCATATTACTGTTATCTGGGGTGTGTCGCCCCTCACTCTCCTAGTTGGACTAGGAGAGTATTTTCTATTAAATAAATATTATTTATGTTATTCTTTTTCAATTAGGATTCTCCTATTCTTTTTCAATTAGGATTCTCCTATCTCTCTCTATAAATAGACACCTTTGGTAGAGAAAAATATACTTGATTCATACATTGTCATTTTGTAGAAAAATATAGAGGATTTATTCCTAAGCATAAATTTTATTTTTCAGAATAACAATCTTTTTGGTTTATAGAGAGAGAAATTACTTTCCATTAAAAGTAATAATTTAATTTCTTGTTCTGCGTTTGGTTCTTGATTGCTCGAGTCAACACTCGACGCAATTTAGGGTATAAGGATAGTGGAGAAGGCTATTTGGTTGGATGTTGAGAACATTTCAAATCCATATCGCACAAATCACATGCACTTTTCAGGAAAAAATTATTGTTATAAATATCACAAACCGACTCAGTTTAGAAATTTTTTTGAACTTCCACTATTACAGTAAATCGTTTTCTTAACCAAAAGTTTCCAACAAAACTCTTATTCAGAGTTTCTCCACAAATGCAAGAACCTGTTGTGGACGAACAAAGAATTCTTCATCTCTTTACCATTCAAGAAAGACGAGTTGCTCAACCTGACAAAGGCCAGTCACTTAGGCATGAATCCTGACCACTAAAGCTAGCCATAGAAGAATGTTCACAGCTTCAAAGGTAAGGACTCATCAGAGCCATAGACTCATCTTGGGCATGCAAAGCATTCTATGTGAATAAGATATCAGAATAACCGTACAGAAAGTTATGTCATGATCAACTACTAGCCGCTGAACGAATTTATAATGAACGACAATGTAACAGCCCGATTTAGGGGCTAGTCGAAACAGTGATCTTGGGTTCACTAATCTGAGGTTAGAGAAAATTATTTTCATGTTATTTTATGAGTCATATAGCATGATTACATTAGTGCATGAAAATTTTGGTGCTTTAATTTTAGCGATTTCTTACTTAATCGCGAAAAAAGACTAAATTGCATAAAGTACGAAAGTTCTATATTATAAGCTAAAGGTGTTAAATAGCCATAGAATGTTAATTGGAGGTCTTTAAAAGGCAATTTAACCCTTTGTATATGATTTCCTGGCCATAGGGTAGCATAGGAGACAAAGATGAACAAAATTGGTCAAAGTTGGTAATAGTTGGTGACTAATTTGACTTGTATTAGTAAAATAAAGAAAGAAAAATATAATCTTTTCTCTCCATATTTCTCCACTGAAAATAGTAAGCAAAATAGAGGTTTCGAAAGCTCAAATTTCCAGCAAGCTCTCCTCCATTCTAGTAAGTGATTTTGATGATTTTTCTTGAAGATAGTTGTACTTTTAGAACCCCTAGAGCTTAAGCTTTCAAATGAGGGGACTAATTTGTAACATGGTGAAAAGTTTAGAGTTTTTCCATGAGAGCTTTCATTGTTATTAGCTGCATTTTTTATGGAAGAAATTGAGTCTTAGTTGTTAGATGAACAACTTTTGTGAAATGTGTTGTCATGAAAACACCAAAAAGGGCCTTGTTGAAAGGTTATAAAGTTTGTAGTAAATGTTTAAAATGTTGATTTTTGATGATAGCCATAAGAGTATTTAATGTTCACCTAGGCTTGTGGAAGGTAGAAATATGATTAGAATTTATTTCCGAACCTAGGGGTAAAATGGTCATTTTGCCAAAGTCTAAGGGCAAAATAGTAATTTTGCCAAAGCATGATTATTAAAATGCTTTTATTAATGTGATGATTAAAATGAGCTAATTTTCTATTATAGAGCAAGAAGAACCAAGAATCTACCTTGATCGGGGAAAGAACAAGGTTTCGGACTAGACCGACGATCTAGCTCATTTTGAAATCGATGTAAGTTTGTATGTGATAAATTCAACATTTATGTTAGCATGTTTGAGAATGCTTGGTGTTATTTTGATGCATGATACTCTGCTAAATTGAGTAATCAATGTTGAATAAGATGTTAAAGTCCTAGTGGACTATAATGAATATGAAAATGCTATCATCAAGATATGAAATGGATAAGGTCCCGTATAAGACCATGCCCGGGAATGGCCTCGGTACCTAGTTGAGACCCCGTATAACGTCATATCCGGGATATAGATTCGGTAATGTATATGAAAATCGTATAAGACCATATTCAGGATATGGCATCGATATTTGATGTGAAATTCCATATAAGACCATATCCGGGATATGGCATCGACATTCAGAGGTGACTCCATATAAGACCACCTCTAGGATGCGGCATTGGCTCCGTACCTATATTAATGACGATGAATATGCGTCTTTGAGTATCCCTAGTGATTTATGGATAAGTAGATGAGTTTGGAAATAGAAATGAGATTAGTACTAAGTTATGTGAATGAGAGATTACAGGTACTCGTGAATGAGTCACGAAAAAATGATTGCGATATGTGGCACGGTAAGTGCTAAATAAGGGCAAGTTTGAGTAAGTATGGCAAGAAGCCTATGACTTGTGTATGGTTAGTTAATGTCATGGATGGATTATTTTATGAGCTTGTTGTTGCTATTTGTTTCCATGAAAACTTACTAAGCTTTATGCTTACCCCTTTCCATTGCCCTTTTCCTTGTAGTATTACCAAGTTAGCTCGAGGGTTCGTGGACGTCGGACTTGGAGGTCACACTATCAACCACTTCTTTTGGTATAGCCAAAATTAGTTTTATTTTGAATATGGCATGTATAGGACTTGGGTATTTTGTTATGTCACATTGGTAAGCCAAATGTGTTGGCTATAAATGTTGTTCTAATTCATTTTGTAAATGGTCTTATAAGTTAGGCCAATACTTGGCAAATTATTATGCCTAATGAAGATAGATTTCATGAAGTGTATGCCCTTGTGTATGTCTTGATTCTTTTGAGTTTTTAGAGATACTATTTGGTCATCTTATATATTAGACTGTTTTGGTATGAGTGTAATTTCTTGATAGGGTGGCAAATGGCTTGGTAGATAGCCATCTAATTGTCCATACGGGTAGACATACGGGCGTGTTTCTAGGCCGTGTGTGACACACGGTCAGCCCTATGGGCGTATTGATTGACCGTGTGTCCCTTTGCATGTTAGTATTGCAAGTCAATATGCCCAGTAGTAAACACACAGGCAGAGGCACGGCCATGTGTCTCAGTCGTGTGGGAGGCATGGCCTAGGACATGGGCGTGTGCCCAGGCCGTGTGAAGTCTGCACATTAAATGTGGAATTTAATTTGACACACGGTCTAAGGACATGGGCGTGTGCCTTAGCCGTGTGGCCATAGGGAAGTGATGATGTCATAAACAGAATGCCAAGGTTTTGGCACACGGGCTAAGACACGGGCGTGTCTAGGCCGTGTGAGGGACACAGGCGTGTGTCCGGCCGTGTGAAATAAGTCAGTGTCAACCATGGGTGGAAGACACGGGCATGTCTTAGGGGCACACGGGCGTGTCCCTAGATCAACACGGGCGTGTGACCACTGTTTTGATGAAAAGTTTTCCAACTTCGTAAAAGTTCTCGGTTAAATTCTGAAACCTCTCGGAGGTATGTTTAGGGCCTCATAGGCCGAGAATGTGCAAGAGTTGGGTTTAAATGAAATTTTATAGCCCGTTGTTACATGTTCAAGTAAGGTTTAGTATGGTAATGCCTCGTATTCGGATCCCGACGTTGGACACGGGTAAGGGGTGTTACAGACAAATTCTCATTACTAAATAGGAAGACACTATCACCAACCTATCAAAATCCAAGATATTCTCGAAGTTCAACCTCAAAGTAGGATTTTGACATCTAGGAATCAAGTCGGCTGAAAGCTATAGAAAAATGTTCTGTATCCTACAAAAATACTATTAGTGGATGGTAATGCCCTTCGAACTGAAGACAACACCTTCATTGTTCTAGAAAGCCATGACGTTAATATTCAACTTCATTGGAGAAAGAGTCTTATCGAGAAGTTGATGGCCATTAAATCAAGAAAGGTCAACAATGATAAATCCATATATGATCAAAGATTGAAACTCCCAACAATGAAGCCACTCCATCTCGAATACAAGTTCAACACAGACAAACTCCAATCGATGCAATGGAATCCACACTGGAAAGCCCTGCCAGTTAAAGATTCGAAACCAGACCTACAAATCTACTAGCAACACTCATAAGATTCGTATGGGCTTTGCAGTGATTTTGGCTCGTTAGATCTTTGTACCTCTGAACTAAAGCAAACTAAGGCGGCACAAAACAATGAGATAGAAAGCAACAAACCGCCATGCATGGAAGATGACGCGGAGATAAGACCAGATGAATAAATGAAAAGATGCTATTAGAGTTGGCTCGAAAACATAAGATACGATTTCACTCTCGGAGCAGACAATTCCCAATTGAATCTCCCATGGGATGATTGAGATACATTTTCTAAAGTCACAGGATGAACAAAGACGATAAATATGTCATTCTTGATAAGACAAGCCATTTTCGAGAATTTTCATCTTTTTATGTATTTCGTCGCCTAGTGTGTTTCGCTGTGTTTCATAATTATTTAATTAAATTTTATTTTTGGACTTTAATTATTTAATTAAATAACAAATCGAAAAACTTGATCCTGGCAAATATCCTTGTCCATCTAAGGACTAAATCCTAATCCATTCCCAGATCGTCTTTGTCCATCTAAGGATATTTTATACACAAATCGACTATCCTTGACCATCTAAGGACTTGAGCCTAGACCATTCCTAGATTGTCCTTATCTGTCTAAGGATTTCAGGTTGTGCATGTTATATTTTTTAAGTTTAAAATGCCAAAGGCCCCTATACTCATTCAAAATTAAAATTTAGTCCCTATAATTTAATTTTGAGACATTGAGGCCCTGTGCTTTTTTAGTTAAAAATATTGGTCCCTCCATTTAATTTTGTCATTAAATCCAACCTTTTTAACTCTTACCATTTACAACTTTCTTGTCAATTTGGCCTTTACCCTTTAAAATTACATAATTTGGTCTTATCATTTAAAAGTTTATCTTTTTTTTTCATATTTTAAATGAAAAAATAAAAATTCAAAAAGTTGTAGTTTTTTAAAAAATAAAAAATTATGGAAAAAAAACTCTTTAAAATTCAAAGTTAAAAATAAAAATAATTTTAAAAATATAAATATAAATTACAAAACTCAAGTATCTAAATCTGATCAAACCAGCCAGTCGGATTTTAAATTGGTTAGGATATCGGTCCAGAGAAGTGAAAAATTGATTGACCCTTAAATTGGTACAAACTGGTTGAACTGAGCTAAAAATTGGTTGAACTTATTTTGAACTAGTTTGACCAATTGGTTCCTAGAATGATCGGTTTGATCAGTTTAAAGCAAATAAATTATTAAAAATAAAATATTAAATATTAAAAAAATATAAATCGATTCAATTGCTAGTTCAACCAGTCTATACTAGTTCATAGGTAAACCAATTTTAAATTTTTTAAAACTTTTTTAGCCTTTAACATTTACGGTTTTTGTCAATTTGGTCCATACCCTTTAAAAATACGTAAATTGTATTTAATAATTTTTTAAAATTATTCTTTTCTTATTTTTAACAAAAAAATAAATTAAAAAAATTAAAACTAAAAAAGATAAAAACTATTTAAAATTCAAAAATAAAAAAGAACTATAAAAAATATTTTAAAAATATAAAAAATTACAAAATTCAGTGTTATCTAAACTGAATTGGATCGATTAAATCAAGAACCAGCCGGGGTATTAGTCTGGTGAGAGGTAAAAAAATGATTGACTCATGAACGATATTGTAACACCCCTAACCCGTATCCGTCGTCGGAACCGAGTTTCAGAGTATTACCGGTAAATACAGAACATTTACAGAATTAATCATATTGTTTACTATTTATTTACCGAAAACATACATAATGTTCCTCAATTGGACCTTCGAGGCCCAAATCGAATATTAAAATTTAGTCGGGGCTTAATCCGGGTCTCATAAAATTTTTCACAAAGTATACAAAATTTCACTTATGAACAGTACCCACACGCCCGTGCGGTCAGGCCGTGTGACTTTACACGCCCGTGTGACCCTTAGACATGCCCGTCCTTCAGGACGTGTCTAACTTAAGGTGCTATCTGACTTGTACACACGGTCGTGTCAGACGCCCATATGCTAGGCTGTGTGGTTAAATTAATTTTCGAAAATAGGTGCAGGCTTCACACGGTCGTATCGCACGCCCGTGTCTAAGGCCGTGTCATCCACATGGCTAAGACACACGCCCGTGTGCTAAATTATGGACATTCTGTTTTGCAAATTTTAGAAGCATGGGACACACGGCCAGATCACATGCCCATGTAAACGGCCTAGACACACGCCCGTGTGTCTACCCATGTGGACAAAATAAGGCCATTTCCTAGCCTCATTTCTCACCCAAATTTTCCATTTTTCCTGCATCAACACTAACAAATATATTCCAACCAATTTCAAGTAAAATCCAACCATAACATATATTAAAAACATAAGTGTTTTAGCCACTCCAATGGCTAAGATATATATATATATATATATATATATATATATGTATCATTTACATACCATCATTTAACTACATACCATCATTTAACTTAGTTAGCCTATACATTCCATTAACAAATAAGATTTTCATTTATACCAAAAATCAAGAAGTTGATAGCGTGATGATAGCTCCAACAATTTTCCGACCTTCCCGAGCTTTGAGCACTATAAAACAGGGAAAATAAACCTAGTAAGCATTATATGCTTAGTAAGCTCGTATAACCAAAATTACACTTACCAATCATATTTAACTTCTAAAACATATACAAAGCATATATCCATCAATTTGGCTTTTGCCTAGTCACAAACATTTAATCAACATGTTAGCCATAATATACAATAAGCATAGATGAGCTCATCATGCCATATGAGTATTTTATCCATTGAATCATTGAATTTCCGATGGATATTTCTAGTAGTACACTCGAGGTGTACAATTTCGTTATCTGCCAATTCATATTCAGTAGTACTATTTAGGTACACTCTCGAGCCACATATCATACAGCAGAATTACCAGTCCAGGCTAAATTCTAGCTGTAGCACATACTCTAAAGGCTTTGTTGGATTACTAGTCCAAGTTAAATCCTTATATGACAAAGAATTCCCTATAGAGTCCAATTTGGATTACCAGTCCAGGCTAAATCCTAATTGAAACACATATTCTCGAGAGTCCATTTTCAAAGGATTACTCATCTGGGCTAAATCCATTCTGCAACACATGCAATTTTATCAGGGAAATCACATTTATCCAATCAGAATTCAATATTCAAACGGATTTTAACCCTTTTTCAATCATTTTACATCATATACATATTTCATGGTTCACAATGTTCATGCTTAATGTACATATAAATCACATATCACATTTCATATAATTCAACAATCAAATCAACACATATATTAATGCTTATTTAAGTTATACGAACTTACCTTGATAATTATTCGTATCTACTAATCCGAGATTTTCTCTTTTCCTCGATCTTTCTCTTTTTTTTTGATATTTCCAGATCTATATAAATGAATTTAATCATCAATTTAATACTTTCCACATTCAATTGAACCCAATTCACATTCTAGGCAAAAATACCATTTTGCCCCTAACTTTTTAATTAATTCCAATTTCGTCCCTAGGCTCAGAAATTGAAATTCATGAAATTTTACTCCTTATTCCAAGCCTAATCAAAATTATAGTACAACTTTTACAGCACATGTATTGTAACACCCCAAACCCGGCCTAGAAGTTAGGCCCGAATCCGGCATGTCACATTGAAGTGTTTTTGCGAAAACCTTGTTTTCATTGAAAACCCTTTTAAAGAAAAGTTAAAAATCCAGTTTGCTTTCAAAACGAGGTGTATCCAAAAAAACATTTCCTTGTTACTATGTAAAAAAAGTTTCCTTTGACAGCGGAAGCTCGTTCTTAAAACACAATTATTTTCAAAAACTTGAAATATGTTTAAAGGAAATAAACCCAGATTCCGTTTCAAAATTTCAATGCATAGTGGAAGTAATGGAATAATAACTAAAGGGAAAACCTTATTACAATCCGAAATAAAATAACTTAAAATAAATAACTTAAAATCTAGAATTTAGATATTAAGAAAAACAGGTCTAATCGTCTTACTAGTTGGCCACCTCTGAGTCCCTCTATTCGTCGAATCGCCTACTAAGGATCACTTGAGAAAAATACAAGAGAGAGCGAGTTTTCGAAAACTCAGTATGTATGACCCTCGTCAAAACAAAAAACATACATATCATAATAATAACATAATAATTTCATACATGCAATGCAGTGCAAACCCTTCCCAAATAATCTATCCGGTACACATCATCTCCGTTCAATCGAAACACTTCTATAGGGATTTCTAAATCGACCCACCCATCTGATACAGTTCAAGGGTAGCCCAATTGAGGTACTACCTAACTTTGCAGCAAAGCTGCTAATCATATAATGGGCTTAAAAAGCCATCGGTGGATCCACGGTCGTCAAGCAACCATGTGATCCTCATATACTTCCTCCGTTCCATAATTCCCAACCCATATGCAACCTAAACAAAATATCATATGAATGCAGCAAATGTACATGTGACATCCATAAATCTTACATTCAACACATAGGGGCATTTTAGTCATTTTTGCCCTTAGGGGCATTTCAGTCATTTCTCATTGTTATGGGTCTATTACTTACCTTGGCCCGTTATCAAGTCCTCGTTGGCTAAAGTGAATAGATACTATGCACCAAGTAGGATTCCAGAGAAGAGGAGGTGAGTCATTAAGACCACTTAAGTACCAAGCTCTCCCTAGATCCAATCCTAGACATGCATATACCCATTGCCACACCTTAACCTTATGACTTGTCCACTGTTACAATTAGTTAATTATTAAAGTTTTATGCAAGGTTAAGCAATTTACCAAATACTAAGCCCAAGACCCCTTACAAAGCCTAAACAAATTCACATACGTTCATATGTTCCATCTGGCCCAATCACATTCGTATGGCCCATTAGGCCCAAATCACATTCATACGGCCCATCTGGCCTAATCACATTCGTATGGCCCATTAGGCCCAAATAGCATTCATATGGCCCATCTGGCCCAATCACATTCGTATGGCCCATTAGGCCCAAATCACATTCATATGGCCCATCTGGCCCAATTACATTCGTATGGCCCATTAGGCCCAAATTGCATTCACATGGCCCATCTGGCCCAATTACATTCGTATGGCCCATTAGGCCCAAATCGCATTCATATGGCCCATTTGGCCCAATCACATTCATGTGGCCTATTAAGCCCAAATCACATTCATATAGCCCATCTGGCCCAATCACATTCGTATGGCACATTAGGCCCAAATCGCATTCATATGGCCCATTAGGCCCAAATCGCATTCATATGGCTCATCTGACCCAAATCAATTTCAAGCCATGTAACCAGCATGACTAGTTCATCACTTATTACCAAATCATCAAATTTGCCTATTTTGAGCCTACGGTCCATCAGGCCCATTTTGCCCTTTCTGGTCCAGTTAGCCACAACATGACCCAAGTCCATGAGATCGCTCATGGGGTCTCTGTTATCGATTTCATTTCCCTCATACGAGTGTTCGCACACTCGCAAGACTATCGAAGCCAAACTTTTGGGATTTCGGGATTTTCCAATCCATTGTGTGTGTATAGTGTATGTACACACTTGATAACAAAACGCGCTGCGATCTCCTTAGCCACGATCCTACAAATGATGTCACTCAATGGTTAATCACATATACTTATCGAATACTTTAACAAAAGCCGAAGTCTTACCTTAACCTTACTTGAGACACCAAGCCTTAATAGCTTTTCCTCGATCACTAATCACGAGTACTTCCTAAATCTGCATCAATCTTAATTATTAAAAATTGAACCATAAGTGACTTATATCCATCTTAAGTCACCCTTACATTACTTACGACCATTCGACCAACCTTCAAAACCAAAAGTGAATAATACTTACCCAAATCCCGAAACACATAAAGAGTAACTCGGCAGAGATCTGAAGAACAGAGATTCGATATCAATCCCCTACCAAAATCGATTTAGAAAGAGTGAGGGAGAGGAGTAATCGGTTCTAGCAAGATCAATTGAAAGAGTAAATTACTTACACAAGAATCGGCTAGGTTGAAGAAATAGTGATGGCACCAAAAAGAATTTTGGCAAAGGGAGGGTGGAATTATTCAGCTTTAGAGGGTTTGGAAAAGGTAACAAGAAGAAAAGAAAAAGATCAAAGGTGCTTGTGTTAGGGTAACTACAGGATATTCGGTAAAGAAAGAAAGACTGACCTATTCGCAAAACTCTCCAAATGCCGAAAACCACAATGAAAATTTGTAATACCCCCTAAAAGACCCAAAAACGGCACTCATCTACCCTCCTAAGCCGAATTTATACACTTTCCACTTCCCAAAACGGCACCAACTCTTCACACTTCTCAGCTCCTAACTTTTCTCCCTGATAACTCCTCAATCTTATCCTAAATTTTCTCCAATATAAGCTCCTACAATCTCTCCATGACCATTTCAAACCTCTCATCCATCAGACTTTCACTGCAACACAAACTCTAGCCCTCCTGACAGCAAAATAAATACCCCAATAAAATACCATGCCACTACTCGAACCTTGGACTCCCTTGTCTGCTAATGACGCCACCTCCCTGCTCCCTAAGTGGCGTCACTTTGCCACTACACCACAAGCTCTTTTATGTCATTTTTGTTCTTCATTTTTTTTAAAGGGCCTACTAACTAAAGTCACAGTTCCCTTGGGGCTAAAACCAAAATTTTTCCTATACCCTTACTTGATCCTAGGACATCTCCAACACCCCTAGACACTCCAAATTCATTAACCCTCAAAGCCCACATGCCAATTGTCATTTCCTCGCTCACTTAAAAATTTTCTGAGACCCAAAGCCCAAAGCCTAATAGGCCCAATTCTACTAGGCCCAAATTCGGGGTGTTACATGTATTCTCAAAATTTTAGAATTTTTCCATGAATTTCATCACTTTTCAATTTAGTCCCAAAACATGTTTCCATCAAAAACTACTTTGTAAAAGTTGTTCATCTATCAACAACCTTTCAATTTCTACCATAGTCTTTCAAATTTCAGCATATTTATCCATGGAAAATTTTCTATATTATGATATCTATTCAAATTAACCCCCCAAATAGAGAAATTAAACTTTTCCGATCTCAAAAATATAAAAATTACTAAAAACGGGACATAAGAACTTACCAATTTATGCTTGGAAAGCTTGTTTTCTCTCTCTTAGGGTTTCCATGTATTTTTGATGAAGAAGATGATATAAAATGATATTAATTTCTATTTTAATCTTTATCATCTTTTAACTATTTCTATTTCCAATTTAGTCCTTGTCCTTTTTCAAATTTTCTACGGTTGATTCACCAAAAATATCTACATATTTTTCATCAATGGTCTAATTACCATTTAAGGACCTCAAGTTTTAAATTCCATAGCTATTTAATCCTTATAGCTACTAGAATTTAAATTTGACATTTTATACAATTTAGTCATTTCTACCATTAAACACCTAATTGATAAAATTTTCTTATCAAAATTCTCATGCAACATTTCTACTATATTACTAATCATTTCATAATATTAAAATATTTTATCTTTCCATCTCGGATTTGTGGTTACAAAACCACTATTCTGACTTCACTAAAATTGGGCTGTTACAGATATAGGTTGATTGCACCGAGCTAAAAAAACCAATTGAATGGCAATTAAACCAATTTTTATAATTTTTATTTTTGATGTTTATTTTTATATATTTAAAATTAAATACAAAAATATTAACGATTAGATTTGTCTAAATATTTAAATTTATCATTTAAAAAAAAGTCATTTTGTTAAGTGTAGATTGTTCTTTGCCAAATTATGGTTTTCATTTGGTAAAAAGAATTTTTTGGTCCATCTTAAAAAAATCAGAGCAATTTAATCTCGTCAATTTTTTTTTGGTACATGAAAAAGGATAAAACCATATCTAGACTATACGAGGCCAAGTCATTCCAGAGCAGACGTCATGTAATCTTTGAAGAATTTCATTCAGAGGTTGCATATAGCTATACCTATCTAGAGGCCTTAAAAGTGCCATTGCTGCCAGTCCATCAGTGACTATGTTGCCCTCTTTGAATACATGTGTAACCCGAATCATCTAAGAATGTTGAATTATTTCTTTAATAGCTCGTATCATGACTGAGTGATGTTGCTCAACTGACTTGTCAATTTTGAAAGTGAGTAACTAACAAAAATTAATCACAATATTAATAATTTTTATGTCAATTATACATATTTTTATAGGTATAATAATCAAATTAGCCCTTAAAGTTTACATATCCTGTCAATTTCATCTTGATTTAACAAATTTAGCTCACAACTTTTACACGTTCTATCAATTTGGTCATGATTTAACAAATTTTGCCTGCAACATTTTCACATTCTATCAACATTTATAGAAAATTTATAAATATCAATGGCTAAATTTGTTATTATTGTTGGAAAAAAAGCTGGTTTAAAAAATGGTTTTGTCATAGTGGAAAAATAAAAATTTGAAAATTGAAATAGTTTATGATATTTATAGCAATGAACTTTTCCCAAAAAATACTTGTTCTTTGTGCAAGATGGATCCTTGACGTTTTTGATTTTCATTCGACCTTCTTCGTTATTATCTTATCACAAATCACTTCGAGTGTGAGATCAAATAGTCACAAATAAAAAATAGAACTATTTTTTTTTTTACTTTCAGTAGGAAAGTAATTCTCTCTCTGTGTAAAAACTGGTAGAGGTGTTTTGCCTGGAAAATATCAATATCTGTACACATGTTGTAAATCAATTATGTTCATTTTGAAATCATATAACTCGTGTTTCACATATGTTCTTCAATTTCCAAATAGGTTCTTACTCACTTTGTACTTAATTATAAACAACTAATAATTTCAATCTTACATTAACGATTCGACCATAATTTAATTAATAAGTTCATAACAGCATAAATCATAAATATATACACATATCTATACTATGAACTTACCTAATATATTCGGCTAACGAGTTGACTCGTAGGGACTAATCTATGATTTTTCCTTTTACTTGATTATCCTTCGTACGATTTAATCCTTGATCTATATGATAGTTAAAGTCAATTTATCATTTTCAAGTACATTAGCATACTAATTTTTATGCATATGACTTATAAAGTTTATTTTACCAAATTTCCCTGAACTTTTACACTTTGTTCAATTCAATCCCTAAAATGAAAGTATTAAAATTTTCATATTTAAACCCCAACATACCAAACCAATTATAAGCTCATCCACAATCAGCCTCCAAACACTTAAAATTTTCCAATATTTCATGCTAAATTTTACTTATTTTCATCTTAGTCTCTAAACTCAAAACTAACCAAAATTCATTTACAAAATAGTCCTAATTAGTAACCAAGCTTAAAAATCTTTCATTTAATCTCATGGACACCTAAAATTCATCAATGGAAAGTCCACGAAAGAACCTCGGCTTTGTAACAACCCATTTTCAGTGAAATTGAAACAGTGGTTTCGGGACCACAAATTTGAGCCCGAAAGAAAATTTATTTTAATATTATTTTAAGGTCTGCATAATGATAGGAAAATCGTATAAAATTTCATTAAGAAAATTTTATCGATTACATGATTAGTTGAGAAAAGGACCAAATTGCATAAAATGCAAAAGTTGAATTCTAGTAGCTAGAAGGATCAACTAGTTATGGAATTCAAAATTTGAGGTCCTTATATGGAAAATAGACCATTAAGAGGAGTTAGTAGATAAGTATGATGATTCATCCATGGAAATTTAAGAAAAGAAAAAGACTAAATTGGAAAGTAAATAAATAAAAGATGATAAATAAAATAAACATCTAATATCATCATTTTATATCATCTTTCCCAATTAAAAAGCCATGGAAACCCTAGTTTGAGAGTTTGAAGATAGACAAACTTATTTTGATCTACCAGGTATGTTTTCTTGTCTCGTTTTTAGAAAGTTTTATATTTTCGATATCATAATAAACCTAATCTAGCTATTTTGGGGATTAATTTGCAAAGTTATCAAAGTACTAGGGTTTTTCCATGGATGAATATGCATGAATTATAAAATTTATGGTAGAAAATGAAAGGTTGTTGATAGATAAACGACTTTTGTAAAGTGAATTTTGATGAAATTGTGATTTAGGGACTAAATTGTAAAGATGTAAAATTTTTGAAAAAAATTCTAAATTTTATGAATTACATGGGCTGCAAATGTTACATGTAAAAATTAGTTAGGTTGGGAACAAGGATTAAATTGCATGAGTTTCATTTTTCGAGCCTAGAGATGAAATCGTCATTAATTAAAAGTATAAGGGCAAAATGGAAAATTTTGCCTAGGATGTGAATTGAATTGAATTAATTATGAATTTTATTAAATTGAGTTAAATTTACTTGTATAGATCTGAATAACTCAAATACGAAGTTAGATCGTGGAAAAGAAAAAGTGTCGGATTAGTAGATTTCAAATACACGAACATTTGTCAAGGTAAGTTCGTGTAACTAAATTGTATATTTATATGATATGTTCGATTTATATGCATGTGATTTGTATAATTGTTTAGTAAGAAAATAAATCACATATCTGACAATGTCCGATAAGAAATAAATCTCGTATGAACAAATGAAATTAGATGGATACAGAGTTCCTAGAGTGGTTGTAGTTCTGCATATGTTGCGAACACACCATAGCTCGCAAGAGCATCCCGTTATAGCTCACATGAGCATCCCGATTTAAGGTCTCTTGCGCTTTCAGATACATGGTTCTTCCAAGCTTCTTATTTATATGCTCTTATGAGCATTCTAATCGGTAGTGATCCTGCATGTGTTGTAGACACACTGAGCTCTTATGAGCGTCCTGATATATATAACTATTTGGAGTTTCCCTGTAACACCCCTAACCCGTATCCGTCGCCGAAACAGGATTATGGAGCATTACCAGAGTTTACAGAACATTTATAGATAAAACATGATAATCACTATTCATTTTCTGAGATTATTCATAGCGTCCCTTAAATGGACCCTCGAGGCCCAATATGAGCTTTAGAATCGAGTCGGGACTTAATCGAAAACTCTAAGAATTTTTCACGAAATTTCAAAAATTTTCTAAGTTACAAGGCTCACAAGCCCGTGTGGTCCAAGGGACACGCCCGTGTGACCCTAGGACACGCCCGTGCTACAGGCCGTGTTCGACCCCGTATAACTCTCTGACTTGTGCCACACAGCCAACCACACGCCCGTGTGCTAGGCCGTGTGGTTAATTCTATTTTTTGAAATTAAGTGCAGGTTTCACACAGCCAAGCGTGTGTCTACCCGTGTGGACAAAATAAAACCATTTCTAACTTTATATCTCACCCAAAATTTTTACCAATGACCTGCACTAAAACTTATATCCATAAACCAACCAATTCTAGCATTCAAATTAAACAAATTATATCATTAAACATGCCATATCATTACAAGCATATATATGTTTATAAACTTACCTTGGTTTAGTCCATATTTTAGACATAATTTGATCAACTACTTAAAATATATGTAGCTACCATAGTATAACATTACAAGCATATCAAAACAAACCATTACTAGTCATTCCAATGGCTAGATTACAAGCATCATTTTCAAGCCCGCAATGGCCAAGTTATTCTATACATGCCATTATATCAAAATGATTATATTATATATACCCAAAATAAGCTAGTGGATAGTGTGATGATGCTCCAACTGATCTCCAACCTTCACGAGCTTCCGAGCACTATAAAACAGGGAAAATAAAATTTAGAAAGCATTACATGCTTAGTAAGTTCGTATAACGGGAATTAAAACTTACCAATTTACATTATTTAACAATAAGCATTCAATAACATGCTTTTCATCAATTTGGCGAATTTACCTAAACACATGCACTCAATCAAACAAGTTAGTTACACAAATGTTCACATATGCATCAAGTAAGCATAGATGAGCTCATCATACTATATTCCTTCAAGACATCATTCATTTCATTCTATAATTCTTTTATCTTGCCAAGAGTTTTATCCGTTGAATCATTGAAATTTCGATGGATACTCAAGTAGTACACTTAAGGTGCACAATTCAATAAACCTCAATTCTTATTCAAGAGTACCCATTAGGGCACCAAATCAAAGAACATACTCTCGAGCCACATATCGTATAATAGAATTACCAGTCCAGGCTAAATCCTAATTGTAACGTATACTCGAGAGGTATTATATCAGGATTGCCCGTTCGGGCTAAATCCTTTTTATAATGAGGTTAATTGGATTACTTGTCCGAGCTAAATCCTGTCAGCAACAAATGCAGGACCTCATTCATTTCGGAAAAGCACATGTATTCATCAGAATTCAATACTCAAACAGAACTTAACCCATTTTTCACAGTTTCAAGCATGTATTCAGTTCTTCATTATAGCAATCAAATAATTCACATCAATATAAGTCACATTCCATACAGACACAACATTTAATTTAACATATTTACATGTTCAATTAAGTTACACGAACTTACCTCGACACTTGTTCGCGTTTAAAAATCTACTAATCTGAAACTTTTTCTTTTCCTCGGTCTAACCTCGAATTTGTGTTGTCTGGATCTATATAAATGAATTTATTCATCAATTTATCACATTTCATATTCAAGTGGACTCAATTTACATCCTAGGCAAAATTACCATTTTGCCCCTAACTTTTCCATAAATTTCAATTTCGTCCCTAGGCTCGGAAAATGAAATTTCTGAAATTCACTCCCTATTCCAAGCCTAACCAAAATTTCAATATAGAATTTACAGCACATATCTTCTATAGATTTCAGAAATTTGCTTCAATTTTCACAACTTTACATTTTAGTCCCTAAATCATGTTTCCATCAAAAATCACTTTGTAAAAGTAGTTTATCTATCAATGGCCTTTCATTTTCTACCATAAGTTTCAAAAGTTTAGTATATTCATCAATGACTTAATTTCTATAGTTTGATAACTTTTCAAATTGATCCCCCAAATAGATAGATTAAGCTATCCTGATTTCAAAAATATCAAAATTACTAAAAACGAGACAAGAAAACTTACCCAATCAAGCCAAGAAAGTTTATTTTCTCTCTCCTACAGTTTCCATGTATTTTGGCGTTGAAGATGATATAAAATAAGATGATAATTCTTTTATCATCTTTTAATTAATTAAATTATTTTAATTTCCAATTTAATCCTTGCCCTTTTTCTAAATTTCCATGGATGAGTCACCAAATAACTACATACTTTTCTTTAATGGTCTAATTACCATATAGGGACCTTAAGTTTTGAATTACATAGCTATTTAATCCTTCTAGCTACTAGAATTCAACTTTTGTATTTTATGCTATTTAGTCCATCTCGTAATTAAGCACTTAATCGATAAAATTTTCTTATCAGAATTTTCACATGACATCTCTATCATAATACGGACCATGCAATAAAATAAAAATAAATTTTATTTTCAGCTTGGATTTGTGGTCCCAAAATCATTATTCCGATTTCACTGAAAATGGGCTGTTACATTTTCGATTAAAAGCTCTTTCATGAGCTTCTTGATAATAGCTCTTCGGAGTTACCTGTTAAGCTTGCATGAGCTTTCCGATTTATGCTCTTATGAGCTTTCTGTTATTAAGCCCGGATAAGCTTCCCGTTGCAAGCTCACATGAGCTTTTTGTTATTTTGCTTGGAAGAGCTTCCCATTTAAATGCTCAATGAGCATTCCTGAATATGAATTGACGGAATATAGTATGTACACTTTGTGTGTACTAACCAAGTATCCATCGATATTATAAGTGGTTCAACGGGTGAAGTTATGATAAATGACAATATGAATTTATGATGAAAGATTATGGACATATATATGACCACATGAACATGATTTGTATATGAAATTTGAATACATGATATAGAAAGTACATGAATAAGGAAATTTGATTAATGATAAGTTCATACTTGTTTATTGATATTCATGTAAATTACGTGACTAACATGCTTGATGAGGATATGTGTCTAGGAAAATGGCCAATTTGGCCTAAACATGTTTATTTGCTTACCTTAAATGTAAATTAATCAGTAAGTTAATTTCTTGTTATACGAACTTTCTAAGCATAATATGCTTACTCTGTTTTATTTCCCTCTGTCTATAGTAATTCGGAGGCTCGTTGGGTTGAAAGCTTGGCGGAGATATCATCACACCATCCATCGACTCATCTCAGTATATTTAGTAAATTAACTTTGGTATAATGGCATGTATAGGATAACTTGGCCAATGTTGGCAAATACATGTTTTTGTGGTAAATAGCCATTATAATGCCTTGTGATGAATGTGTTTTGATGTATGATATGAGTGTTTAGTAAGGTTGACTGATAGTAAACTTCATAAGTATGTTTATATGCATTTTGGTCAAATAGGTAAGTTGGATATATAAATTTATGAAGTGATATGTCATGCATTAGACTTAATTTTGGCTTGGTTTAAATGTCTTGGATTGGCTTGAAAATATGTTTAAGAGATAATGTAGGTGGAAGACATGTTTGGGTGAGAAATAAGGCTTAGAATGGCCTTATTTTGTCCACACGAGAAAAGACACGGGTGTGTGCCTCAACCGTGTGTGACACAAGGCCTAGCACATGGTCGTGTGTTTGGCCGTGTGTCCCCTGCATCTTTAAAATTGCAAAACAGAATGCTCAGAAATTTTCACACTGGCTTGTGGCTTGACCATGTGACCCCTGCACCTTTACACGGCCTAGCACACGGGCGTGTGACTTGGCCATGTGACCCAAGTCAGAGAGTTACACGAGTATAGACATGAGCTGGAACGCGGTCGTGTGCCTTAATTTGAATGCCCACACGGCCTGTGACATAGGCATGTCTATTGGTCGTGTGTACCCTACACCTAGGAAAAACATTACAATTTTGCGAAAAATTCTCTAAGTACCCGGATTAGTACCAACTTATTTCAATTGCATGTTTTCGGCCTCGAGGGCTCATATAAGAGACAATATGATTGTTCATGATTGATTTGTGATATAAAATGAGAAATGATATGAAATGTTTGTATATGATTTGTTTATTTCGGTAGTGCTCTGTAACCCTGTTCTGGAGACGGATACGAGTTAGGGGTGTTACATTTATTGGTATCAGAGCTACGGTTTAGTCGATTCTCAGACTAACATAGCATGCACTAGTTTAGCTATACATGTCATTATATAATCTATGATAGTGTGATATCTTCTGACCATTTTAAATATGTTTTTCATATAGTAATGTCGTCCAACCGAGCTGAATCCGAAGAAGCTGAGAGCAATGCTCAAGCTTCAGTACAAAGAACAACATCTAGTAGTAGAAAGCCCGTATCTGAGGGCCAAGGAGGAGAGGCAAAAGAATCTTTCTTCCAAATGATGAATGAATGGTTTACAGAATTCTAAGATCAAATCCGTCTGTACAACAACCTCCACCCATTGCATGTTTTGGGCCTCGAGGGCTCATATAAGAGACAATATGATTGTTCATGATTGATTTGTGATATAAAATGAGAAATGATATGAAATGTCTGTATATGATTTGTTTATTTCGGTAGTACTCTGTAACCCTGTTCTGGAGACGGATACGAGTTAGGGGTGTTACATTTATTGGTATCAGAGCTACGGTTTAGTCGATTCTTAGACTAACATAGCATGCACTAGTTTAGCTATACATGTCATTATATAATCTATGATAGTGTGATATCTTCTGACCATTTTAAATATGTTTTTCATATAGTAATGTCGTCCAACCGAGCTGAATCCGAAGAAGCTGAGAGCAATGCTCAAGCTTCAGTACAAAGAACAACATCTAGTAGTAGAAAGCCCGTATCTAAGGGCCGAGGAGGAGAGGCAAAAGAATCTTTCTTCCAAATGATGAATGAATGGTTTATAGAATTCTAAGATCAAATCCGTCTGTACAACAACCTCCACCCGTCCTGTTTCTCAATCGGTTCCCGATATGCCACAAGGTACAGAACTTGTTAGAACTGGTAAGCCTCCGGTAGATAAAATCCGTAAATATGGGGGCAGAGGAATTCAGGGCTACTGCTGAAGATGATCCTGAAAGGGCTAAATTCTGGTTGGAAAACACTATTAGAGTTCTTGATGAACACCAGCTGAATGCCTGAAATGTGTTGTATCTCTACTAACAGACTCAGCATATCAGGGGTGGAATACATTGATTTCCGTTGTACCGAAAGAACAGGTTACGTGAGAATTTTTCCAAATTGAATTAAAAAAGAAGTATATTAGTTAGAGATTCCTTGATCAAAAAAGAAAAGAATTTCTGAAGCTTAAACAGGGGCATAGAACAGTATTTGAATATGAAAAGGAATTTGTCCCATTGAGTAAATATGCTAGAGAGTGTATCCCGACTGAAGCCAAAATGTGTAAGCAATTTGAAGAGGGTTTAAATGAAAATATAAAGTTAGTTGAGATTCTGGAATTAAAAGAATTTTTTGTACTGGTTGATCAAACACATAAAGCTAAAGAACTGAGTAAAGAAAAGAAATAGGCTAAGGTGGAAGCTAGAACTTCGAGTAAAAGATTTATGGGAAAATCACAATAGTCAGATTCAAAGAAATCATAGAAAAATTTTGATCGTTTTACCACTTCTACGGGGTATTCTGGGAAAGACAAAAGTATTCAACGCTCTAATTCGAGATCCCAGGCTACATTTGTAGCAAGTACAGACAATGTTAGAAACATCAAACCTAGGTGCAATCACTATAATAAATTCCATTTTAGTGAGTGCCGCGCGAGAAACGGAGCATGTTTTAGATGTGGTTCTTTTGATCACTCTTTCAGAGACTGCCCGGAAAAGCCTGAGAAAGATACTGTACAGACCACAAATCCGAGCAATTTTGCTATAAGAGGTAGACCACCTCGTAACCCCGACAATGTCAATGGTAGTCGAGTTACGATAAAAGATTCAACTATTGAATCTGAAGCATGAGCACCGGTAAGGACATATGCTATTCGTGCACGTGAGAATGCCTCCGTACCTGATATTATTATTGGTACATTTTCTTTTCTTGATACTGATATAATTGTTTTAATTGATCCTGGTTCCACAAATTCACATATATAAATGAATTTAGTGTCTAACAAAAATTTTCCTGTCAAGTCCTCTGAATTCGTGCTTAAAGTATCAAACCCCCTAGGCCATTATGTGATGGTGGATAAAATTTGTAAGAACTGTTTGTTAATGATAAGGGGTTTCTGTTTTCCAATCGATTTGATGTTATTACCGTTTGATAAATTTGATGTGATCCTGGGTATGGACTGGTTAACTCAGCATAATGCTGTGGTAAATTGTAAACAGAAGTATATTGTGTTAAAATGTCAGAATGGTGAGTTGCTCCGTATTGAACTTGATAAATTGGATGGGCTGTCTAATGTGATCTCAGCTGTATCAGCACAGAAATATATTAGAAAAGGGTATGATGCTTATCTTGCTTATGTGTTGGACACTAAAGTATATGAATCGAAGATTAAGTCAGTGCCAGTAGTCTGTGAGTATCCTGATGTGTTTCCAGAAGAATTACCTAGATTACCACCAGTCAGAGAGGTTGAATTTTCTATAGATCTTGTACCGGGGACAACACCGATATCTATAGCACCATACAGAATGGCTCCTACTGAACTAAAAGAGTTAAAAGCGCAGTTACAAGAACTGACTAACAGAGGCTTTGCTCGACCTAGTTTCTCACCTTGGGGTGTGCCGGTTCTTTTTGTTAAGAAGAAAAATGGATATTGAAGATTATGTATTGATTACCAGTAGCTTAATAAAATCACGATCAAGAATAAGTATCTCTTGCCCCATATTGATGACTTATTTGATCAGTTGAAAGGTGCCACTGTATTTTCAAAGATTGGTGTAACACCCCTTACCCGTATTCGACACCTGAACCGGGTACAAGGCATTATCGTACTTAACTTGTTCAATCATGCAACATCGATACATAAAATTTCATTGCAAATTAAAACTTTTCCTTTAAGACCCTAATGTCCTTATTATAGGTTTACGGGACCTTAAACTTGTACCCGGAATGATTCAGGACTAAACCGGAAACTTTTGAACATTTAGACAAATTTGACATAAAACAGGGCCACAGGCCCGTGTGAAGGATGGAACACGCCCGTGTGGCATATCACATGCCCGTGTTTCCAACCTACAAGGGTTTTCACATGGCCTGACACACGCCCATGTCCATATCCCGTGTCCCTCACACGGCCATGACATGTCCGTGTCTTCACCATTGTGTGAAAACCTTGACATTCTGTTTTTGACATCATCATCTCAATAAGGTCACACGGCCAAGGCACACGCCCATGTCCTTAGACCGTGTGTCGAATTAAATTCCTAATTTCAGGTGCAGACTTCACACGACCCGAGCACATGCCCGTGTCTTAAGCCGTGTCTCCCACACGGTTGAGATACACGGCCATGTCTCAGCCCGTGTGTTTACTACTGGGCATACTGACTTGCCAACCTAGCATGCATGGGGACACATGGCCTACCAACACGCCCATGGGCTGGCCGTGTGAGAGACACACTCCTGTATCTCTACCCATGTGGACATTTGTAAGGCTATCTACCAAGCCAAATGCCACCCTACAAAGCAACCATACTTATACTCATTCAATTCAACATATATCATGACCATAAGGTACTTCTAAGAACTCAAATTCAAAACATCCACACAAGCATGCACTTCATGAATTTCGTCAACATTAATAGATGAACTTGTCAAGTATTGGCCAATTTCCAATGACCATTTACAAAATGAATTGAACAACATTAATAGCCAACACTTTGGCTAACAAATATGACATAACAAAATGACCAAGTCCTATACATGCCATACTCAAAATAAATCTAACTTTACTATACCAAAGAGAAGTTGATAGTGTCATTCTGAACTCCGACGTCATACGATCCCTAAGTTAGCTTGGCAATACTACAAGGAAAAGGGAAATGAGAGGGGTAAGCATAAAGCTTAGTAAGTTTGCATGAAATAAATACAGCATAAAAGCCCATAATGCCATCCATCCATTGCATTGAATAAAAACACAAAGTCTCAAACACATTGCTATAACTTACTCATGCTTATTCTTACCAATTACATGTCATGTCACACATCGTAAACATTTCTCGTGAATTACTCACATGTACCTGTATCACTTCATCACATAGCTTTAGCACTAATCTCATCTCTATTATAAACTTAACTATTTACCTCATTGAATCACTTGGGATACTCGAAGATCCATAATCATCATCATTCACATAAATACGACGCCAATGCCATATTCCAGATAGGGTCTTACATGGGGTCACCTCTAGATGCCGATGCCATATCCCAGATATGGTCTTATATGGGATCTCATATCGATTGTCGATGTCATACCTCAGATATGGTCTTATATGATTTTCATATTCAATGTCGATGCCATATCCTAGATATGGTCTTATACGGGATCTCAATTCAGTGCCGAGGCCATGTCCCAGACATGGTCTTACACGGGACCTTACCAATCTCATGTCTCAATTATGATATCCTCTCACTTCTTAAAGTCCAACCAGGACTTCAACATCATAAATTTTCATCATTTTCTCATTCAACATCGTTATTAAATTTCATAGAAATAATATACAACATCACTAATATCAATCATTTTAAACTTAATAATATGATGTTGAATTTATTACACACAAACTTACCTCGATTTCAAAATAGGCCAATTTGCCGATCTAGTCCGATACCTTGCCTTTTTCTCGGTCAAGGTTAATTCTTCATTCTTCTTGATCTATAATAGCAAATTAGATCATTTAATTATCACATTAATCAATGCATTTCAAAAATCATACTTTGGAAAAATTACCATTTTGCCCTTAGACTTTCATAAAATAACTATTTTACCCATAGGCTCGTAAATCAATTCTAATCAAATTTCTTCCTTTAACGAGCCTAGGTGAACATTTATTTCTCTTATAACAACTCTCAATACTCATTATTTCACACATTTAACACTTATTTCATAACCTTTGCAAAGAGGTCCTCTTAGGTGTTTTCATGGTAACACCTTTCACAAAAGTTGTTTATTAAACAACTAAGACTCATTTTCTTCCATAAAAATGCAGCAAACAACATAAATGCTCACATGGAAAAACTCTAAACTTTCAACCATTTTGCAAAATAGTCCCCTCTTTAGCTACCTTAAGCTTTAGGGGTTCCAAAAGTACAAAAAGTAACAAAGAATGGCCATTAAAGCACTTACTTGCAAGGAGAAAGGCTTGCTGAAAATTTTTAGCTTTCAAACCCCCTAGTTTGCTGCTAATTTTCGATGGAGAAGAAGAGAAGAAAAGATGATATCTTTCCCTTTTTTTATTTTATGATTAAAAATCAATTTAGTCACCAAATTTTCACCTAACCTATTGACAAAGTCTTTTCTTTGTCCCTATGGCCGGCCACCACCCTAAACAAGGCCTAATTGCATATTAGGGACCTCTAATTAATATTCATTAGCTATTTGACACCTTTAGCTTGCAAAATAGAACTTTCGCACTTTATGCGATTTAGTCATTTTTCAAAATTAAGCATGAAATCGCTAAAATTAACCACCAAAATTTTCATGCACTCTTGTAATCATGCTATAACACATAAAATAATATTAAAATAATTTTCTCCAACCTCTGATTAGTGGTTCCGAAACCACTGTTCCGACTAGCCCTTAAATTGGGCTGTTATAATTGATCTCCATTCTGGCTACTATCAATTACGGGTAAAAGACTCAGATGTACCGAAAAAAATTTTCCGAACCAAGTACTGACATTATGAATTCCTTGTGATGCCATTTGGCTTAACAAATACACCTACGGTATTTATGGATCTGATGAATAAAATTTTCAGACCATATTTGGATAGATTTGTGGTGGTATTCATTGATGATATTCTGGTATATTCCCGAGATGAAAATGAACATGCTGGTCATTTAAGAATTATTTTGCAAACTCTGCGTAAGAAACAGTTGTATGCTAAATTTAGCAAATGTGAATTTTAGTTTCGGGAAGTTGGTTTTCTTAGACATATAGTATCTGTTGAAGGCCTTAGAGTTTATCCGAATAAAATTTTAGCAATTGTTAATTGGAAACCACCGAAAAATGTGTTCGAATTCAAAAGTTTTCTTGGATTAGGTGGTTACTATCGGAGGTTTGCAAAAGGATTTTCAATGATAGCTTCTCTGATGACATGATTGTTGTAGAAAGATGTGAAGTTTGAATGGACTGATAAATGTCAACAGAGTTTTAACAAATTGAAAGCCTTGTTGACCGAAGAATCAATACTAGTTCAACTTGAATTGGGTAAAGAATCTGTAATTTACAGTGATGCATCATTGAATGGTTTGGGCTGTGTCTTGATGCAAGACGGAAAATCAATAGCCTATGCTTCTAGACAGCTAAAACCACATGAAAAGAATTACCTGATACATTATTAGAATTGGCAGCCATTGTTTTTGCACTAAAAATTTGGCGACATTACTTGTTCGGTGAAAAATGTCATATATTCACTGATCATAAGAGTTTAAAGTATTTGATGTCGCAAAAGGATTTAAATCTGAGACAATGCAAGTGGCTTGAACTGTTAAAAGATTATGACTTGGTTATCGACTATCATCCGGGAAAAGCAAATGTAGTTGCAGATGCTTTGAGTAGAAAGTCTCTATTTACCTTACAAGCCATGAATGCTCGATTGCCATTGTCTGATGATGGCTCTATCTTAGTTGAGTTAAAAGCTAAGCCAACATTTCTACAGCAGATATGTGAAGCTCAAAAAAGTGATAGTGAGTTACAAGCTAATCGAGTACAATGTGAATCGATTTCTGATTCAAAATTTTAGGTTGGACATGATGACTGTTTGTTAATCAGAGGCAGAGTTTGTGTTCTAAAGAATTCAGAGCTTGTACAGAAGATTTTATGTGAAGCTCATAGTGGTACTATGTATGTGCATTCGGAGAGTAATAAAATGTACAACGATTTGAATCAAATGTACTGGTGGCTGAGAATGAAGCGTGATATATCTGAATTTGTATCTAGATGTTTGGTATGTCAGTAAGTTAAAGCTAAACATCAGGTACCTTTGGGATTGTTACAGCTAGTCACGATACCAGAATGGAAATGGGAAAGAGTTACCATGGATTTTGTGTCGGGATTACCGCTATCTCTAAAAAAGAAAGATGTCATTTGGGTAATCGTCGACCGTTTAACGAAGTTTGCACACTTTATTCCAATACGTATAGATTTCTCCCTGGATAGATTGGTTGGGTTATATGTTTTTGAGATTATCAGATTACACGGTGTGCCGGTCTCCATTATTTCAGATAGACATCCACGGTTTACTTTCTGATTCTGGAACAAATTACAAGAGGCCCTAAGTATGCAACTACATTTCAGTATTGCATCCCATCCTCAAATAGATGGACAATCTGAACGGGTAATACAGATTTTAGAATATATGCTTCGGTGTTGTGTTTTAGAATTTGAAGGCAATTGGGAAAAGTATTTGTCGTTAGTCAAATTCGCATATAATAACAGTTATCAGTCAAGTATAAAGATGGCACCGTATGAAGCTTTGTATGGTCGTAAATGTAGAACTCTGTTGTATTGGACTGAGCTCAATGAGAAAAAGATACACAGAGTTGATCTGATCCGTGAAATTGAAGAAAAAGTGAAAGTGATCCAAGATAGTTTAAAAGCAGCTTTTGATAGTCAGAAATCCTATGCAAATCTTAAACGGAAAGAAATAGAATTCCAAGTTGGTGACAAGGTATTCTTGAAAGTTTTGCCTTAGAAGAAAGTTCTTCGGTTTGGCTGCGAAGGGAAATTAAGTCCGCGATTTATCGAGCCATATGAAATTATCATAAGAATTGGACCTGTTACGTACCGATTGGCCCTACCGCCAGAGCTTGACAGAATTCATAATGTTTTTCACATGTCCATGTTACGACACTATCAGTCAGATCCTTCACGATAGAGGTTGAGATCTAGTCTGACATGACTTACAGTGAGGAACCGATCAGAATTCTAGCATGTGAGACGAAAGAATTAAGAAATAAAAAGGTAGCTTTAATGAAAGTTCTCTGGCAATGACACGAAATAGAAGAAGCTACCTAGGAACTCGAAGAAACAATGAAAAAGCAATATTTGAATCTCTTTATTGGTAAAATTTTCGAGGACGAAAATTTTTAAGGGGGGAGTGTTACAACAACCCGTTTTCAGTGAAATCGAAACAGTGGTTTCAGGACCACAAATCTGAGTCTGAAAAAAAATTATTTTAATATTATTTTATGGTATGCATTATGATAGGAATATCGTATAAAAATTTCGTTAAGAAAATTTTACCGATTACATGATTCGTTGAGAAAATGACCAAATTGTATAAAATGTAAAAGATGAATTCTAGTAGCTAAAAAGATTAAATAGCTATGGAATTCAAAATTTGAGGTCCTTATATGGCAAATAGACCATTAAGAGGAGTTAGTAAATAAGTATGATGACTCATCCATGGAAATTTAAGAAAAGAAAAGGACTAAATTGGGAAGTAAATAAATAAAAGATGATAAATAAAATAAACATCTAATATCATCATTTTATATCATCTTTCCCAATTAAAAAGCCATGGAAACCCTAATTTGAGAGCTTGAAGATAGACAAACTTATTTTGATCTATTAGGTATGTTTTCTTGTCCCGTTTTTAGAAATTTTTATATTTCAGAGATCGTAATAACCTAATCTAGCTATTTTGGGGATTAATTTGTAAATTTATCAAAGTAATAGGGTTTTTCCATGGATGAATATACATGAATTATGAAATTTATCGTAGAAAATGAAAGGTTGTTGATAGATAAACGACTTTTGTAAAGTGAATTTTGATGAAATTGTGATTTAGAGACTAAATTGTAAAGATGTAAAATTTATGTAAAAATTTTGAATTTTATGAATTACATGGGCTGCAAATGTTACATGTAAAATTAGTTAGGCTTGGAACAAGGATTAAATTGCATGTATTTCATTTTCCGAGCCTAGGGACGAAATCATCATTAATTAAAAGTATAGGGGCAAAATGGAAAATTTTGCCTAGGATGTGAATTGAATTGAATTAACTATGAATTGTATTAAATTAAGTTAAATTTACTTGTATAGATCCGGATAACTCAAAAACAAAGTTAGATCGTGGAAAAGAAAAAGTATCGGATTAGTAGATTTCAAATACACGAACATTTGTCAAGGTAAGTTCGTGTAACTAAATTGTATATTTATATGATATGTTTGATTTATATGCATGTGATTTGTATAATTGTTAAGTAGAAAATAAATCACATATCCGACAATGTCCGACAAGAAATAAATCTCGTTTGAACAAATGAAATTAGATGGATACAGAGTTCCCAGAGTGGTTGTAGTTCTGCATATGTTGCGAACACACCATAGCTCGCAAGAGCATCCCGTTATAGCTCACATGAGCATCCCGATTTAAGGTCTCTTGCGCTTTCAGATACATGGTTCTTCCAAGCTTCTTATTTATATGCTCTTATGAGCATTCTAATCGGTAGTGATCCTGCATGTGTTGTAGACACACTGAGCTCTTATGAGTGTCTCGATATATATAGCTATCTGGAGCTTCCCAATTAAAAGCTCTTTCATGAGCTTCATGATAATAGCTCTTCAGAGTAACCCAGTAAGCTCACATGAGCTTTCTGTTATTTGGCTTGGAAGAGCTTCCTATTTAAATGCTCAATGAGCATTCCTGAATATGAATTGACGGAATATAGTATGTACATTTTGTGTGTACTAACCATGTATCCATCGATATTATAAGTGGTTCAACGGGTAAAGTTATGATAAATGATAGTATGAATTTATGATGAAAGATTATGGACATATATTTGACCACATGAACATGATTTGTATATGAAATTTGAATACATGATATAGAAAGTTGATTAATGATAAGTTCATACTTGTTTATTGATATTCATGTGAATTACATGACTAACATGCTTGATGAGGATATGTGTCTAGGAAAATGGCCAGTTTGGCCTGAACATGTTTATTTGCTTACCTTAAATGTAAATTAATTGGTAAGTTAATTTCCTGTTATACGTACTTACTAAGCATAATAAGTTTACTCTATTTTATTTCCCTCTATCTATAGTAATTTGGAGGCTCGTTGGGTTGGAAGCTTGACAGAGATATCATCACACTATCCATCAGCTCATCTCGGTATATTTAGTAAATTAACTTTGGTATAATGGCATGTATAGGATAACTTGGCCAATGTTGGCAAATACATGTTTTGGTTGTAAATAGTCATTGGAATGGCTTGTGATGAATGTGTTTTGATGTATGATATGAGTGTTTAGTAAGGTTAATTGATAGTAAACTTCATAAGTATGTTTATATGCATTTTGGTCAAATAGGTAAGTTGGATATATAAATTTATGAAGTGATATGTCATGCATTAGACTTGATTTTGGCTTGGTTTAAATGTCTTGGATTGCCTTGAGAATATGTTTAAGAGATAATGTAGGTGCAAGATATGTTTGGGTGAGAAATAAGGCTTAGAATGGCCTTAATTTGTCCACAAGGGCAGAGACACAGGCGTGTGTCTCAGCCATATGTGACACACGGCCTAGCACATGGTCGTGTGTTTTGCCGTGTGTCCCCTGCATCTTTAAAATTGCAAAATAGAATGCTTAAGAATTTTCACACGGCTTGGCACATGGGCGTATGGCTTGACCTTGTGACCCCTGCACCTTCACACGGCCTAGTACACTAGCATGTGACTTGGCCGTGTGAGCCAAGTCAGAGAGATGCATGGGTACGGACACGGGTTGGAACACGGTCGTGTGCCCTAATTCGAATGCCCTCATGGCCTGTGACATGAGCGTGTCTATTGGCCGTGTGAGTCACACGGCCTGACCAAATGGGCGTGTGTACCCAGCACCTAGGAAAAATATTGAAATTTTTGCAAAGAATTCTCTAAGTACCCGGATTAGTCCCGACTTATTTCAATTGCATATTTTGGGCCTCGAGGGCTCATATAAGGGACAATATGATTGTTAATGATTAATTTCTGATATAAAATGAGAAATGATATGAAATATCTGTATATGATCTGTTTATTCTGGTAGTGTTCCGTAACCCTATTTCGGTGACGGATACGGATTAGAGGTGTTATAGGGTTAGTTATATTAAGCTACAACGATCTCAAAAATATAAAATTTATGAGAAATATGCTTAAATTACTCACCATGCAAGGAAAAGAAAATGGTTGAATCTTCCCAAAATTTTGAACAATGGTGTTCAATTTAGAAAAAGAAGAAAAGATGATAAAATGACCACTAACTTAAGTTTTATGTTTTATTATATTATTAGTTAATTTTTAACTTTACTTATATTATAATTTTAATAGTAAAAACCAAGTAGAAACCGTCTACTATATTAAAAGTGGTAAATTACCATGTAAATCCTTAAACAATTCTTAATTATGCACTTTAGTTAATAATAATAAGTAGTGATGAAGTTTTATGTCTTTTACGATTTAGTCATTTTTTCTTAATGGACTAAAAATTAATTTAACTTTATTATAAACTCGTAAATATTATAAAATAATATTTACTAACTCGATTTTCAAAAATCGAGGTTCTGAAACCACTATTTTCGGTATCACTAAAAAATGCGATGTTACAATTCGAGCATCAATGTTAAGAATGGTGAAATGGAGGAATGGATGGAATGCAATAAGAGAAGTAAGTAAAAATATTATGGCTAGGTCATGAGTCCGATCGGAGGCTATACACCAAATATGAGTAAGATCATAGCTGAAAGATGTTATGGCATCATAAATGAGTAAGACTACAGCTGAAAGATGTTATGACATCATAAATGAGTAAGACCATAGATGAAAGACACTATAACATTCTTTAATAGTCCGTTGAGACAGTAAACACGAGATTATATCATGTAAGACCATAGATGAAAGACGCTATAGCATTGTAGATAGTCTGTCGAGACAAAAAGCACGGGATAATCCACTGAGACAATAATCACGGGACAATTCGCCAAGACAGAAACCGTGATAACATCCACCAAGACAATTAGCTTGAAAAGAAAGAGTGAAAGACCATAAATCGGTTATGACATCATGAAGACACAATCAATAAGGTGAACACGAGAGTTTAAAAAGTGTAAATTCTAGGCTCGGTGATGGAGGTTGGTAAAGATCATCGAATGGAGTGGATTTTAAGGCTTATTGAATAAGATGATGTATTTAATCAAGGACCAGGACTTAAGGGTCGCGGACAAAGAGGGTAATTAAGGGCGATTATGTCCATCGAGGTTATATGGGGCTAAGTCACCCAGATCAGGAAAAGAAGGAATCCGTTAAGGACTAACCTAGGGCAGGTAGTCCATTAGGAAATATAGGGGATAAAAATTTGAAACCTAAGGAAATTAATGTCAGACAACCAATGACTGACATTGGGTCTCCCATTCAATGTTATGAGAGAGAAATTTAAATATGAGTAAGATTATATTTGAAAGATGTTATGGTATTATAAATGAGTAATATCATAGTTGAAAGATGTTATGACATCATAAATGAGTAAGACCATAGTTGAAAACCACTATGACATCCTTTGATAGTTCGTTGAGAAAATAAACATAGGTTATATTGTGTAAGACCATAGTTGAAAGATGTCATAGCATGGTAGATAGTCCGCCATGATAATAAACACTGAATAATCCACCGAGACAATAATCACGGGAAAATTCACCAAGACAGAAAGCATGGTAACATCCACTAAGACAATTAGCTTGGAAAGGAAGAGTGAAATACCATAAATCAGTTATGACATCATGAAGACTCAACCGATAAGGTGAACACGAGGGTTTAAAAGGTGTAAATTTTGGGATTAGTGATGGAGGTTGGTAAATATCATCGCATGGAGTGGATTCTAAGGCTTATTTAACAAAAAGATGTATTTAATCAAGGACCGAGACTTAAGGGTCCGCGGACAAAGGGGGCAATTAAGGGCGATTTTTTCCATCAAGGTTCTACAGGGCGAAGTCACCAAGGTTGGCAAAAGAAGGAATCCGTTAAGGATTAACCTAGGGCGAGTAGTCCACCAAGAAATAGAGGGGATAAAAATTTGAAACCTAAGGAAATAAATGTCAGGCAACCAATGACCGACATTAGGTCTCTTATTCAAGGTAGGGAGAGAAAGAAATTTAAATATGAGTAAGATCATAGCCAAAAGATATTATGGCATCATAAATGAGTAAGACCATAACTGAAAGATGTTATGGTATCATAAATGAGTAAGACCATAGCTGAAAGATGTTATGACATCATAAATGAGTAAAACCATAGCTGAAAAACACTATAACATCCTTTGATAGTCCATTGAGATAGTAAATAAGAGGTTATATCGTGTAAGACCATAGCTGAAAGACGTCATAGCATCATAGATAGTCCGTCAGGACAATAAACACGGGATAATCCACCGAGACAATAATCACGGGGCAATTCGCCAAGATTGAAAGCGTGGTAACATTCACCAAGATAATTAGCTTGGAAAGAAAGAGTGAAAGACCATAAATCGGTTATGACATCATGAAGACTCAACTAATAAGGTGAACACAGAGTTTAAAAGGTGTAAATTCTGGGCTCAGTGATGGAGGTTGGTAAAGATCGTCGAATGGAGTGGATTTTAAGGCTTATTGAATAAGAAAATGTATTTAATAAATGACCGAGACTTAAAGGTCCGCGGACAAAGGGGGCAATTAAGGGCGATTATGTCCATCGAGGTTATACTGGGCTAAGTCACCCGAGTTGGCAAAAGAATGAATCCATTAAGAACTAACATGGGGTAGGTAGTCCGCCAAGAAATAAGGGGGATAAAAATTTGAAACCTAAGGAAATAAATGTCAGACAACCAATGACCGACATTGGGTCTCTCATTCAATGTTTTGAGAGAAAGAAATTTAAATATAAGTAAGATCATAGCTGAAAGATGTTATGGCATCATAAATGAGTAAGACCATAGCTGAAAGACACTATGACATCCTTTGATAGTTCGTCGAGACAGTAAACACGAGGTCATATCATGTAAGACCATAGCTGAAAGACGCCATAGGATTGTAGATAGTTTGTCGGGACAATAAACATGGTATAATCCACCGAGACAATAATCACGGGGCAATTCACCAAGACAGAAAGCGTGATAACATCCACCAAGACAACTAGCTAGGAAAGAAAGAGTGAAAGACCAAAAATTGGTTATGACATCATGAAGACTCAACCGATAAGGTGAACACGAGAGTTTAATAAATTCTGGGCTCAGTGATGAAGGTTGGTAAAGATCGCCGAATAGAGTGGATTTTAAGGCTTATTGAACAAGAGGATGTATTTAATCAAGGACAGGGACTTAAGGGTTCGCGAACAAAAGGGGAAATTAAGGGCAATTATGTCCATCAAGGTTATATAGGGGCTAAGTCACTCGGGTTGGCAAAAGAAGGAATCCGTTAAAAACTAACTTAGGGCGGGTAGTCCATTAAGAAATAGGGGGATAAAAATTTGAAACCTAAGGAAATAAATGTCAGACAACCAATTACTGACATTGGGTCTCCCATTCAAATTTGTGAGAGAAAGAAATTTAAATATGAGTAAGATCATAGCTGAAAGATATTACAGCATCATAAATTAGTAAAACCATAGCTGAAAGATGTTTTGGCATCATAAATTAGTAAGACCATAGCTGAAAGATGTTATGACATCATAAATGAGTAAGACCATAGCTGAAAGACACTATAACATCATTTGATAGTCCATCGAGACAGTAAACACGAGGTTATATCATGTAAGACCATAGCTGAAAGACTCCATAGCATCGTAGATAGTCCGTTAGGACAATAAACACGGGATAATCGACTAAGACAATAATCACTAGGCAATTCGCCAAGCTAGAAAGCGTGGTAACATCCACCAAGACAATTAGCTTGGAAAGAAAGAGTGAAAGACCATAAATCGGTTATGACATCATGAAGACTCAACCGATAAGGTGAACAAGGGAGTTTAAAAGGTGTAAATTCTAGGCTCGGTGGTGGAGGTTGGTAAAGATTGCTGAATGGAGTGGATTCTAAGGCTTATTGAACAAGAGGGTGTATTTAATCAAGGACCGGGACTTAAGGGTTCGCAGACAAATGGGGTAATTAAGGGCGGTTATGTCTGTCGAGGTTATACGGGGCTAAGTCACCTGGGTTGGCAAAAGAAGGAATCCGTTAATGACTAACCTGGGGTGGGTAGTGCACCAAGAAATAGGGGGGATAAAAAAATTGAAACCTAAGGAAATAAATGTTAGATAACCAATGACTGACATTGGGTCTCCCATTCAAGGTTGTGAGAAAAAGAAATTTGGTTGAGGTGTATTCAAGTCTGTGTTCCTAGAGAACCCTTACTCTTAAAAAAAATGACTTATACTATAGATAAAGGAGAAGCCAGTCAACTGTAGGCTGCAAGGAAAAAGGGGAAGGCAAAAGCCTTATCGATATAATTTGCTAAATGTCAGGGTTGACCAGGGAGTGGAAAAATTCTTTTAAACCTTCAACCCCTTAATTTTGAATTTTGATATATGTCTAATTTTGAATTTTGATATATGTCTGTTATATAGAATCTCACTAAATTCTATTGAGCTTATAAATGTCTGCATAATTGTAGGATAAGGTTGCCATCAGAAATTGAGTGGAGGGTTGAGCCAAACTTCGCCAACTTGAAAGAGAAAGGGAATGGTAGTCATAACATGCGTATAGAGGGGTGCTCCTAGAGGTTATGCCCAGAGGTTTTAGCCAAGCCATAAATTCTTTGAGTTTTACAGTCAAAATTGTAAATGAAGTTGTTAAGCAGCAATTTTAAAAGATGTATGTGCTAGTATAGACTATTATGTATTGTTAATTTGTTGAGAACATAATTTAAATATGTTAGTCAGTTATTCATAATTTGTATCATCAAGGACCCAGACTCGGAGAGCCATTTGCTCCGATGCTCAAGACAAGCATCTCCCTGATTGGACTTGATAGACAACATATTAGTCTTTCAATCGATTTGCTCATTTTCGGTTAGACTAAGAATATGTTTAGGTTCATCTACTAATATAAGTTGTCTTTCCATATTACGATTCAACCATATAATATTGCTTAGTATTAGTTAAACGTTAGATAACCAATGAGCCAATATTTGCTTTCATTTTGCTTTGCGTGCAAAAACCATTGAGGACAATATACAAAGGGTATAAATGTAATTTATGGATAATTTTATTAAACCAATTTGTTCCAAAAAAATACAATTGTACTTAGATGAAAATGCTACACTTAGGGCACCAGATCCAACAACTATACCAATCAAAATTATGTACAATTGACAGAAAATGTTAATGCGATGATTAATTATCCTTAATTATTTACTTTTGAAATTAACAGGAATTAAATTGCTCCAATTTTTTTTGAGAGGGACCAATTTTCTAAATATCAAAATTAAGAGGGACTGGAGAGGTCTTTTTACTTAATTCCTCTACTATGTCTAAATTTAAGATTTAGTATCTACAATTTATTTATTGAAAAAACTAAAAATTTACAATGAATCTTACTATGATAAGAAAAAATAATGAAACGTGTCTTGTAAGAAAGGCTTAGGAGTTAGGCCGTTTCATATATGGTAGTGTAGATTTGTATTGCTCCTCTTTTTACCTAAGCCATTGTGTTGGTCGTGGAGTTTTTATGTTTATTTAATCCTAAGATTGGGCAAAGTTGTTGGCAGGGTTTTTAGCTCCATGTGGATTTGTTGGGGGCAAGTATCTATACTAATATTAAATATTGATTGAATTAATCTTACAATTTAAGTCAATATTAAAAAATAAAAAAATAACTTGTAAAATATTTAATAAATAATAAATATAAAAAATAAATATATGATGGGATTCGAAATTAAAATATCAAACTCTCAAATCTTTAACTTCTTTGTTAATTTATATAAGTTTTTAAAATAAAATTTGTGATTTACTCACCTTGTGAGTGTTCTCTAATCTAATTTAGATTAAGTAGAATTGAGTCAAACATTTTGAATGAGTTGTGTCAATTATAAATCTATTTAAATTTTTTCCTAATTATGAAATTTGAATTTGAGTAAATTTATTAAAGTTAAATAAATATTCAGTTACGTATAATGTCAATTAATTTTTAATCTTTATATTTTTTTATCAATTTAATTTTAAATTTAGCTATTAATCTTTCAAAAAGAATTAACTCGCTTTATTTTAACAGAAATATTGACTAAAACATTAATATTTTAATAATGTTAGCGTGAAAACTCGTGTGGCAATCTATGTGTATTTCATATTGACATAACATCATTTGTCTTATATGTCATGTTAACAAATAACTTAAAAATTATAAACATATTCACAAATAAAAAAATAAAAAAATAAAAATAAAAGTAAAAGTAAAAATTAAAGTTCAAAAAATTATTATGAAATATTTGTGGCTTGCCATGTGGGCAATTATGTTCAGAAATTTAATATTTTAATTAGTGTTTCTATTTTTTTTTAAAAACAATTTAACTTTTTCAAAAAGGTTGATGATCAAATTTAACTCAAAAAAAATCAAATTGATAAAATATATTTAAGATTATTCATTCAATTATAGGCACATAAATTTTTACCCGACAAAGAAATATCACTTAAAAACTTAGGTAACCAAGAGAACCAAATACATAATTTTAAATTGGCTTAATGTAAACTTTAATCATTGAAGTATACAGTTTTTTTTCACTTTAGTTCTTAAAAAGTTTTTGGCTCACTTCAGTTCCTCATGTTATCATACATTACTGATTTAGTCCTTAACGTTATTAGATGTTCTTGATTCAGTCCTTTGGACATTTAAAAACGGTTGGGATATTTAGCCAATCATACGTTGCCACATGTCACATGATGATGTCATCATCCAAGAAACCTTAAAAATCTTTAAAACATAAAAAAAAAACCAATAATTATTAAAAAAATCCAAATTTAAAACATTATAAAAATTATTAAAATAGAAAAAGAATTATAAAGTTACAAAAAATATAAAAAATAAAATATACTAAAAATATTAAAATATATATTATAAATTTTAATATTTTATAAATCGCATATACTCACCTACGATAATTGTTTTATAATTCAATCAATTGGAATGTATGATTCGTAGGTTATTTTAGGTGATAAATTTGAACTAATTTGAGAATACCTAATAATATTATGGATAGAAGTGGGCCGAAAAAACTTTAAAGACTAAAGTGAAAAAAGTAATATAGTTTAAGGATTAAAGTGTGCATTAAGCCTTTTAAATAAAAACAAGCTTTTAATAAGAAAAAAAAAAAAACCCTAAGGTTGGGAGTAGACCAATCCAAGGACTAAGTAATTTGCCCGGCCCAATTTGAGCTAGACTTTGAACAAAAACTTTTAAAGTTTAAATTGGCCAGAATTTAATTTAAATAATTAAAAATATTTTTAGTATTTAAATTTAATTATAAAATATCAATTAAAAATATATATTTAAATATTTTATCAATTTATTAATAATTAAACTTTCCAAATTAACCCGAAAATGACGGAGCTTGGAGTTTTAAAAACCAGTAGCTATTATGACAAGTACATACATAACTCTAATTTTAACTATGAGTAAGATATTTCCTTTTGAAATGGAATGGACCTACCAATAAACTAAGTTAGAGCTACGAAAATGACACGTCCCAATCCATGCTCCTAACCAATAGCCTTTTTCTTAAAGTTATTCGAATATCCGTTACTTTATTTTTTTAATAACAGTCGTAAGAGAGTAAATAAAAGTTATTTATTTGAGCAGCCCCTTACAACTTTATGTCTGATGTTAGTTTTTATATAAAAATAAAAATAATTAATAGACTCATAATAATAAGTCTTATTTTTATAAAAAATCATTTTTAGCATTTTTTATGTCACGATTAATGCATCATCATCATCTTGTATCTCTTGCACTTTTCTTCCTTAATTTTTTCTTCATATCTTCTTTATAGACAGCAAAATAAAATAAAATAAAGGTAAGTAATCATCCAATTTCTTTAAGTTTGCATTTTAGATACCAAAGTTTAGATCTGTTTTCAGTTTGACCCAACTTTCATAAATTTACATTTTAGGTACCAAAGTTTAAATCTGTTTTCAGTGTGGCCACTTTGAGCGTAAGGCGTAATGGAAATCCAAACTAGCGTTCCAACTTTTTTTTTTTTTTTTTGTTTATTTCCCACTTAAAACTTGTGTAATTAATAAATATTTTTATAATTTCCACCCAATTTAAGAATTTGAAAGTAAACATTTGTTTTAAACCCAAAACAAAATTGAAATGCGGTAGAATTTGGTAAATAGCAATGTTTTTTAAATGATATTGGTGGTTAACTAGTTGAGTACGATTAAAAATTTATTAAAAATTTTAAAAAATCCCTATTTCATTAATTTTTAATTGGTTCAATTGCTGATTCAACTGGTTTTTTAGTTGATTTGTATTGATTCTCAATTTAACCGATTAAAAATTAATTTTCGAATCGATTCTTGTTGGTTCCTGATCTAACTGGTCCAAATATCAGCCAGTATAGGTCCAACTACACTTGTAAATAGTTTCATCCAATACCTAAACCATGAATTGAAACAAGCTGATAATTCATTTGTTTGTTGCTTTGGTGAAAAATCAATACCTTTCTCCTTCACATATACTTTTCACTTTATTGTTCATTAAACTTGTTTGCTAGTAAACAAGAGTGACACTGCACATCTTAAAGCAACCCAGTCCTGTTTTCACCATCGTTGACATCCCCTAACCAAGGGGCCTGGTATAACCTGGGTACCTACACCCCCTACCCTTCTTGGTTCGAAGGCACTACGCTAAAGCTGGTGTATTGGTTGAAGCTGCTATTTCTTGGTAAAAGAACTGAAGTTACCCTACTGGGTTTTGGAAGATGGAGTTTGGGTATCACTGCAGACTCAAGTGTTGCCTTTGCTTTTCTTTTCTTTTTCTTTTTTTCAAATTCTACTCATTATTGTTATCTCTGCTATTTTTTCTCTTGTTCACTCGTTGAACTACTTGTCCTGGTAGTTTCTTGTGGGTATTAGGATCGATTCCTTGGCTTAGGAAGTTGGGAGTCATATGCTCAGATGATTTAAGTTCATAACTACTTTTCAATTTTGTTTTGGGTTTAAAACAATGAATAATATTTGATACACAACTACAGGAGGTTTTAAGACTCTACAAGTAAAATCACGCAGTGTTCTATAGGGATGTAGTAAAATATTTAAAAAATAAATATTAAAAAATAATACATAACAATTTTTTAAAATTATTTGAGAAATAAAAAAATATAGTGACCAGTGTATCAAATACTAACACTTAAAACAAATACTTGAAAAAAGAGTTGGATTTCCGTTACCTTCTGCATCTATAGCGATCAAAATGAAAATAAATTCAAATTTTAATATCTAAAATGTAAACTTTTTTTATTTTAAGTACTTAAAATAGAAATTTATTAACGTTAGGCGATTATTTATGAGATTTATCAAAAATATAAAATATGATGGAGCATTAGATTACCATAATTATTACGAGGAATCTTAAGAATTAGGATAAAGGAATTATTTTCTTGTTAACTTATTTAAATAAAAAATGATAGGGATTCAAATTTCGAGAGAGAGTTCATGCTTTGTATTTTTTTATATATATAAAAGTCTTAGTATTATAAATTACACTTGCTCATGGTTAGTTTATTTACTGAGTTTGAAGATTTATTCGAAATATGAAAGGGTTTAAGTAAAAATATAAGGGTACGTTTGGTTTACCGAAATAGAATAGAGTTATAATGGAATAGAGTTGTAATAGTATTCTAGTATTTAGTTGAATGAAATAGATTTGTAATAGCATAAGGAAAAAAACTAAAATGACCAGAATACCTTTAGCAGAATTTTTTGTAGGTAGATGATTATTGTTATTAAATTTTAATAATATTATTATTAAATATAATTTTATAAAATAATATATAATTTAATAACATTTTTAATATAATTATTTAATATTAAATTATATTAAAATATTTAAAATATTTTACTTACTACATTTTAAAATAATACACTATCATCTGAATCCATTACTTCTCAAGTTATCTCTATTTTAGTTGACACACAACAAACACATGGTTAGAGTAGTGCATTTGCATGGTTTATTACGATATTTAAACCTTCAAATCACAATCACTTGCAGTGTAACTGCTAGAATAGGCATAAAATGTTGTTTCATTGGAAAAAAAAAATCAAATTTAACATTATATAGATTGCGATTTATCAACAAGCGATATGAACAACTTTGAATTTTATTTTTCTTCATTACTGTCTGAATCAAGGAGATAACAAGAAACGCAGAAAACAAATTATATGTTACTTACTCTGATTCATGTAAAGAAGGGGCTTGGTTACAGGGAAATGTGAAAGAAAATGTATAAAATAAATCTATACGGAAAATTTGTTTCGTGCACATCGAACTTCGCCATCTATGAGCGAGATGTATCATTGTGTTTAACTGTCATTCGGCTACTCAACTATGTCATGTAGAAGATACCTCCAATTCAACGTCCTCTTCCCACCAAGTAGAAGTCAGCAATAATTAATGACTTGGTTTGTTGGTTAGCTAATTAGATTTTCATGATGCCAAATTATGTGTATTTTTGGAAATAAGATGAGAAAACCTTCAATATTTTCATCTAAAAATCTAATGAAGAATGAGAATTAAGCAACATAAAAACGCGATGCATATATTTGATCAGTAACTTGTTCTATTCACTTTCAGAAGAGATGAAAAAGCTGAATTATAGTGTTTTTATCAATAGTATGCAGTTGAATTACCGAAAGAAGAATATCAGTCTCTGCTTCTTGTGAAACCTTGAAGGTAACATAGGTCATTTGAGACCACTAGTTGTCACTGCATAACCATATAATAAGCTTCACACCCATCAAAAAGTAAGAATAAAAGATGCTAGGAAGGAACTAATGCAAAAGGTGCAACCAACCTTTGCATTTCTACATATTCTATATCACCAGAAAAGGAAAAGAACTCATTGATGTTTCGCTCAGTAGCTTGTAAAGAAACTTTGCTAACCTTAATGGTTTTAATCTGCAATGGCAACAAGCATCACGAATACAATCTTCATAGGAACTAAGAAAAAAGAAAATCATTGTAAGTATATGCAAATTAACATCCCTAAAATAACCATTTCTCATTAATTTTATATTATATATGCAAGTCATAACCTATGAACTCCAATGACTTATCATGTAAGCACTAAGAAAAACTCAACCTCAACAAGCTTACAAGTAGAAAGAAACGAAGCAATCTGGGAAAGAAAATTAGAAAATTTAAATGGAAAATCTAGAATGATTCAATTAAGCAAAAACACAATCAAATGCATAAGGCAATCTAAACTCAAGAGCTATAACCCATTAACTCTATCTTATATTAATCAAGTCCTCCAACCCTTCCCCAAGAATCCTTTGAAATACAAACTGCATTATGCACAAAGTTACAGTAATTATTGAATTAACAAACCTATATATCAAAACATAAATAGTTTCAAAGATTGGAACGAAGAAACAACAAGTATGAAAACCAACTTCGGATTGCAAAGAGAAAATCAACAAAAGGGAAACAAAGTTAACATTCATGAATAAAAAAACAAAAGCTAATCGAAGAAGGAGAAATCAAAGGAAATGAAAAAAAAAAGAACTAACCGAAAACATGGCCAAAGAGAGATGAGAACTTTGCATTCAATTAATGAAGCCTTTGTGACTTTGTCTTAATGAAACTGCATACTATTGATATAACCCCTAAGGGCTCAAGATTTGGCTTTTGTTCATTTCTTCTAACAAATGAAGAATTTTTTAAAATAATAGATCACAAACAAATAAATAAAAGGTCCATTAGAAAATAAAAACCTTATTCTCAGTCTCCTGGCTCTCACTTCCTGAATATCAAACCAATCTTTATCTTTGTTGCTCCAATCCATTCATTACTCCAACCCCATTAACAAGCAACTAGACAAAAGAAAAGCACTGCACCAAAAAAATACATACACCTTGACACAATAAAAAAAAACTTAGCTCAAGACAAAAGAGCCACCAGCAATCCATTCTCAACACTAATCAGCATAGGAGAACACAACACCAAATCAAAAAAAGCATTATGATAAGTATAGAAACAAGCATTAAGCATCATTAACCAACAAATATTGAAACAAGAATTATTAACTTAAAGAAAACAAAGATAGAATATTAATCAATATAAAACAAAGGCAAAATATTAATCAATTAAAAAATATTATGACAAGTATAGAAACAAGCATTAAGCATCATTAACGAAATAAAAAAAATGCAAAATGAACCTTAGTTGAATTGAACTTACAACAAAATCCAGAATATTAATCACTATAAAAATGTTTCAATCATTTGGGATAGAAGCTTACCTTAAAAAGAAAGAAAAAAAATTGGAGAAATGAGAACTAAAAGGCAAGTATACAATGAGTAAACACTGCCGATATATAGATGTGTATAAATAGGAGAATCATCAAGGTTCAACCAACCATTGTTAATCTTTTTTATTTGGAAATTTTGTAATTCACATTTACATATCTAAGTTTTTATAATTTCATCATCTAACAATTTAAGGGCTTTTTTTTTTTGAATTATTTAAAGTTTTTAGATTCAACAAGTTCAACTAAAGAAAACCCACATCTTGAAATTCCTAAATCAATGAAAAAAACGGAAAAGAAAGCAAAGGAAAGAGAAGGTACCACTAGTGAAATAATACTAAAAGCCAACTCTGTCAATAAGCTTACCACTGCGACCATCAAAACATGCAGGGCCTTGGTGAGCACCAGGCGATTCCAGTGCTGGGTTGGAATCGCTTAGGAGTGGTAAACAAAGTGTGGGTCTTTGGCTTTCAAGTTGATTTGCTTCGTTGATTTGAGTGTGAGATTCTTGATGGGCAAAAGGAAAAAATGGTGAAACCATTGAAAAATTTCAATCTAAAGGGTATTTTCGAAGGGTAAAAGAAGGGTCATTCGGTGGAGAAGCTGGAATAGCCAATTCAGACCTCCTCCCCTGAATGGCTATTCAACGATTTTTGGAATGAAGCCGAAATCATCATTTGACATTTTGAGCTTTCCCCTGAACCAAACATTTGTTTTACTGTAGAATATGGAACCATGTTGTAATGGCATAGCCATTACATTCAAGCAAACAAGGTGTAAGTTTGAAAAATGGGGTTAGGTGAAAAAAATAGGCTCGTTTAAATTATCAGCTAAGTTTAGGCTCAAACATTCAAGCCTCAAATTTAAATAGGTTCAAACATAATTAGATTATGTAATTTATAGCACATAAAAATTAAATCTATAGGAATATACAATGCTATATGTAAACATTAAAAATTTTGTTAAAATGCTTATTTATAGTTTTAACAAATGAAATATATATAATTATTAAGTACTAAATTAAAGACAATATAAATATTTTTAAAAAATTAGAAAAATATGGGCAAGCCTATAATAGGCTTAGGTTAACCATTTACTGATATGGGTAACATTGGACAAAATTTTACGCCCATATTTTGGGTCGTGTCAAGCTTGGGCAAACACAAAGTGTGTTCATATTATGCTTAAACTCGACTAGAACCCGGTCTATGAACACCTCTATTATAAATACATTTTTGAGAAACGTAAAACTAAACTAGTTTAAGATATAACGAATAAAGAATCAGACAAAACTTATCCATTACGTATGTACATGTTTGGAATAGAGACTCACACATAGCGATTACACATGGTGGAACTTTAACCTGATTGTTTAAAGACCCAAGACTTCAGTCTTAACTAATAATGCCAAAGCCTCGTTGACAAAATTGATGCTCTAATAAATTCTCTAAAAATAAGTAATTTTTGGGTAAATTACATTTTAAATCACTTGAATTTAAGTCAATTTTCATATAAATCTGATACATTCATGAATGGGGTAAATCTTATTAAATTCCATTCACCGAAGTTGCCAATTTTCAAGCTTGGGAAATCAGCATACTTATGATGACTTTTTGGATGAGATCTTGACATTTTTAGGTTGAGATGTCTTCATGGTGTTTGAAGATCTATCTCTTAGCTTCGAAACGCATTTTGAATCACTTGATTTTGAGTTTGGGAGCTCAATTTATGACCATTTTAGTGAAGACTACGCGAGCAAAATTTCTAAACGAGATTATGACAGGAATTACGAGTTTCGGGCTTTTAATTCGAGTTTAAGTCCTATTGGTTCAAGTTTTAGGCTTAATTTTTATTATATATGATCCCAATATTTTATTTATCAGCTCTTGTTATTTATTCTGAATTTTTTATAATTATTAAGTATTTTAAGTTATTTAGGAGTTTTATGTTAACAAGAAAGTTTAGTTTAAAACTATTTCTTGTTTAGATTAAATTAGAGTTCTAATATACTTAAGAGTTTTATTTAAATTTATTTAGCTAGCCTTTATATAGGCCTTTGCATTGTACATAATTCAAACAATTCATTATTATTCAACTTCTCTTTTAAGTTAATAAATTCTCTTTGAGTTTCCTTTCCAATAATTTCTCTTCAGTTTCTTTTAAAAGAGTTTTAACAATCTTTTCAGATTATGGGGATCATCTTCCAACTTTTTCTTGCCAATTTTGCTTTCTTGGAGGGGAAATTAGAACCGCTTGAAGGGGGTTGTGGATTCTTCGTGTTTCCAAGGCTTCTTAGAACTTCTACACATCACGTTTTATCCTTTCCATTTATCTTTTTTATTTGCTTCCTTATTATTATAATCTTTAATTTATTTATTTGTTTTAATTGCTTTATCTGACTTGGATTCGATTTCGTTTTAGGTTGTGTCAAAATTCAAGTTTCTTTTCAAACATTTAGAGCCCTAAGTCAAATTCTCGACTTTGACAAACTTTACAATCTGCTTCCGCATTCATCCACCTCATTCTTTATTAAAATCACAAAATTTTAATTTCATTAAGTCATAGAATTGAACTTCTATTATTAGCAAAGTAGAACAATTATATTAATTTCATTGAATAAATTTAATGCAAAAGTTGTTTGAACATGCATATGGTAATTATTTTTAAACATGATGAAATTTGAAATATCATGATAAGTTACAGATTCTGTAGGAATTAATTGTTTTATTAGAATTATTTAATGGCTAATTTGTTAATAGAAGTTAATAATGTAATTTGACGAATTAAATTTTTTTATAAAATTAAAAACAAAGAATTAAATAAGAACAAGATAAACTAAAGAAAATAGATGGAAAAGATGGAAAGTGATGTGTAGAAATCTTAAGGAGCCTCGAAAACCAGATGAATCCACAACCCCTTCAAACGACTCTAATTTTTACTTCAAAAAAGAAAATTTAGCAAGAAAAAACTTGAAGATGATCCCCGTAATCTGAACAAATTGTTAAAACTTTTCTAAAGAAAACTCAAGAGAAATTTTTTAAAAAGAAAACTCAAAGAGAATTTTATTATTTCAAAGTGAATAATAAATGAATTGCTTGAATTGTGTATAATGAAGAGCTCTTTATATAGGCTAGCTAAGTACATCTAAATAAAACTCTCAAGTATTCTAAAACTTTAGTTAATCTAAACAACAAGTAGTTTTAAACTAAACTTTCTTGTTGACATAAAACTTCTAAATAACTTAAAATACTTAAAAAATTATCCAAAATTCGGAATAAATTAATAATAAAAGTTAATAAATATAATAATGGGCTCATATATAATAAAATTAAGCCTAAATGTTAAACCTAATATGATTTAAACTCGAATAAAAAGTCTGAAACTCGTAATTTTCGTAATAATTTCGTCCAGAAACTCTACTCGTGCAATCTTCACTAAAACGGTCATAACTTGAGTTCTTGAACTCAAAATCAAGTGATTTAAATTGTGTTTCGAAGCTAAGAGATAGATCTTCAAACACTATGAGAAATCTCAACCCAGAAATGGCTGAATCTCATCCAAAAAGTCATCGCAATTTGATTGATTTCTTAACTTGAAAATTGTTAGCTTTTGGGAATGAAATTTAATAAATTTCACCTCATCAGTGCATGTACCAAAACAAGTAACCACTTCATATGTTACTAATCAAGCGATTCATCACAAATTATACATATCCATAATGATTTTACAAACAAGCAATTTAGCATATCAAACAATATTTTCAAACGATAGATAACACAAACTGTAATTCTAAACGTTCGTTGCTTAGAAATATTTAATCCTCAATGTCATTTACTTTTGAAGATTTATATATATCTTTTGCTTCAATATAGAAAGCGTACTGTACGGTTGTCGAAGTCGCCAAAAATAAATTCCTACTAAAAATAAAACTATAAATAGCAATGAGCAGGGTCAAATCAATATGACAAAGCTCTAGCCAAAGATAACTCTACTTCTTCAACAAAAGTAAAAAAACATAAAGATGGAGGGATTTTCAAGAAAACTCAAAATAAAAACCAAACTTAAAAGAACTAAAAAAAAAACTAAATATAAAACTTAGTAAGAAAAAAATAATTGAAAGTTAAGGGAAAATCAATATGACAAAGCTCTAGCCAAAGATAAAATCTCCATTTGATTTGTAAGTTTGATCATCAATGCAAAAATGGTTTTCAATGTTCTTTAATAAACTAGTTATAGTTATTGATGTCATGGCTAGCAACCAATCTCTCCTTACCAACTCGAAAACCAAGGGGTAGCCCACTTGAAATTACTTCTCTTACCAATAAATAACCCTATAACTTCACACCTAAGATTTTAGCTTACCAGCAACATTAAGATCAAAAGAGACCTAGTTCTAACCAACAAAATCACCTTACTGGGGTTTATTTAAGTTTGATCATATGCCACATAATATAGAGTGCTTTTATTTGTCATATCCACCTATGTTGTTTGTCACTAGTAATAGAATAAATTAAACAATTACAGATTTAACAATCTTGATTGATAGGGAAAATATTCTAAGCAATTGAATACAAACCCTATAAAGAACAAACCTAAATATTTATAATTAAATTAGAAGACATGCAAATACTAAAGAACAAAGAAAAGATTAAAAAAAATTAGATCTTACAAACTTTACGAATCAAACTTCAAAAAATCTTTTAACTAGAAAAATGAGAGTTTAACAATCAATAAAATAAGACAAACGCCAAAACTATAAGCTTGCAATGTGCTCCAAAATTCAATGCAGTCAAAAGTTGTTTCTAACCCCCTAAAAGATCTTATTTATAAAATTTATTTGACCTAGATTATGGCTACAATACTTTCTTGGACTTCAATATTTGAAAAGGACAAAAATAACCTTGAATCCAAAGTCAAAATGACAAGAAAATCCATGACACACAATTATTGGTGCCGCTACTAAGACTTCTAACATTGGGGCTCACAAGTGACTGCGTTATGGCTCCAAATCTGGCACTAGGGCTCCACAATTATGAGTCGCGACTCCCTAATTCTTATTCTATTCTTTATGTTTTGCTTGTTTTCACTCACTCATTTCACTTCCATTAGTCCTTAAACTTGCATCCCAAGTTCATATAAACCTAATTATAGTGATGAAACACCAAATTAATTAATAATTACTAAATCATATAGAATTAAAATAAAAATCGTAGTGTATGCAAATGTGACACTAAACATGCAAATGAAGCTAAAACATGATATTTTACTTCAAGAGCAATGGAAAATAAAGCAATAAATGACCAAAATATATGAATTATGAGTACTTATCACGTGTAAAATCATATTAAAATAAATCTTGTTATTAACTCGTGGAAAGTAGTCTAATTTTACTTTTAACAAATTTAATCATTTTAAATCTAATTAATCACGATTTAACTATTGATTTTCTTATTCTAATCCTCTAATTAAAATACTTTATTTTCGACTAAATCATAAATTTAATTTAATCAAACATTTAACTAAATTTAAATGCATTGCTTTTAAAAATTCAAAAATTATTTTAAACGCTTAATAAACATGCATGAAATTAAAAGATTATGTACAAATTGAAATATGTATATGCATATAAGATTTTATTTCTTCCTTGAGATAAATAATATTATATTTCATAAAATTGTGCTACCAAGTGTGAAACAAGTAGCATCATTGTTTCACTTAATATTTCTTCTGAAGCAATCTTGTTTAAAATAGTTGTTGTTCGAGAATAGGTATGCCCAAAATAGCTATGTTCAGAACAAAGCTTTAGTTAGAACAATTGTCATCTTGTGTAGTTGTTATTGAGAATAAATCCTTTTGAGAAAAACTAAAATTCGAAAAAAATCTTGTTTAGAATAATTGCAGTTCAAGAATTGCTATGTTTAGATTGTATTTTTTCGAAAGAGTTGTTATTAAGAACAAGTTCTACCATGGAAAACATCACTATAGAACATGTAGCACCTCTCACTCAATCCAACTGTCAGGTTCAAGCTGTAGGTTGCTACATTCGTTATCAGAGCAATGTTAGACAATATTACAACATTCAACCAATCACATAAGCAAAAAAATATCATTCACATTCTAAATATGTATCATAATTATTTTCGAGTCCTACACCAACTTACGAAATCTCTTTAGTTAACCTGAGCATAAATTAAGACCAAATTGTAAAGTTTTGAAATTCATGGTTCAACACTGCGATTTCACACTGTCCACTTCGTGACGTCACCAAGTTAGTGAGTCATCACGACGTCAAGTTATTCGTCATCGCGACGTTGGGAGTTAGTAGCTGTGATGAGGCCTCTATTTTGGCAAATATATCATTTGGTTCCAACTCAGTAACATGCAACACAAACAAATTGATTCATACATCCTTTTCTACAATAAAAAGCATCCCAATTCCATACCATTTTATGTTAACAAGATTGCATGCTCACTTATAAGAGATCAAATCATTTGGAGGTTGTAAGGTATTCTAATTTTGATTTTGCTAGGTGCTAAGATACCAGGAAATCTACATCAAGCTATATTTGTAATAGCCCGTTTTTTAGTAGTGTCGAAAATAGTGGTTTCGAGACCACAAATCCAACGAGTAAGTTTATATAATTAGTATTTAAATTATACGAGTCAATAGTAATTTTATAATGAATTTTGATTTGAGGAATTTTAACCAAATGAATTAAAAGTTAGTATAAGTGATTTGGTTTAAAAGTCAAGTGGTTATTGAAAACGAAGTATTAGGACCACGTTCTTGAAAAATAAAGCTGTAAATATTTAATAATATTATTAAATATTGTATTATATGTGAATTGAAATTTGGTCGGGTAATTTTGATGATTTACTGTTAAATTAAGGTAAAAAGGATTAAATTGTAAAAGAGTTAAAAGTTACCCATTATAGATTTTAAAATATCAAAGGGATTAATTTGGCAATTAGACCATTGCCAAAAGTCCAAGCGGTGCTGGATGACAATCATTCCGCTAACCTTTGGGATATTTATTCATTAAGTCCCAATTAGTTTAAGGTTAAATTGTAATTAAGTTATTTAATTGGAATTTAATATAATTGAAGGACCAATTGTGTAGTTGGACCTTCCTTAAATGGCCTAATAATAGGAATGATGCGGAATTATCTAAATTGTAGTAAATTGCATTTAGTTCCTAATTAATTAAAAAGGACTAAATCTTAGAGGCTGAAAAAGATGGTTTTATTAGTTAAAAAGGTAAAATTAAAGGACTAGAATGGTAATTAAGCCATTAATGGCTATAATGGATGGTTTTGGGCTTATGTTTGTTAAGAATTGAATGAAATCATTAAAGGACAAATTGGTAATTGGGTAATTAATGGTTTAAAATAAAAATTAAGTAAGAAAATGGTATCATCTTTTACATTTTCTATCTTTGAAAATCGAATAGGCCATTGGAGCAGGAAGAAAGCTTCGGTCAATTAGGGCTTTCTAATTTAGTAAGTAAACCTCGTTTGTTTTCGGTAATTTTTATGTTTTTGAGCTTATATTAGCTTAATCTAGCTAACCTGAGGACTAATTTGTAAAACTTTCAAATGTTTTGGATTATGCCATTGATGAGTTTGAGTTATTCATGAAGTTTTATGAATGATTATGGAGTTTTGTTGTTAGTTAGGACTATTTTGTAAAGTAGTTTTTGACGATTTTAACTTTTAAGGACTAAATTGTTAAAGTGGTAAAATTACTTGTACTTGGTCTGAAATAATTGCAAGTAGGGGCTGAATGGAGACCTTTGAATAAACGGGCAATGTGGGTTTTAAATAAAAATTGTTTATTTGCATGTTTAGGGGTTAATGACTAAATTGAATAAAAGTGAAACGTTGAGGCAATTTTGTAAAATGTTAAAAGGACTTAATTGCATAAAATGAATCAATTTTTCTGTTAGAATTAGTGAATTGAATGGAATTATTATTTTAGATCTTGAACGAGTAGAAAATCGAGGAAAAGAGAAAATTTCCAAATAGCCCTTGTACTTTGTCGTTGCAACAGATTAGTCTGGTAAGTTTGTAGGTTTAATTTTAGTACATTTTAAAGTGTATTATATGAACCTAATTGTAAAATCTTGGATTATATTGATGTGTTGAAAATGGAAATAATGAATTAACACAACGTCGATCACCGACTGAGCTACTCTGGACTGTTATTGCAAATCAGTCTTGTAAGTTCGTTCGGTTTTATTCTAATACATTTAAATGCATATTAAATGAATTAAATTGTTTTTGTTTGAACATTATAATGATGATATGTATATGAGTAATGAAATAGTGGATCGTTGTAGCATTGAGCACTAACAAGATATTTTGAGCCGATGAATGTTTGGTTGATGAACTAATGCATGTATACGGAATATAAGATAATGAGTTGTTCATATATTATTCTGTGTTAGACTACTCTGAACCGATGAACATAGGATAGAGTACGGTTGGCATGCCAATAGGTTATATTGCGCGCGGTACGGGGTTGATGGGAGCAATGGAGATGATTATAATAGATTCCCTATTCATTGTGTAACACCCCAAACCCGGCCCATTCACTACGACCGAATTTGAAATGCCACTGCGGAAAACATTGAAAAATACTCTTACTTAAAAGTAAAAACCGTTAAACATTTGTCGCCTTTAATAAAACATTTTCGTAATTTAAAATATTCTAAGTAAAGATTTAAGTTGTTATAAAAATACCGGATTCAAAACTTTAATATGACTTTTGAGATTTAAATAGCTTTTAAAATTAAACTTACAAAATATTAACTTAATTATAAATCCAACTGAAACATAACAAAATTCAAATACTTTAAGTGGCCCTTATTACAATAAATAATAATTCATAAACCTTGAAAATATAAAATACTTAAAACAAGTAAATCATCTTCTGCATGGGCCACCTCGTATCCACTCCAAACCCAGTCCAAGCATCACCTGCGATGTTAATAAAAATTGGGTGAGTCATACAGACTCAGTGTGCAATTATTCTACTGAATTCCACCCACATGTCAAACCATGTATCAACCCATATAACAGATATTAATGCAACTTATTCACATGCTTTCACTTATTGGGCTTGGCCCACATTCATATTAATGGAGTTCACATATTGGGCTTGGCCCATAACCATATCACATTCTTATAACAGTGTATTAACCACATGTTTCCACATACTGGGCTTGGCCCATTTCCACATTTGTTCATATCACCTGTTGGGCTTGGCCCAATTTCACATATATTCACATACAAAATTATGCAATTATGAAGCCCAACCCAGCCTAAGGTCCATCCTCTACACACCCCCTTATCCAGCCTACCACACACCAGGGGATTATTAAATCACCCTCTCCTTTTTACTCCAATAAGGCAACAAATTCCGTCCACGCGAACTTAATCGCAAATAATCCACAACGCGACCTCAGTCAGCGCCAATCCACGATGTAGCCGAAGCTATCATCAAATCCATGATGAGCATAAAGCCATCAATAACCACGATATAGCACATAGCCTATATCAATCACGATGAGGCACAGAGCCATTCATCAAACCACATACTCGAAGTACACCCTGTCCTTCTTTCATATCATATCCCACCCATGCACATGCAACATAAAATAATGCCATGATAATGCATGTACATGTTATTTAGCACATTATCACATATTCATAACAATAGTCACATTTCATCAGATTGAGTACTTACCGGATTATTGACATACCCCTTGAGGGTATCCATATCACAATTTCCACTGCACTAGTTAGCACATTCATAGCACATACACAATATCACATACATAACATAAACCCGGAAAACAGTAGGCTAACTACACACCTGATCACTTGGAGAACTACGCTTTCAATACTGATGCTATCACTAAGTGACACTACGGCTATCTGTCTACTTTCTTGTTCTGACGCTGGCCCACACCCCGGTGGCCAATCCCGAACTGCAGAAACTAATCTCTTCTTGAACTTAGGGATAGGGACTATCCCTTGTCCTCCTTGACTGGTATTCGCATCCATTAATGATATCTAATCAAAACCCGATTAAACGATAATGTACTAAATCTTAATCGAATAAACTACAACTTATCAACCTTACCAGAGATGGATCAGAATCCCGAAGACTTCTCTTAACTCCTGTCGATTTGCTCCTAAGAACCATAATACACAATCGGTCATCGCTTGGAACTCTTAATGTGGCCTATGGCCGAATATCACAATTCACTTACCAAGCTTACCTATTTCCCGAATCACCACTTATTCCTGTCGAAACCCCTGCTAAACAATTATTAGATTCGGCCAAACCAAAACCAAGGCCTTAAACACTTGATTTCGGCACACAAATGGAAGAGAACCTATAACCGATTGCTAGGACAGAAAATACTTACCACAATCACCCGTTTGAAGTGCAAGAGAGAGTGTATTCGACAAAAGAGAGAAAACGCTTGATCTTCGGCTTTTGAAACTTGCGACAAAAGAATAGGAATAAGGGTACTTGATATTCGGCTATGGCTTTTTAATAAAAAATAACATACAAATGGGAGTATGAGCACTTACAAGGTTCGGCTATGCCCCCTAATGAGGTTGGAATATTCGGCAACCACTCTTAATGGCAAAGGGGCATTCGGCTTTCAAGAAATAAGAAGGAATTTGGTGTTGAAAGAAAATAAGGAAGAAGAGGAGAAGAATAGGGGAATTTCGGCACAAAGAAAATTAAAGAAGAAAAAGATATGAAGGATGATTACTCCCCCTTATAAAGAATTCGGCTACTGCATCTTTGCTCTTATCAAACTCCAAATCAATCTCCTATTTTACCTCTTGATCACTTATTCAAGATAAATAAAATAAATCCATATTCATCTCTTCTTTATCTTGCACAAAAATAATTAAATCCACAATTATCCTACCTATTTAAAATAAAATAAACCATCACATTATCTCTTATCTACCTATCTAAAAAAATAAAATTAACAACAATATCCCTTACTAATATCCCATTTAATCTCTATCCTATCTCCTAAAATAAATAAAATAAAATCTCATTTAATCTAAATAAAACCACAATTATCCTATATTAAAATAAATAAATAAAACTACAATTATCTTATATCTACCAACTTAAAATAAATAATTAAAACTACCCTTATCCTACTCTTAGCCGAAATTTAAGAGGAGAAACAAGCTTAATCCCCATCCAATTTGAAGTCCAATTGCCGTCCAATCTATCTCCAATTTGACGCCAACAACCAAAAAATAAAACCCCACTCATTGCTGCAGGCGTGATTCGAACCAAAGCCCTTGTCATTGCACCTGGCGCTCCACTGCCACTTTACCACATGATTTCTTGTGGCATAAATCCTTAGCCCAGTTTCCCTTCTTGACGCAAAGAGCAAAAATAAAACATACTCCTATGCCACAAACGTGATTCGAACTTGAGCCCCCTTTGACGCAACCCTCCAAGCCCCTAGGGTAGAGTCCCAAGCCACTCTACTAAGGCGCTTTTTGTGACATGCTTCGCCCAGAATTCCTTTTAAAACTTCCTTAGCCAAGCTCCTACTTGTCGCAAAAATAAACTCCCATTCGCTTCCTCTGCAACTCGAACCAAGGCGTCACATACCAAGGCCCTAAGTGGCGCCTTGCAGCCACTTTACCAAGGCATTTCTTATGTCCTAAACTCCACATAAATTCCCTTAAGCCTTCTTTACCAAGCTTCCCCCCTTTAGACTTAAATTCTAAAAATTTTCCATATCATTCTCCTTCATCCTAGACTTCTAAAAACCCTTAAAACACCTCCAAACATATTTAAAGCCTACTAACACTTGAGTTATGCACCAAATGCATAACCTCTAATTTAGGATATTACACATTGAATATGTCAAGGTCTTGCATTTGTTGCGGACTAACGAGATATATTACAGTGTTATTTGGTATGCTGGATGGATTAGCTCATACAAGCATCTAGTGCGTTGGATGGTTAACCGTGTACTCTTATCCACTTATCGTTCATCGGGCTATGTTTTATTGATCTCTGAAAATTTATTGAAATTTGAAAATTAATTTGTATTATTGTACTGAGCATTTCTCACCTGTTGTGAGTTGTGATTGGCAGGAATTTTGATAATAACCTTGTTGACAGGAACTCTGTCTGTTAATCTTTTATTTGAATTATTATTATGTTTGATTCTATAAGCTTTACCGTTCAATCAACGAACTTACTAAGCTTTACGAAAGCTTACTCGTGTTATTTGTCTTATTTTTTGTAGATACGTTTTGTGGATTGGGAGGTTGGATCAACTCGAAGAATATCACTATCCCAAGACCTCTTTGGTAGATTTAGAAGTTTAACTTAGCTTATATGGCATATAATAGGATAATTTGGCTATGTTTGCAAAGGTTCATAATTTATTTTTGGGTGTAAGTGTTATGCTTTGATATAATTTGTTTGAACATCTATAAGTGGTATGCATGGTTGATTCAAAGTTGGTGCTTAAATGACCTAATATGAAATGGTAATTGTCATGTTCAAGATATGGTATGATGAAAGTGAAATAGGTCGGTTTGTGTGTACGTCATGGCTTGTATGTAAGCATTATTTTTGTGGTTTCATGTATGGTACAATGGTTGGGTCTTAGGTGGTTGAAGTTGGCATGTTTTGGTTGCTTTTAAGTGTATTTATAACCTTGGGATCATGTGTTATGGATTGGTTTAGGTATATATGCAATTGGATGAAAAATAAGCATGATTTAGGTAACTATTAGACACACACGGGCGTATGCTCCTAGCGTGTTAAGTTTAGGGTTCACACGGGTTGACACACGGGCGTGACACCCAAGCCAGTGAGTTACACGAGTGAGCACACGAGCTTGTGGAGTAGCCAGACGACCATGTTTAAAGCCACACGGTCCGAGCTTTGTCACACGGCCCTGTGTCCCTTGTAGTGAAAATTTTCAATTTTTCCTTGAATATTCTGATTTGTTTCGATTTGATCCCTGAATGTTCCTAACCTATTTTTAGGGCTTCGAAGGCTTGATTTAAGGCTCGTAAATATATGTTCTATTTCATTTTGAATCATATATGTACTTATGAAATTTATTTGATAATTGGATGCCAACTGATATGAAAAGTTTTGATATGAATGGTAATACTCTGTAATCTTATTTTGACGAAGGAAACGGGTTATGGGTGTTACAATATTTATATGTTAGCTGGAGGAGCTATATCCTGGAAAAGTGCCAAACAAACACTTGTAGTTTCTTCCACTATGGCAGCAGAGTTTGTAGCATGCCATGAGGCATCAAACCATGGAATATGGTTGTGAAACTTTGACACTAGGCTGCACATTTTGAAGAATGTAGAATGATCACTCAAATTATTTTGTGACAATAAGCCAGTAGTGCTATATTCTAATAACAATAGGAGCTCAGCTAAGTCAAAACATATTGATATAAAGTTCCTATTTGTGAAAGAGAGAGTGCAAAGTGGACAAATATCTAAAGAGCACAATGGGACAAACTCCATAATAACGAATATGTTCACAAAAGGTTTACTACCCAAAGTCTTTCATGAGCACACTGCTCATATGAGTGTTATATTATTTGAGGACATTATGGTTTAGTGAGACTTTGTATTTTACTTGCTTTATGTTTGTTTTCAGACATTTATATATGTGGTTATTTTCTTATCAGAAATGAAGTATTCAGTTTATTCACTCTCTTTTGTTATTTTGATATTGACCTTACTTAAGTTTAAGGAGGACTGGTTGGAAATAGGCATGTTTGGTTCACATTGCATGTAATTTTCATGCTACACATCCATGATTGATTTATGTCATTTAACTATATTTGTATATGTGACCATTGATGAGTTTAGTCATGATTAATATGACAAAGACTGTTTTGATCCTATATAGATATAGTTGATGGATGAGGTTGTTATAGAATACCTATTATATGATAGAAAATTTTGAGCTCATAAGGTTGTACATTTATCAGGGAACATATGTTGCCCAAGTAGGAGATTGTTGGATTAAAATCCTCAATTATGGGCGCATATGTATAATGTATAACGTTATTATAAAGTATGATACAAAATTCAGTGACCAATTATGTTATAAGTGGCATAGATATTAAAGTGTCATAGACATAATATGGAGATACCATAAGTTGTATTTATAATTTGATGATGGGCCAATTTATAAATACCCAAAAACTAATTTAATAACCAATTATTTAAAAAGAGGTAGTGGTCCCCCAAGAAATATATATATCTCGTATTTCTTTTCCATCTCCATCAGAGAGTTATACAAAGAGAAAAACTATTTTCTTGGAAGATCAAAAACCTTCTAGGCAATCTCCAAATATGGATCCAAGGATGCTTCCACATATAGTTTTGTTCTTAATGATCTGACATGAAAGTTCCTGGTTTATATATGATTCTTCGAGTACTTACATTTGATACACTACCAGTGAAAATTTTCACAAGCAAGGTTGGGTTGATGACAAGTTTATATAGAATATAATAAAAAAATTTAAAAAAAAAAAAATATATAAAAGAAAAGGGACACGTGAAAAATTTATAACTCTATCTATAGAGTTAAAAAGTGCATTGCCAGTGTAATAAATTATTACTCAATAGATTATAGATATCTATACAGAAAAATATAAAAGGAAGACCCAACAACGTTTATACGTTCCTAAGGAAATTGCCTTTATATATAACCCTTTAGTGGCGCTTTTAAAGAAAACGCGTATATCAAAATATATAGCGGTGTTTTTGCGACAAAATGCCATGAAAAATGTGTTAATTAACGCGGGACATGCGAATTCTCAAGGAAATTTTCTTGGTGCCAAACCTTTTACACGTTGATAATGGAAATGTCCCTAGATTAAATTCTTTAGCGGCGTTTTGTCAGAAGTGCCACTAATTTTCTGTGTATAATTTGTGGCGCTCTCTAATTGTTTTGAACTTATATTCCCTTGCTTTCACATAATGGCTGTTATTTTTTAGGATAAATTAATGATTTTTTCGAATGAAGAAACTTGATGATATTGTCACTCAATTGGGCCTTTTAAAGAAAAGGAAGAAGTAAATTAGGAAACTGAGATATTGCAAAGAAATTTACTTTGTTTCATTCTCTTGTATGAATATTTTTGGATACATAGTTAACTTGATAATAGTTGTAATAGGGATATCTTTGTTAACTTTGTTGGAGCCTATTATATTTGATTTATTAAAACTTGTATATTTCAAGAATTTGTAAATGTAACATTTGAAAAATTTATTAATTATATATTATTTTATATAATAATATGAAAATGCCATAAATTTGATGTGGTGTACTTTTTTAAATAAAATATATTTAGCGACGCTTTTCCTTAAAAATGCCATTATAATGTATTTTTTTGTAACATGGATACCAAGGGAGTATTTTTTTAAAAAAAAAATTCAAAATGGCATGTTATCAAATTTAATAAAAGAATTATAACAACATTAACAAATGGACCTAAATTTTTAAATTCGAAAAGTAGAGTAACTAAATTCCTAAAAGTAAAAGTATGGAGATTAAATTCTAAATATATGGAAAGTAAAAGAACTTTGAAAATATTATTACATTTAATTTTTTACTCTATAATTTAATCAAAAATTAAATAATTAACCCAACATGAAGTGTGGGTGAAACTATATTAGTATATTTAAATTGAAGGTTGTGTAACAAAGAAGTAGAAGAAAGGCCCAATAGTTAACAAACTTGATATTCTTGTCATGGACATAGTTGAATTAAGGAAAGCCCAATAATGAATGGATGATAGGAAACACATCGGCTGCACAATGGAGATAAACATCGATGGACCATGCATGCATCAAAATGGGCTCACACTTCATCTTTCAACTTGTTGACAGTTCATTACTTGGATTGTTTTAAAATTTAATATTTCAAGTTGAATTTATTGAAATTTATTTGTTCAGATGACTTTCACTTTAATAATTTTATTATTATATAATACATTTGGTGTATGACTCATATTAGTTTTTTATCCTTTTAATTTTGGATTTTTTTTTTTCGTATCGGGTTTAGATTGTTTCAGAGTTATGTTATTTAAGTTTTACGCTCTAATTTTTTCAAAAACAAGTCATTACAGGTTTAGATTATTTCGATATCTATTTACATTAAGGATCAAATCAAGTATAATAATTTTATTGATATATAGTTACATCGATTAATTATATGAATAATCTTTTTTAATTAGAAAGTATAACATTGTTATTGCTATAAATGAGCCCAAATTATTGATTTATACAATCCACAAGGGAGTAAATTGCAAAAAAAGCAAAACCCATAGATTTCGTAGAAAACAAAGGCTGGAGCTGCGGATATAAAAAAGGAGGCCTTCAAGGGTTAATTATTAGTAGGCAACTAGAACTCACAGACCTATAACATAAACTAAACCAAGCTAATATTATATATTTTGGATCATATAATAATATATGCATACACACTCTTAATAACAAAGTCAAAGGTTGCTACATTTTGTATGTTTTTTAATAAAGGCATAATTATTTTTTTGCCTTCCAACTTCACAAAAAAAGTCATTTTAGTCATTCATTTTTTTTACCTCTTTTAGTTTTTAAACTTGTATTTTTTGTCAAACCACCCCAAAAGGATGGAAAAATTAACGTTTGTTAACTTTGCTGACATGGCATACACATGGATTCATGTGGATGATATGTCAATATTTAATTAATTTTTTTAAATTTAGAATATATTTTAAAAAATTATAATTTATACTTTTTTAATAATTTAATGATTTTATTTTATTTTATTTTAAATTTTTTTGAATTTTTTAAATTTTAAACAAATTAATTAAATGATGATGTGTCATCCACGTGTATGTAATGTCAGCAAAGTTAAAAAATTAACTTTTCTATTCATTTTGGGATGATTTAACAAAAAAACACAAATTTAATAACTAAAAAGGACAAAAATATAAATAAAAGACTAAAAAATGTTTTTTATAAAGTTGAAGGGTCATAAAAGTTATTATGCCTTTAATAAGGGAATGTGGTCAAAGGTAAGAAAAAGACCTCATCCTCTTTTATTGACAAGAGTTTTTGAAAAAAGCTTTAACTACAATTAAAGAATATCTAATAAACCCCATCATTCAATTATGTGTAATTAATTCTAATTAAATAATACTTATTGGCACACTCACTACATAACTAAAAAAAAGTATATTAATAATACATAAAAAAGGAAAATAAATATTGGTATTTGTTAAACTTAAACATACCGAAGGTTAAAAACTTTTAACCTTTATATCATATTATTTTATTTAAATTTTGCTATTAACCTTTTTTTTAACATTAATCTCATTATAAGTTTATATTATATTAACTCTTTTTAGTACAATGCCTAGAACTACTCATAGTTCCTCTCCAACCCTTAAATAGAAGGATAATGCACTTCAGCGCACTCGAACTACGCCTTCCTACACTAGTAACAATGTCGATACCATCGAGTTAAGACTCAATCAGCACTATCAACTTTTTAAAAAGAATCAAATCATTTTATTTTGATGAAAATGCATACTAAACAAGTAACTTTTTTAACAATCTTAACATGGCAATCTACTTGTACTTCATACTGACTTGACATGACAATCCATTTCGTACTACAGTCAAACTCACGTCCTCCTACATTGATAACGATGTTGATACCAATCGAGACTCAATCAGCACTATCAACTTTTTAAAAAAAGTCAAATTGTTTTATTTTGATGAAAATACAAACTAAATAATTAACTTTTTTAACTATCTTGATATGGCAATCCACTTATACTCCAAACCAAATTGACACTATTTATTTTATATGTCACGTTAATAAATTATAAATAGATTTTTTTAAAAAAGTTAAAAATAATAAATAAGAATATAAAAGTTCATAAAATTTTTTAAAAAAATAGTACAAAGTATAAGTAGATTGTCATGTTTAATTTTTTTTTTAAAAGGTTAAGAGCCAAATTTAACTCAAAAAAATAATAGTCAAATCGACAAAAGAAGTATTGAGGACTAAATTTATTATTATTCCATTAAAAATATTTAATAATGGGTTTAGTCATTTTATTACATTGAAATTTAATATTTAAGCCCTTTACTTTAATTTGGCATAAATTAAATCAGTGTATCTATGTTTTAGTCTTTTATTGAGTTGTGTCCACCTCAGTTGTAAAATCACTAAAATACAATCTCATATATAAATTAAGTTATGTTTTATGAGGGTGTTTAGAATGAGATTTGAAACCGAAACACTATGCATAATAAGCGTTTAATTTTACCATCGTAACCAAAGAATCAATTAATTTTTATATCATTTATAACAATATATTTGTTACATAATTTTTTCACCGCATTGTGAGTGTACCAAAAATATAGTTTTTGTAATATTTGTTAATAGGTCTAAATTGACCACATCGTTAGTTGTTGCTATTAAAGTAATGATGTAAATTTTTTTAATGTTATTGGATTGTATAGTTTAAGTTACATAAAAATCGAATTAACCATATTTAATTAATTTCAATTGAATGCTTAACTATATTTAAGAAAATGATTAATAATGTTATCAATGTAAGTCACTTATAACATTACAAGAAAAAAAGAACTAAATTAAAACAGAGATTAAATCTTAAATTTCTGAAAAGCAATAAATTACAAAAGGGCATGGCAACTTTTAAAAGAATTAATTTTATATTTAATTTTAAAATAACAAAAGGCATAAATATCCTTATAGTTATATTTTTATACTAAAATTTGAGGGTTTTCTTTTATAATTTGTATCTATACTCATTATTTAAAATATCGATTGAATTGGTGTCATTCTTAATCGAATTTCAATTGATTGTAAAATTATCAAAAATTTAATATTTTATAAAGCAACAAATATAATTTTAAGGGTATTTTTTATCCTTTACTATAATTTAGAAAAATACATATACATGAAAAGATTTAAACTCCATATCTTAAAATCTCTCTTATCTCAACTTTTACCAATTCAACCAAAACCACATTTGATTCTTATATAAATTATTTTAAATTTGTTACATAAAATTTTAAACCACGTCGTAGATGTGTATAATCTAATTTTGTTAAATATACTCGTATTTAATTAATTTGTGACATTGTCGATTGAGTTTTAGCTCAATTAACAGAGACATTGTTGCCAATGCAGGAGGACTTGGGTTCGAGTGTGCTGAAGTGTATTATCTTGCTATTTATGAGTTGGGGAGGGATTATGGGTAGTTCTAGGCATTGTGTCAAAAAAAGCAGATATAATCAGAATTTATAATGATATTAATTTATTAAAAAAAATTAATTTTTGACACTAAATTTAGGGGGATTTTAATTTGTGATGCTAAGGGTAAATTCGATAAACTGAAACATTAATTACTGTTAAATTTTATAAGTGGTGAATCTATATTAGAAAATTGTTTGATAAATTAGTAAATATAAGTACTGAATATAATTATATTGTTTGATAAAAGTAAATATTGAGTTTTAGAAGATTATTTAAGTTTAATTTTAATCTTATTAATATAATATCTTATTTTATTTAGATAGTTTTGGATGAAAGATAGATATGATAATTTGAATACGTCATTTTAAAAAGAAATGGTAATTTATTTTACTTTTTTAATAAAATAAAATTTACTTAATATTTTTTACATTAAATATAAATAGTTACCTACCTACTTATATTATTAAAAATTGTATATTAAGTAAAAAGTTAAAATGAATATTAAATACATAAATTATTAAATGTTTGAAAATTTTCATTTCCTTACGCATCCCGACTTTAATATAATGAGATAAAATTTAATGTAAATTTAATTAGCGGGTTGAATATTAATTCAATTGATATCACATTTATGTTGTTAGAGATTATTGATAATCGATAGATGTAAGTTTTGCAAAATAATAATAATAATAATGAGGTCAAATTAAAAGAAAGGAAAGTTCCCAGGCCCATCATGTATGCACTGTCACGCACCTTTTTACATTTTCCATCCCCTATTTAAGCCCCACCCTTCTCTTCGTTCTTCACATTTTATTTCCAAAATTCGCTAAAACCACGTTATCTTTTTTCAACACCTCCAAATTTCCCTTAAACCCTTCCTTTTTACCTCACTCAACGCTGCTTTCAAGCCCGCAAAAATAGTTCCCTTCCTTAAGAAATGTGTGGCGGTGCTATCATATCTGAGTTCATCCCGCGGAAAGGTGGCCGCCGCGTGACCGCCGCCGATATCTGGCCTAACTCTCCTTTCGTGAAAATCAATGGCTTTTGCTCTAATCGCGACCACTCAGTCTGCCATTTCAAAAGATCCCAACCCGAACCGCCATCATCGTTAGGTACCCATTTTTTTCCCCTTCATACTTTTGCTTTTCGTTTACTTTGGTTTCCTCTGATTGCTGTTCTTTTTATTTATTTATTGAAGCAGGTGATGAACAAGTGGAGAAGAAACCTAAAAGGCAGAGGAAAAATCTTTACAGAGGCATAAGGCAACGGCCGTGGGGCAAATGGGCCGCCGAGATTCGCGACCCTCGAAAAGGGGTTCGTGTTTGGCTGGGCACTTTCAACACTGCCGAGGAAGCGGCCCGCGCCTACGACCGTGAAGCTCGCAAAATCAGGGGCAAGAAAGCCAAGGTCAATTTCCCCAACGAAGACGACTCCTTCTCCACCCCGTACAATCTGAACCGTTCCACCCCCAATTCGAACCCTTGCGTTTATCAACAGCATATAAACAGTAACTATGGATTCAATTACGATTTGAATGAAATCGGTGGGTACGCAACTGACCCGATCGTTATATCTGGAGATGAAAATAAATGGTCCGACGACCAAAATGTGAATCTCTGTTACGTCCCTGTGAAGGCTGAGGAACTTGAAGAAGAAGAGAAACGGCGAGAGCCGATGAACAAGGCCGTGTCGGCGGTGGGGGTTCAAGAAGAAAACAATGAAGTGCAGAAACTGTCTGAGGAGCTCATGGCGTACGAGAATTACATGAAATTTTATCAAATACCTTATCTGGACGGGGAATCGCCGACCCAAAACGGCGTGACTCCGCAGGATAGTGTCGTCGGTGACCTTTGGAGCTTCGACCATGACGCCGTTGCTGCTCCGGAGACATCAACGGCCATGTGAGCCGACATTCGTTTACATTTTAATGCGTTTGGGCGTTGTAAATTGGGTGAAAATTAATGATTTTCTGTCATGAATTCTTACCCTTTTTTTTTAGTTTAGCTTTGATAATTAGGATTTAGGATTTACTTCATGTAATTTTCCCAGATTTGTTTGTGTTTAAAATTGTGAAATACAATTGTAATCAAATGTTCCCCCCCCCCCCAATATCTTCATTATATCCTGCAAGAATTTGATTAACCCCCCCCCCCCGCCCCCCCCAAAAAAAAGAAACTCCGGAAGAGAAAGATGATATATTGTGTTGGATTAATATAATTAATGATGATTTGATTAGGTTGTTTATGGAATGATTACTGTTAATTATTATGACATTAAAAATAGTTTATGTGTTGCGAATTCTAGATGGGATTGGCGAACAGCCAAAGAAGCTGGCAAAGGAGAAAGAAAGCGACAGCCGACGGGTAATATTCCAAGTAAAAGTGGAAATGGCGGCGCTGTCGGTTTTGGCGCATTATAATCTGTGTCCTAACGAAATCATGTCCACTTGACATGTTCCATTGTAAAGTTCCTAAGTCAGACACGCCCATAGACTTAGGACATATGTAGAAGAGTCGTTAGTTTTCAACCTACCTATCTGTAAATCTAAATACGTTATGATTTAAAAACAATAAAATTAAATCTAATCCACTTGAACTGTGATACAATATATTGATTTTGTTTTGAAGCTGATATATGTAAATTTGTTTTGGATCAGGATTACCATTTTTTATTCCATCATATTTTAAAAATATTATAGTTAAATTTTAATTTTTTAATTAATCATATGCACATGCAAATACACTCCAGTTAGATACCTTTAAACATATTTATTACATCACGACACACAATAATTAGTATAAAATATTTAAAATGATTGATTGATGTTGGTTTGAATAAATTTTGGTTTAAAGAATTTTTTATTAATTTTATATAAAATGTAAAAGAAAAATTAAAATATTTGCATGATAAATAGTTTTTAATCATTTTATAACTGGGTTAAATTTTGATATATGAATGACATCAACTTAATCAAACTCTTAAATAATAATATAGATATAGATATGCAAATGTAAATTTTAAAATTATTAATTGAATTTAACAATTGTAGGAGTCCAAATTTGCCCAGGCCTAGTGTCAAAAACAAGTAAACAAAATAATAAAAGTCCAAAACAGCCTTTTTACAATTTTTTTTACGAACCCACAAATTAAACCTGAGCCCAAATGTTATACTTAAACTAGGCCCAAAATTAAAGACCCATAACCCAATACTAAGCCCAAGCCACTACCCAAAATCATAAGGCCTGAACGGCCCAAATTTTTAGAATTTTCAGAAAACCCTAGGAACTTCCAGACTTTTCCAGCGCCGCCACCGCGTCCCTCACACGCGTGCCACCACGCACGCCGCCACGTCGCCCGCCTCCGTACCAGCGCCACGTCACCATCGTATCTGCGAAAATGACAAAAACACAGTGCAACAAGCAAAAAGAAAAAACGGTTGTATTTGGATTTTTTTATTTTTGAATTCGGTGATAAAAACCGAAGCAAAAATTTTTGTAAGGGACACGATTTTTATAAAAAGAAATACAAAAAAAAAGTGAAAGGTGATTAACCTTTTGATTCGAAAAAATACACAAAATCAGAAAAAAAAGAATATCGAAAGGTGATTTTCAGATTTGGTTTTTCTTTTCCCATTTCTATGCTCTCTGTTTCTTACTTACTGCATACGAAAGGACGAAACAAATAAAAAGGAAGACACTTATCTGTTGATATCGTCTTTGGATCCCTACTCGCTTCGTCGAAATCGAAGTTCGAAAGGGGATTTCGAGCAGAAATGGGTGATTCTTTGGGTCTTGGTGTAAAGCAGGGATAAGGGAGTGCCGTCGTGCGACACCATCCACCGATGTACAATGGTGGAATGGTGGTCGAATGGCACCAATTTCTGAGGCGGCCGAATAGTGAAAGGAGGGTGCGATTTTCCTAAAACAGGGGCTAGGGTTTTGTTTTTGTTAAAAAGGGGATGATTGTTTTATTTTAATCTGATTTTAGGGGATTAGTATTCATAGGAAACGACGCCGTTTATGTTTATTTCAATAGCATTGAAATGGTGCCGTATAGGCCACGACCCGCGTTTCTGCAGTGAAGGGAAATTTATGCGTTTAGTCCTTTTTCTTGGCGCCGCGTTTTAATTAGATCCTTTGTACGTTTCTTTTGTTCTTTAAACCGACCTCTGTAATCTGTGCATTATTCCAAATTGATCCGTGCCTAAACGATGCATATAAGGATCTGGAAATATTTCATTTTTAATCCTCGTATGTTTATGCGCATTCTAATTTAGTCCTTAAATCTGTTTAAAATTATTTTTATAATATAGCCTGTTAATTTCATTCTTATTTTGGTTAATTTTTTTTAATTTATAAAATTATTCATTATTTATTTTTAGAAGCTGTTTTAATAAATTATTTTGAACTATTTTATTGATTTTTACAATGTTTTAATTTGTTTTAAACTTTCATTTGTATATATTTTTATTTATTGTATAAATATTTGGTTTCAAAATATTCTCTTATATGTCTCTTTGTTTTAATAATTTGTATAATATTTAATTTAAATACTCTTATATCTTTTAGTTTATACGTACATATATAATTAGTATTAAAATTATCATATTTTATGTATATATTACTGATTTCATAATATTTTATGTATATGTTTTCTTTTAAATCTCTATGTATATATTTTATTTTAAATCTATAAATATATAATTGTTCTTTTGAAGGACCCTATTTTAAATTATATAGTTATTTATTCCAAACAGTTTCATATATCATCGTTATTTATCTATGTACATTATTTTATATCAAGTTTTTTATTTCACATATGTACTATTTAAATAAATGCATATTATTATGTATATATATATCATTGGTTTATTTGTTTTAAAGCTTGCTATATGTTATTCGTATTAATTCGCTTGCCATTGTATGTACCCAAATTCATTCCCTTCAAATTTCATACTACGATCGTTCATTATTATAATATTTTATCCATGTATATTATTCAATGCTTGAAATTTTGTTTTTTACATTATCGCTATTGTACGTTTCAAATTATATGTGTGTATTGTTATCTTTGTTATTCATTTGTGTAATGGCATATTCACATATTATTATTTCATGCTCAATATTATATCGCTCGTTATCGAATAGTGGTTCAATAAAAGCATTTTGAGTCAATTTTAAAATCGCTTATTTAAAAGTTTTTAAAACAATGCAATATTTGATATTTGGAAATCCGTGAGATCGTGCCCTAACGTGCTGGGTTTCGGTTTTTTGTTTGACCAAATAATCAAATATCCTTTTAAGATTTCTTTCGTGTTTTCTTAGCTTTAAAACAAGGCAATATTTGATGTTTGGAAATCCGTGAGATCGTGCCCTAACGTGCTGGGTTTCGGTTTTTCGTTTGACCAAAATATCCTTTTAAGATTTCATTCGTAATTTCTTAGCTTTAAAAATAAGGCAATATCTTGTGTTTGGAAATCCGAGAAATCGTGCCATAACGTGCTGGGTTTCGGTTTTTTTTGTATGACCAGACCTTCGAGTATCCTTTTAAAACATTTTAAATGCATGAACTTTGGAAATCATGAGATGATCTTGGCATCGAGGGTTTGAAATGGCGTATCCTAACGTGCTGGATATGGTATTTTATTCCTTTGGAACAAAAGAATATCAGTATCCAACTCGAGTTATTTTAATTTTTTTTTAAAAAATGGAATTGTATTTTAAAATCATTTCAAGTTTTCAACATTAGAACATTAATTAATCAATTTGGTACCAATTTTGGGTGTGGCGAGGGTGCTAATCCTTCCTTGTACGTAACCGACTCCCGAACCTGCTTTCTTAGATTTCGTAGACCAAAATTATTCTTTTAATAAATAAAAAGGTTTTATTAAAATAATCCATCTCAAGGTGATCCGATCATACCTCGAACAAAAGATCGGTGGCGACTCCGTATTTAGTTTTAAAGTCGATCCCCGTTTTTTCAAATACATAAAATGGTTTCGACAACGATTTAATTAATGGGTAATTATTCTGTCCACTATTAATAAAATAAAGTCCACAAGCGGCTCTAAGATGATGCCAAGTATCTTTTTTAATTATTTAATTATTATTTTATTATGAAATAAAAAAGATAATCCGTCAGTGTATCAAATACTAACCCTTTTATTATACCAAAAAACAAAGGGCACCAACCCAAACCCGCCTTGTAGAGTTCTTTTACTCCAATTGTAATGTATAGGATAATTATCCTTAATTAAATGGTGATGTTTTATCTTTAAATGTAACTATAAAATAAAAATAGAAAAATTAAAAAAGATTAAAAAAAACTGCTTTTAAGATATCAAAATCTTGTATGAATTGATATGAGTTGGTACATATTCATATAAGCCATTATTATTCAAAACAAACCAAAACACTTAAACCATATCAAATTTTGGCCGGAACAAAATTTAGTTTACCTGACATTAGCTTACGACCAAAATGGTACGCATCCATCATTAAAGTCGATATTGATAACTAAGTATCGTACCAATTGAATTAATATTCAATTAATAAGTATAAAATATAATATAAATTTTGAAATAAATACATAAATATATAAAATAATATATAATATTTAAAAATATCAAATTTATATAAACATAAATAATTAAAACACAACTATAAGTTATAACATGTAAGATTCCAACGATTGTCGGATACCATAGCGATTAATCTGTCCTCTTCCATCTAAATTACTTAAACAATCCATTTAATTTGTGATTTTTTTTTAAATAACTCTTTATACTTATGATTAATATACTATTTAGTACTTGAGTTTAGCTTCAATTTCTAATTTGATATATGAATTTTTTCTCCAATTTGATACCTAGTTTGGTTTCAATGATCACTTTAGTACCCTAGTTTTTTAATTTAATACTTTATTTTTTTAATATGGTTAATTATTTGGGTTTGGCTTCTCAGTTTGGTACCTAATTTTTTTTGTCTTAATTAAGTACCTATATTTTTCACTAGAAAAAATGTGTCAAATGATGGGCTCGAAACTAACTATTATTTCGACAAAGGCAAGCGCACCTATCGAACAGTAGTATAGTTATGGTGAGTCCGGAATATCGTATCATCAAGGACCAAGATTACTAGTAATAACTATCTTTTTATTATCTAGCCTAATAATTAAGGGGATTTATTTTCAATCTAAAATTAACTAACTAATTTAACTAACTATGAACGCGACAGAGAGTAAATTGGGAAAATACTTGTAGTCAACTTATATGAGATAGGCAATACCTAAAGAAGAATCCACCTAGACTTCACTTATTACTTTTGATTCATGCGATTTATTCACTTGACTTAATTCGTAGAAATCCCTAAATTATATTAATACATCTTTCGAGGCTACTAACAACTGACTCTAGGTTGATTAATTGTAATCTCTTTCTAATTAAAACCCCTATTGTCGCATTAACTCAATCTATGGATTCCCTTATTAGGTTTGACTCTAATTCGGCAGATTTTCGTCGCCCTATTTCTAGGGTTGCAATCAACTCCGCTTAATCAACATTGTGTTGATCTACTCTTAAACAGGGACTTTTGCTCTACTGAATAAGCACATTCGACTTGAAATTAATAACCTGAATTATCAAACAAAAATAAGAACTCACAATTAAGAATAAGCACAAGTATTTATCTCATAAATCAAATAATAATAAGATCTGTCTTAGGTTTCATCCCCTCAGGTATTTGAGGGATTTAGTTCATACTAAATAAAGGAAACATCATAGAATAAGGAAAACTACAAAATATAAGAAAACCCAAAAACTTCAAGAGGAATTGATGGGAGATCTTCAGTCTTGATGGAGATCCTTCTCCTAAGCTATTCCCGACGGCTGTCTTGGAGTATCTTCCGCCTTCTACTCGGCGTCTATTCGACGTCTTGTCGAACTCCTCTTTTTAGGTTTCCCCCTAGGGTGTTTATATAGGCTTTGAGATGCCTTTCTTGGCCCACAAGTAACCTTTTCCGAATAGAATTAAACCTAGGGACGGCAGGGACACGCCCGTGTAACACGCTTGTGGTGGACTCCTTCGGCCGTGGTCGATTCTGCTCGCCACCCACGGCCGTGTGATCTGCCCGTGGTCGATGGTCCAGGCTGTGTGATTTCCTAAGTAGGCCCATTTTGCCCCTTTTTAGCCCGTTTCTCGTTCTTTTCAACTTCCTAAGCTCTCCTAAGTATAAAACATGAAATTAAGAAATTAGGAGTATCGAATTCAACAAATCCAATGGAAAATCATCCAAAATTAAGCCAAGCATGGGGTTAAAATATGTGTAAATTATGGTTTATCAAATATCCTCACACTTAAGACTTTGCTTGTCTTCAAGCAAAATCCTCAACTCACAATTAAAATTAACTTCCTCAATTCATAATTCTTATCAATAATGTTTCATCATTATTCATAGATAATTTAACTAAAAGAGTCCTAAAGATTTAAACAATCTAAGTCATAAATTTTTATAGCACGAAAATATAGGTGTCTCTCCTTACCTAAATAATTACCTTTGATTCAAAACCGACAAGAATTGACATCCTCACTAAGGATTCATTCAAATCACTCAAAAGTGTTTTAAGGTTCAAATTAAGCACTCAAAAGTCAAACATGAAAAGTTAATCCCATAAGCTTGCATGAAAATCAAATCTTCACCACTATAAAATGTGATGATACACAAATCAAAAGGTCTTTAAAGGTTGTAATGGGGCTTGGGTTAAAGGTGTGGATATAGGTTGATTTAGAAGGTTAGAATCGAGATTGAATTGACAAATTACCTAACTAGAAACAATGAACTAATAATGAATAATTACATTAAAACAAGAGCTTCTTCTAAAGATGTGAATTTAACTGTTTACGCTCATAAAACATGGAACTAATAATGAATATACTTTTTTTTTGAAGAATAAGAATAAGCACAAACAATTAATAAGAAAGGACTTAACAACGTAAACAGAGAACATAGTTAGGCAACTGATCAAATCGAATCTCGACAAAAAGGGTTAAAACAAGAGGGAAAATTCTCAATGAATCAAAAAGAATGGGTCTTGGGTTAATATTAAAGGTGAATCATGAAATGGTTTATTAGGCTAAAAAAGGGTTCACTAGGGGTTAATTATGGAGGTAGGCTTTTTGAGATAAGTGGGTTAGATCCTAGGTGCCTTTATCATCTTAGTATATCAAATAAAAAATGTAGTCTTGACATGTATAATCGAAGCAAGTTCTAGAATAACAAATCAATGTTGACACACTCATAATCAATAAAGTGAGCAAGAAAAATATATGCTCTAAAAGGCTCAAAAATCTCACAAAAATTATGGTTTTTGATGTCATCCTTGTAGATTTCAAACTTCAAAATAATATTTAAGATTAGGGAAACAACCTAGCAAAATTTTAATTTTGAAAATAGACTTATCATGCTTGATTCTCTAATGTCTTAAAGTTTAAATCATCACTGCACAATTACTTATGACTTAATCCAAAACATATCAATAAAAATCATAAATCAATGGAAATTTCATTCTAATAGTAATATGAGAAAATTATTTTAAGAACAAGACATAATTCAGGGATTTTCTGGTTATCAATTAAATGACCTCCCCACACTTAAGATGTACATTGTCCTCAATGTACAAAGATAGATATATTCAATATAAACAATCATAAGATAGGGGAAGAAGTGAAACTTCCTGAATTTCGGATGAACTCAAGGAAAAGGAACGGTAAGTTGGGCGTAGATGAAGGTGGAGGTGGATACTAGGGTCGTGGTGTGGTGATTCCCTAACAACCTTTTGAACCTAAATTAAAGAAATCAAAATATAATAAAACAAATTAAAGACAAGAAAGATGAAGTGAAGGAAAATAAAGGAGAAGGGAAAAGAAAAAGAAAAACTAAATGGACTCTAAGGTCCTTGTCCTGTCGAGGTAATGAAGCGGCCGGCATGAACTTATAGAGATTGGTCTCGCACAGGGAGACTACGCTAGGGTCCTTTCGCTTCTTCGACATGGGGATGATGGTGTAGAGAAAGAGTGAGGGGAAGGAAAAAAGGAAAATGAAAGGGGAAAGATAAAGAAAAAAGGAAGAGGTGTGGTGGTTAGGGTGTTGGAGAAGAAGAAATTGGGAAGAAAGTGAGAAGAAGGGGGTTTAAATAGAACTCAGTGGCCCACGCCAATGTGCCATGGGGTTGTTATGTTACATGGCCGTATCACACGATCGTGTGGTGTTTCGTTCGTTTCTCCCACACCTGTGTAGAGGTTTCCACGCCTATGTGGAGTAATCAGTGTCAGCCACGGCCTACAAGCACGAGAGTGTCACACACCCGTGTCACTGTCTCAGTGTCGACCATGGCCGAATCGCACGGTCGTGGCATTTTATCACAGCTCGTATTTTGGGGAATTTTCGTCCTCGGTTCGCACGGTCTTTGCCATGCCAATGTGCCTATTCGTGATGTCCATACGGCCACGGCCATGCCCGTGTGCAAGGCCGTGTGAAATGAGAAACCTGCGCTTTATTAACTTGGTTAGTTGTTAGTTGGGTGCTAAAAATTGAAAATATGACATTAGTGAAGTTAGTGCTCAGGTTGCCTCCCGAGAAGTGCTCGTTTAAAGTCTTAAGTTAGACTTACCCTTCATTTGCATAATCATGGTGGTTTGAGGAGTTGAAACTCCTCTCCCCTGCTATCAGTTCTATGATCACTATATAGTTTCAGTCGAGTGGCGTTTACCATAAAAGTGCCGAGTGTAGGATTAGTTACCTCGACTTTTCTGTATGAGAAGATATTCAGTACCATGAAAGGGATCTTTTTATCTGTATCAAGGTCTGAAATGGCGATCCGAGGGTCTGTTTTATCTAACAATACCTGATCTCCGATCTTAAATTAGTTTGGCTCATGGACTCGCTTTGGTTCATCGTGTTTTCTTGGTTTCTCTTTGAAATGTGTCTTCCACTTGTCTAGTTCATTGATCTTAAGCCTTCGCTCCTCATAAGCTATTTCTTTGTTGCCACGAGGTCTAGGATATGGCTCAGTTGTGTAATTTCGTGGTGTTTTTCGTGGTGTTTCCTGAAAAGAAGGTTGAACCGAATGGTCATTAATAGAATTTATATTCTCACCTTTATTACTCGATGTCCTAGCCGTGTAAAGAGCCTAAACAGTGGTCGTTTCGTCACCTACACGAAGTATGAGTTCACCTGTACCAACATCAATTTTAGTTTTAGCAATTGCTAAAAAGGGTCTTCCTAAAATCAAAGGAATATTATTGTCCTCATCCATGTCTAAAATGACAAAGTCTACTGGGATATGAATTTATCAATTTTTACTAATACATCTTCGATTATACCCCTAGGAATTCTAATAGTTTTATCAGCTAATTGAATGCTCATCCTAGTTTGTTTGGGTTTCCCCAGACCTAGCTGTTTAAACATTTTATAAGGCATAACATTTATGCTTGCCCCTAAATCAGCTAAAGCATTAACAACAGATAAACTACCAATTAAGCACGAAATTGTAAAACTCATTGGGTCTTTTAACTTTCGTGGTAGTTTATTTTGTAAAATTGCTGAGCACACTGCATTTAGCTCTACATGCAACGTATTGTCTAACCTCCGTTTATTTGTCAAAAGCTCTTTTAAAAATTTCCTTGAATCTGGCATCTACAAAAGAGCTTCAAGAAACGGTAAGTTAATATGTAATTTCTTTAGAAGCTTAAGAAATTTACAGAATTGTTCATCTGTGTGGTCTTTCTTCATCGCATCGGGGTATGGTACACGAGGTTGGTACTCTGCAATTACCGGTTTTGGTTTATCATGGCTTACCTCAACCTTACCTTCCTCTACCACATTCTCTTACCTCACTTTTGGTTCATCTAACTCTTCCCTATCGTGAGCAGTTATGGCTTGAAGTTGCTCCTTTGGGTTTGTTTCGGTGTTGCTTGGCAAGCTACCTTGTGGTCGTTCTGAGATCAGCCTAGCAAGCTGTCCTAATTGGTTCTTGAGTCCCTGAATTAATACCTATTGATTTTTAAGTGTTGTTTCGGTGTTTTGAAAGCGTGTCTCTGACACCGCAATGAATTGTGTTAGCATCTCCTCAAGGTTCGGCTTTTTCTCTTGTGGTTAGGGTTGTTGTTGAAAGCCTGTGAGGGGTTGTTGTCTCTAATATCCTTGGCCAGCCCATGAGAAATTGAGGTGGTTCCTCCAACCTGGACTATAAGGGTTATTTTGAGGTTTAGAATTATTACCCATATAGTTCATTTGTTCGCTTTAGATGTCATGGTTGTAGGATGGATATTCTGTATTGCTCATCCCTCCTCCATTTGTATCGCACTGTATCACTGGATGTACTTGTGAAGAACCACACAAACCATCAATTTTCTTACTTAAAAGTTCTACCTGATTTGATAGATGGTTACTGTGTCGAGGTTGAAAACACTAGCGGCTTTTGTTGGCCTTGTCCTTGTAACTTGCCACTGATAGTTATTCAGTGACATCTCCTCTATAAACTCATAAGCTGCTTCAGGAGTTTTTTTATTTAGGGTTCCACCGGCGGCTGAATCAATCAACTGCCTAGTTGAGAGGTTCACATCGTTGTAAAAGGTTTGAACCTGTAGCCACAAGGGTAACCCATGGTGTGGGTACCTTCTCAGTAGATTTTTGTATCTCTCCCATGCATCGTAAAGTGTCTCTAAATCCATTTGCACAAAAGAAGAGATATCATTCCTCAACTTAGCTGTTTTAGCCGGCGAAAAATATTTAAGTAAAAATTTTTCAGTCATTTGGTCCCATGTAGTGATTGATCCTCGAGGTAATGAGTTCAACCACTGTTTAGCTTTGTTCCTCAACGAAAAGGAAACAACCGAAGGTGAATGGCATCATCAGAAACACCATTAATCTTGAAAGTGTCGCAAAACTTAAGAAAATTTGCCAAGTGATTGTTTGGATCCTCATCCTGCAAACCATCAAACTGAACAAATTGCTGAATCATCTGAATAGTGTTAAGTTTCAGTTCAAAATTATTTGCAGCAACAGCAGGTCTAACAATACTTGATTCAGTTCCTGTTAAATTAGGTTTAGCATAGCCATACATAGTACGAGGAGCAGAATTTTGATTCACCGGGTTTGCGGCAACCACAAGAGGTCGCGGATTATTATCAGCCATCTCTTTAGTAGTATTAGTATCGTCCTCTTGCTCTTCTTCTATGTATTGTAGGCTTCGCCTTATTTCTCTTCTGTTTCTGCGAACGGTACATTCTATATCACTGTCAAAAAGTAATGGTCCTAACGGGTTCCTTCTAGTCAAAAACTAGAATTACCTGCCAGAAGCAAATAAAGAAAAATTAGCTGAGTTAAAAATAAAGTAAATATAAATTGCAAATAAATAAAATGGCTAAAGTAATAAAAATTTAGTGTTCCTAAAAACTTAGTCCCCGACAACGACGCTAAAAACTTGACGAGCTCGAAACTAACTATTATTTCGACAAAGGCAAGCGCACCTATCGAACAATAGTATAGTTATGGTGAGTCCGGGATATCGTATCCTCAAGGACCAAGATTACTAGTAATAACTATCTTTTTATTATCTAGCCTAATAATTAAGGGGATTTATTTTCAATCTAAAATTAACTAACTAATTGAACTAACTATGAACGCGACAGAGAGTAAATTGGGAAAATACTTGTAGTCAACTTATATGAGATAGGCAATACCTAAGGAAGAATCCACCTAGACTTCACTTATTACTTTTGATTCATGCGATTTATTCACTTGACTTAATTCGTAGAAATCCCTAAATTATATTAATACATCTTTCGAGGCTACTAACAACTGACTCTAGGTTGATTAATTGAAATCTCTTTCTAATTAAAACCCCTATTGTCGCATTAACTCGATCTATGGATTCCCTTATTAGGTTTGACTCTAATCTGGCAGCTTTTCGTCGCCCTATTTCTAGGGTTGCAATCAACTCCGCTTAATTGTGTTGATCTACTCTTAGACAGGGACTTTTGCTCCACTGAATAAGCACATTCGACTTGAATCAATAACCTGAATTATCAAACAAAAATAAGAACTCACAATTAAGAATAAGCACAAGTATTTATCTCATAAATCAAATAATAATAAGATCTGTCTTAGGTTTCATCCCCTCAGGTATTTGAGGGATTTAGTTCATACTAAATAAAGGAAACATCATAGAATAAGGAAAACTACAAAATATAAGAAAACCCAAAAACTTCAAGAGGAATTGATGGGAGATCTTCAGTGTAACGACCCAAAATTGGGCCTAGTAGAATTGGGCCCATTGTACCTTGAGCGTATAAGCGTTTTAAAAGTTTATGGGAATTTGTGAATGGCATTATTTCAAGTGGGACTTATTAGGAAGGTGATTTTGGAATGTTACGGAGTTCTTTGAAGTTTCGAGTTCAAGTTGGGCCTTAGTGAAAGTTTGTGTTTAAGCCAATTAAAGAGAGATAGTCAGAGGCATCAAAGCTTATGGAAATAAGTGAGTAAATTGTTAACATAAATAAACTATTGGTAAAGAGGTTATGGCATCAAGTGGAAAACATGGAGGGAAGGGGTTCAAATCCCATCTTTTGCAAATTTTGGATTTATTTTTGTATGCTCTTCCAAGTGTCAACCATGGCATTATTAAAGGAAAGAAATAAAAGAAAAATGAAATGATGGCTAAAAAGATAAGGTAAGGAGGAAAATAAGGAAAAAGAAAGGAAATAAATAAAAGAAAAATGAAATGATGACTAAAAAGATAAGGTAAGGAGGAAAACAAGTAAAAAGAAAGGAAATAAATAAAAGAAATTGAGGAGTGGAGTAGGTGGATGAAAAGAAATAAAAGAAATTGAGGAGTGGAGTAGGTGGATGAAAAAGAAATAAAAGAATTTGGAGAGTGGAGTAGGTGGATAAAAAAAAAGAGAATTTGGGGAGTGGAGTAGGTGGTTATTAAAAAAAAAAAGAAAGAAAGAAGAAAATTTGGGTGTTTTGAGTACACGGTTTAGTAGGGGGATTTTGGGAGCTGATTTCTCTTATGATTTTTGTGCAAATTTTTGCATGAAAGGTTTTGGGTTTCTATTAGCATTTTGGGTACTTTTTCTCTTCCAACTTCTTTTCCCCTTGTTTTGGCCGAAACACTCTAGCACATTTGTTCACCTTTCTTCCTTGTTTTGTCGAAACCCTCAATCCATTCTTGTTCATTTTTCTTTTGTTAGTCGAATCTCCTATCCGTGTATCATCCGTAGCCATAAGTCAATCGGTGGAAATTGGGATTATCATCAATTAAGGTAAGGAGTCTTTTCATAGTCCATTCGATATCGCTATTCGGTTATGATGTTAATCGGATTGAAAGTTTAGCTAATCGATTATATTGTTAGGCACTAAATCGCTCGATACTCTTTACTTGTGGATTTTTTCAGAAATAGTGGTAAAGTCGAATATCTATCTCTCGTAATAAGTGACTCGGATTTTTGGTGCCGCAGAGAGCATCGCGTTACGGATTTCGAATAAGGTGTGTAATCTCATACCCTTCCATATACATATCTGAAATGGTGTGTAATCTCACACTTCTCTGAAAGTTTGTATGAAATATGCTGTTAATCGGTGGAAATACCGAAGAAAACTAAAAACCGGCATCCGTAATCACTCGGGTGTGCGTATGATCGTAGTGGTAATCGTATTTCGTAATAAAACAGTTTCAGTTAGAAGCAGTGATATGTTTTTGAAAAATCACTAAAAATAGGAGAAAAGGAATTAGAAAGTGATTAAGATATTAAATTAAATTTTACTATGTCTATTTTGATATGGAAGAAACAGAGAAGGAAAAGGAATTTTATATTCTGAGATATGTTAATTTTAGTGAGACTGGTTCTGAATGACTTCGTGGTTCTCTGATCTGTCTTGGAAAAATCATATAAAATTGTACAAAGTGAATTATGGGTTATAATTTATATGTATGAATTTCTTAGTGAACCTATTTTCAAGAGAAACAAGTTGGAGCAGTATATGAAAACCGTACAGTGATATATTTGAAATTAATTTAAGAGAGGTCAGAATCGTTGGACAGTGAAACAAGGAAAGATTTAAGGAATAAACTGTACTAAATGGCTAGGCCAAAAAGTCTGGAAAATTTACAGTAAGAAGATATATGAGTTTAGTTCCAATGAAAATTTATGGATCTGAAATTTGAGTTTTCTAACTCGAGTTATAGCCAATTTAGTCAGGATGACGCAGATGGACAGTCTTAAATTTTTATGCCCAAATTAGTAGTTAAGTCCAGAATTGCGAAATAATATAGCTATTATTGTTTCCTACTGACCAAATAATATTCTCACAGAGGAGGGGCTAAATCCTCCACCCTATACTTCGACATGAGAACACGAACCCACAAGAAATAAGTATTGGTCAAAATGTTATACCCCAATTTTGACATGAAAGAAATATTTTGATCATTCAACTACTGAATCCCTAACCCTTCAGATGCCTTTAGTTGACTGACTGCCAATTAATAAGGGCCATCTTTCTACTCCCCCTGAATACCCCCAAATGAATTGTCAGACGATGTGTTCAATCTCCTCACATATACTGTATGGACTACATAAAATAACTAGAAATTGTGAGGAGAACCGACTAAGCTAACGTGACTCTACCAACAAGAGACAACTACCTTGCATCCTATCGATGGAGTCTAGCCTTAACCTTTTCCACCACAAATCTCAAGAAATTATTTGTGATCCTCTTATGAAAAAGTGGACCGTTTTCTTGATAGCATTAATCCGATGCCCAAAAAGATACATAGAAATTCTCGAGAATTTTCTTAATTAGTACTGCCTGTTCCATCTCAACTTTGCCAAAAATAACTAGATCATCCGCAAAACAAATGTGAGAGTACGAGTCTTGTCCTAGACAAACAAATGGGACTCCATTTACCTGTACTGATGAAAACTTGAATACATTGTCTAAGTCATTCCATGCAGAGGTGTAACGCGTAGGTTTGTGCAAGTGTACACAGTCGTTATCAAGTAATAAGTAAGTATCAAGTTATCGTCTCCACAGGGATTGTATTTGTGCTAAGTCACTTAATTTGTAAAATTATATTAACAATTTTGGTAAATAAAAACACAATATAGTTGAGAAGTGGTGATTAAAATATATTAAACTAAATGCAATGATCCCTAATGCAAATTATCCTAAGTATGCAAACTATATGAAAGAAATAGATTTTAGTAAAATTAAACACAATTTGCAACAATTATAACATAAATAAACTAAGACAATTACTTTAATTAAACTCAATTTATTATCAGCATGCTTAATAACATTCGGAAAAACATTCCATGGCAACTTGATCTTTTATGAGTTTGGAAACCACATTAGGTCCTTTCGGATTTTATTGATCCTTATTTACTAAGGGTTTTTTAGCATTCAATTGCGGTAATAGGGACGTGTCAGGTTTGAAACAGTTTAATCACACAAATCTAAAAACTATGCAGATAACAGAGCTTGGTCAGAGTTGTTATGCAACCTACAATTTAATCGGGCCAGGATCTAAATTGAGCATGCACATTTCAATTATGTGTCCATTAGCCGTCATCTTGACAGGATCACTTAGCTAATTCAGGTGCATTTCAATCACGTATGAACGAAATACAACTTGATTTTAATTGAAAACATGATCAATTGAGACACAAACATTATAAGCACGAATCAATTAAATATTATTTAATCAAAGCAATCATCCTAGCTTAAATAAAATTAAGCTAACATTGTTGTAAACAAGAACAAAGAACACATATCAAACATCTTTAGATTAAATTAAATAAAAGAAAGATTAAACCCAATTCAGAGTGGTTGTCACCCAAGACTCTGACTAACGAGGCTCATCGCTCCTTTGCTTTGCTCCTTTGCTGATGGCTCTCCAAGGTGGCCGACCAAGGGTTCTTTAAGAGGCTTAATTGCTAAAATCTCTATGAAGAGATGATGCTAGGCGTGGGAATGGAAAAGACTAAGAGAATTTGGAGAGAAGAGAGAATGATGGATGATGAGAATGAATGAGGAATGATTGAGGGATGATGAATGAGGGAATGAGAGGGTCTTATTTATAGGTGAAGAGAGGTGGATAGTTTGCTAAAAATAGTGGATGTTAACCTCTTCAAATCTCCTCAAATTGTGGCCAGCCATGCTTAGTGGCTTTTGACTTTATTTTTTGCTTGATTTTTAAGTAATTTTGGATGCCACACAACTCAGGATTGAGACTCGGTCAATCGTAAATCTTCGGGCAAATCTCTAATTTCTTCAACACTGCAAGGACCTTGTGTAATTAAACCAAAGAATGGTTTAAATGGACAGCCATGTGTAGCCGAATATTGGGTTGACTTGGTCTCTAATTTGGTCGGTTTTTAATCCAGCAAAGCTATCAGACCTGTCCAGAATAAATCAACAAGTCAGAGGACCAAAGAATAAAATTTATTTAATTAAAACCCAAATTATTAATGAAATATTTTAAAATGAATTATTAAATATAATTTTATATTGTATCATTTAAATTAATAATGCACGGCCCACTCTATGTCTTAAAAATATAAGATATTCAAATTAATATAAAATAAGCCATTTATTGCATGAAAACTATATAATAAAGCATAAAATCACATTTTAATAATTTCAATGTCCTAATTTCATATTGTCACATATTTCATTAATTTATTAAACAATTACTTAGTTTTAACAACGAATTTAAGTAAAAAGGCGATAACTTACATAGGAAAATTCCTATATATTTTTCCGTTTACACACCCCCAAACTTAAATCATTGCTTGTCCTGAGTAATGTTTATGCACATCAAAAGGTCTTGCTAAGGCAAAATTGCTAATTGTGTAAGCAGCATCAATCTTTGTCCCATATTCATGCATTAATAACTTCATGCTTATCGATCTTGTTTATTAACAAGTAATTCATATACAAACATTCCTTAAGATTATACTAAGCTTCAAAATATGCCGACATGAATCATAGTTTGCATGTATGTCACAGCCATAGATAACATTCTTCATTCAACATAATTTCCTATCAATCAAGTAAACAATCACAAGGCTTATTTATGATCTTCATATGTTGAACTCAAGACTTCCTCTCCACTAATGTAGGTGACATAATCATCAAATCAATTGGACTTTTATAAGGTTGTAATGGCGCTCGGTTAAAGGTAGGGATTTTAAGAGATAGGACATTTTGGTTTTAAAAACCTTAACCTTTAACTTTGTCTTGGTTTTCTCGTAATACAACCTTTTTTTTGAGTGAACCTTTGGAACACCCCCAAATTTATTTTGAACTCAAGCTCATACATTTTTCCTTTTTTGGAGACTGAGCAAACTTTTCTTTGCTCTTTATTTTTTTATTTTTTTATTTTTATGTCCTATAGGATTTCACCTTAAGAAAGTTACTAAGTCAATTCTAAATATATAAACCTTCATGCATGTTTAATTTCAAAAGAAACTAAGTTTTCATGGCAAACATTACTAAGGCTAAGATCATACAAGCATTCCATTATTCTTGATAACATAGTTTCACTTAGATAAAATCATCATTCATACTTGCATACAAACTATCTCAGTAAAAAAATATCTCTAAACATTCATTTATTAAAACATACTTATGACAGAAATGATTGAAACATACTTGAAAAAATTTAAAAGTTTGAGCAATTTATTTGCCTTACCCCCTTTAAAAAGAAGCAATGTCCTCATTGCAAGAACAAAGTAATGAATGAAAACTGAACACTAGGTAGGGTTGTAAAGAAAGAGAGGTGAGTCATTAAGACTGCTTAAATACCAAGTCTTCCCTAATAACCCAATCCTAGACATGTTCATTCCTATTACCATATCACTTAGTCTTATTCTTTCTAAAGAAGTGTTAAGATTGTTCATGCTTGCTATGTTTTATTCTGCAGAAATTAAATCCTAATTATGAAAGAAATAAATTCCTAAGGACCTAAAAATAATTAAATAAATAACAAGACAAGAATCCCCCCTTTTATTTTTTGACTCATTTCCCTTGTTTTCTTTAGCTTCATCTCAATTTGCATCGTTAGTATCTTTCGTCCATGTCTCAAAGATAACATCTGGGAACTCTGGAACAAAAGTATTAAAGATATTGTTAAAAGTATTTCAAATTGAGTCATCTCTATTTTTTGCATATTTCCAGTAAGTTTGTTGTTGATTGTGCATGAACTTGCACATATCCTTTAAAATTGACAACTTTGATTTCCTTGAAGTACTTGCAGAAGTCAAGGAGTTGTATATTCAGGTTCAACACTTAGCTTGACTGGTTCTTCTTCTTGCTCAACCCTTGGTTTAGGAATGTTCAGTTCCTTATCAGATTCTTCCTCTTCAGTTTCTATAATTGAATTAGCTTTGGTTTTAGTTCCATCTGTTGACTCCTCGGTATCCGGCTCATTTGGCTCTTCTTGCTCGCTTTGATTCAGCTCATGCACCCTGTAACACCCTTTACCCATATCCAACGTCGGTACAGGGTACGAGGCATTACCTTTATTAAAAACATGCATACAAATAATTCATTTGAGTCATCAAATACTTCAGACTTTTATGGTCGGTGAATAGTCAGCATTTCTCGCAATACAAATGGTGTCTCCAAATCTTCAGTGCAAACACCATGGCGGCCAACTTTAAATCACGAGTCGGATCGTTTTTCTCATGCGGCTTCAGTTGTCTCGAGGCATATGCTATTACCTTGCCTTCTTGCATTAGCACACACCCCAATCCATTTAAGGATGCATCGTTATACACCATAAATTCTTTTCCCAGTTCCGGTTGTACTAAAACTGGGGCTTCAGTCAACAATGCTTTTAGTTTCTCAAAACTCTGTTGGCACTTCTCTGTCCATTCGAACTTGACATCTTTCTGTAGCAACCTCGTCATAGGAGTAGCAATCATGGAGAATCCTTTAACAAACCTCTTGTAGTATCCCGCTAAGCCCAAAAAGCTTCTGGTCTCTGATACATTCCTCGGCGGTTTCCAATCAACAATAGCCGATATCTTACTCGGGTCAACTCTAATTTCATCACCCAACACGATATGTCCTAAGAATCCGACTTCTCGGAGCCAAAATTCACTTTTGCTAAATTTAGCATACAACTGCATATCTCTCAACGTCTGCAAAACAATTCACAAATGCTCCATGTGCTCACTCTCATCATAAGAATAAATTAATATATCATCGATAAAAACAACAACGAACTTATCCAAGTACGGTCGGAAAATACGATTCATTAAATCCATAAACACGGCGGAAGAATTTGTTAAGCCGAAGGGCATGACGAGAAACTCATAATGGTCATACCTCGTCTGAAATATAGTTTTCGGTACATCTTATTCCTTAACTCTTAGCTGGTAATAACCGGACCTCAGGTCTATCTTAGAAAATACTGTGGCTCCCTTCAATTGATCAAACAAATTGTCGATCCTTGGAAAAGGATACTTGTTCTTAACTGTAACCTGGTTGAGGTGTCGGTAATCTATACATAATCTCATTGAACCGTCTTTCTTTTTCACAAAAAGTACGGGAGCACCCCACGGATAATAACTCGGTCTTGCGAAACATTTATCCATCAACTCTTGTAACTGAGCCTTCAATTCTTTTAACTCCAACGGTGCCATCCTATACGGGGCAATCGAAATAGGTGCCGTACCAGGGACCAACTCAATACCAAACTCAACTTCCCTAGCTGGGGGCAATCCAGGTAACTCTTTCAGAAACACATCCGGATACTCACATACCACAGGCATTAACTCAATCTTTACTTCCGACTCTTGGGTATTCAACACAAAAGCAAGATAGGACTCATACCCTTTTCTCATGTATTTCTTAGCAGTCATAAAAGAAATCAATACAGGTAAGCTATCCGGTTCACCTAAATCAACCCGAATAATATCCTCATTTTCACATTTTAGTTCAATAAACTTACTACCACAATTTACTAACACGTTATGAACAGTCAACCAATCCATGCCAGAATTAGGTCAAATTCATCAAACGGTAGTAGTATGAGGTTAGCCTGAAAACAATGACCTCTAATCATCAAAGGACAATTTCTACACACTTTGTCAACTATCACATACTTGCCTAACGGGTTTGAGACTTTTATCACAAATTCGGTAGATTCAACAAGCATATTCATGCTAGAAACCAATTTCATACAAATATAGGAATGGGTAGACCTCGGATCAATCAAAGCAACAACAGAGATATCATGAAGAGAAAAAGTACTCATAATCACATCTAGTGATGATGCCTCTTCACGAGCGCGAATGGCATAAGTCCTTGCAGGCGCTTGGCCCTCGGACCTGAAGGTGGACTCTCTAGGCTCACCTCTGCTGCTAGCCCTACTCCTAGGGTTCTTTTGTGGTCTACCTCTTGAAGGTGCATTACTCCCTCGTATTTCTTGCTTTCTATCTTTTTCCTCCATCTCAGGATAGTTTCAAATGAAGTGGTCTAGTGAACCACACTTGAAGCAGCCTCTTTCATTTCCTCGACACTCACTGAAATGTCGTCTACCGCATTACGAACATTCCGGTTTATATGGTCGAGCACTACCAACATTCGCAATTGAAATGGTCTGAGCCTTAGACGCCGTGTATTGCTTATTCTTATTTCTGTTCGAGAATCCAACTGAAGCATTGGATCGAGTAGTGAACTCTCTTGATTTCTTGGATGAGGACTGAAATGATTTCCTCAACTGTCTTTTCTTTGAGTCACGAGACTCAATATCAGCTTTCATTTTCTCTTTGGCCAATTCCTCGGCCTTACAAGCTCTTTCAACAAGCATCACAAACTCCCTTAACTCTAAGATGCCAACTAATAATCGAATGTCTTCATTCAATCCGTCCTCAAATCTCTTGCACATGATGGCTTCGGTAGATACACACTATCTAACGCATTTGTTGAGTCTCACGAACTCACGCTCATATTCTGTTACTGTCATTCGGCCTTGTTTAATTCTAGAAATTCCTTCCTTTTCTGGTCTATAAACCTCTGGCTAATATACTTTCTACGAAACTCTTCCTGGAAGAATTCCCAAGTTATCTATTCCATTGGTACAACTGACACAAGGGTGTTCCACTATTGGTAGGCCGAGTCTCACAGGAGTGACACAACACACTTCATGCACTCCTCAGGTGTGTAAGGCAATTCATCGAATACCCTAATGGTGTTTTCTTACCAGAACTCTACCCTTTCTGTGTCATCATCTATATTCGCTCTAAATTCCTCAGCCCATTGCTTTCGAATTCTGTCTACTGGAGGTTTTTCTCTTCTAATCGTTTCCACTACTTGGGGAGTTGTAGGGGTAGGCTGGGGAATTGGAGGGGGTGGAGGAGGTGGAGTGTTCGGGTTTACACGAATAAACTCCAAATACCAAACATTCATCATATGGAGAAAGGCTTCTCTAGCCCATCCGCCCTGGCTCAGTGTCACGAGGTTTACTTTCGACTGGCGCAGTCCTTTCTGTGGGAGCCAGCGCATTACTTTCTACATTATACGCCATTGCTCCGTCGGGATCCATTTACTATATAAAAACATATTTTAAATTGTCAGGAGTCGTCACACTATCAGAATTCGTATATGGCATGTATAGCTAGACTCGTACACACGCTAGGTTAGTCCGAGAATCGACTAAACCATAGCTCTGATACCACTAAATGTAATACCCCTTACCCGTATCCAACGCTGGTACAGGGTACGATACGTTACCTTTCTTAAAAACATGCATACAAACAATTCCGGGTTATGGGATTTCATTCAAATATAAAACCTTTCAAATTTTGTCTTAAAATCCCTAATACGGGCCTATGAGGCCCAAAGTAGATATTCAGCTATGCTTCCTCATTTGAATGATACGAGAATGGTAGAATTTAGTATTACGATCCATAAAATACAACCAATCACATCGAGCTTTCTGTTTCCAAAGTAGCTCATCGTGATGTAGTACCCTTTCCAACTCTTTCTTGACCTCTAATTCTAACTGACGTAAGGCATTGGAACCCAACCTATCCATATCCTTTTGAACCCTTTCAAGTTTCTGCAACAAAAACTTTTTACGGGTATCAATATGGCCATAGACAGACTTATTCCAATCTTTAATATTCGAGGTAAACTGGTAAAGAGACCCGACCATGTTACCATTGAAACACCAATTATCTTTAACAAAATTTGAAAATTTGGATGTTCCACCCGATCGACCAAAAGTCTAAAAGGGCGTTCCCTAGGAAAGTTGACCACTGGCTTGAGAAAGAAGGACAATGGCTAATGATCGGATTTAAGCCTAAGAAGATGGATGACTAGACAATAGGGAAAATCTCTAATCCAAGAGTCATTTCCAATAACCTTATCAAGCCTCTCAAAAATTTCTCCCCGATGCTCTGTGAAGGCTTGCCCCTTAAAACCTAAGTTTTACAAATCATTTAATTCAAGAAACTCTTTAACACCCTATTCAAACTAGTCTACCTTTTTTTTTTTTATGACTAGATGAAAGTAAATCATTAAAATCACCGGTAGTAGCCCAGGGAACACCTCTAGACGGAATGATCGAATTAAGACCCTCTCAGAGTTTTCTTTTTTTCTATCTATTAGGATTCTCATATACAAAAACAAGGATAACGACCTGGGATTGGACCCCCTTAATAACTCAAACGATAATGAATTGGGGGTAATTATGAATTACCTCAACTAAAATAGAATATTTCCAACCAACCCAAATACTTCTCGAAAAACAGACAGGCTCTACTTTATGTGAATGCTGGAAACCCAAACTGGCGATGATCTTATCTGCTTTGCATCCACTAACTCTCATTTCTAGCAGACTAACAATATCAGGTTTATATTCCCTATTATATTCTTGGAAAACTAGGGAGTTGATTTTAAGTCAGATGAGTTATTTTCTTAAGACCTTTGTAGATGTATATGAATATACAAGCTATGTGCATATCTCACTAAGTTCTTTTGAACTTATAAAATTGTTACTTGAATGCAAGATTCGATAAAGATATGGGCAACGAGGGGGATCAAGTCGGTTTTCGCTAGAATAGATGGTGTGTTGTAGTTGTTCACGTATATAGAGGGGCACCTATAAAGGCCTTGCCTCAAAATTTAAGTCAATTATGTCCATATTCGAGTGTAAATCAAATGATTGTAATTAAATGTTGAAATTAGGGTCGTAAGGATTACCCACCAGTTGTGTACGAGATTTTTATTATTTAGACTGTCAAAATTTTAAGTTATTAAAGTATGTAATTAAATCCGAAATGGAAGTATCGTTTAAGTCTTTCAGTTTGGTGTAGCATCTGATACTCGGATCTGGTGGTCAGTCGGGTATAGGGTGTTACAGAGTCTTTTTTGTCTATTAACAATTCTCCATGAAAGTTTGACCAACATTGTTCTATTCATCACTTGTATATTTCTTACCACAAGTCCATTAGAGGATTTATTAGAACATATTTTGTTCCAGTTAATAAAATGAATCTTTCTCCTATTCGTCTTATCTCCTCGCCAAAAGTTTCTCATTACTTGATCCATTTTATCATAAATTTTCCTTAGGGCTTGAAAACAAAATAGTTGATAGATAGGTACACTAGAGGTTAACTTCCCCCTTGACTCAATAATTTTGATTTCCACAATGAGAATTTAGACTTCATTTTATCAATCACTGGCTAAAAGTATTTACATTTTGTATTTATGAGTCCTAATTCCATCCTCAAATATTTACTTGATTGTGTAAGTGAAAGCCCTATTTCATTTTGTAGATCATGAGGGAAGTCTTTTTGCCTTTGGATGAGGCTTTGGAGCACCATTGAATTTTGATTTTGAAAACTGTGATTGAAAATATCTTGATTGCATTATTGTTTGATTGTATCCATTGGAGATGGAAGGAATTTCCAATAGCAATATGAAACTATTAATCAACCTATATGTTGGGCTCGATTTTCAAATTTGGGCTCGATATTGTTGTATCTGGTGCCTAAGTGTTGTATATTTGTTTGTATACTTGTAATTTATTTTGAACAAATTGGTTAATAAAATGATTCGTTAATTACATTAATATTCTTTGTGTAATGTCCTCATGTAGTTTTTGTATGTAAAGCAAAATAGAAGCAAATATTAGCTCACTGGTTGTTTAATGTATAACTAATATTAAGCAGTATTACATGGTTGGATTTGTAACAACCCATTTTCAGTGAAACTGGAACAGTGTTTTCGGGACCACAAATTTGACGAGTAAATTTTTATTTTATTGTTTGATGTTTGCATGACTAATTAGGTGAAAAGGACTAAATCGTAAAAAGTGTAAAAGTAGAGTTCCATTAGTTAAAAGGGTCAAATGGCTATGAAACTTTAAAGTGAATGGACTTAGATGGCAATTAGACCATTTGAATAGTTAGTGAATATTCATGGTTATGTTTTATTGAAATTATTAAAGTTTTTAAAAGTTAAAATGGTAATTAGGAAATTAATGTTAAAACAAAAGAAAAGAAAATGGTATCATCTTCTTTAGTTTTGTTCTCCACCAAAATTAGGGATAGGAAACCCCATTTTTGAAGTTTGAAGGTTCGGTTAAGCTTCTTTGCTAGCATGGTATGATTTCAACCCCGTTTTTAATGATTTCTATGTTTTTAAGGTCGTTTTAGCTTAATCTAGCTAGCATGAGGGTTAACTTGTAAAACAGTTAAAGGTTGAGAGTTATGCTATGAATGTTCTTGAATGATTTTTTATGTTAAATGATAGATTATGAACCTTTGTTGAAAAATAAACAAGTTTTGTTAAGTGAATTGTGATGAATTTTGGAATTAGGGATTAAATTGTTAAAGGTATAAATTATAGGGTTTATTGTGGAAAGGTGATAAATATGAGTAGTTTCAAGGTGTCTTGCATGTTTGGTTAACATGTATTTTGATTGAAATGGTTTGATTTTAAGTTATAAGCTTAAGGACTAAATTATGAAAAGTTAAAATATGAATGGCAAAATGGTAATTATGCATAAATGTGAAATATGGATTGAATTGAATGTTTAAGATTAATTCAAATACTTAATCGAATATAATTATTTATTTAGATTAAGATAAACCTCAACCGAATCTAAATCGAGGAAAGGTGAAAGCTATGAATTAACTTGATCATATTTCTACGCCCTAATCGTTAAGGTAAGTTTGTAGTGTTCCAATATGTAAACAAATTTCTATTTGTGTACTTATATTATGATGCTTTAATTATTATATTTTTAGAACATTATTGTATAATTGCACATACGTGCCACTGTTTGTACTTCGATCCCCCTGAATTACACATACATGCCCCCGTGTACTTTCGTACCCCTGAATTGCACATATGTGCCCCTGTTTGTATTTTGGTGCTCCTGAGTGCACTTTCGTGCCCCTGTATATACTTCGGTAACTTTGACTCAAATAATATATGAATCGTATTTAATTATTTTTAGATTCAATGCTATACTATGTTCTTACTAAGCTCTAAAAGCTTATAAGTTCTTGTGGGTTGTTTTGTAGATAGTTGTTGCTGACATTTTGGACGGATCAATCAATCGACTCACGCTGTCCGTCAAAGTTGGTAGTTTTTGTATCTTCTAGGGTAGTGGCATGTATAGGTTGAATTATAATATTGTTTTGATGGATGTTTAGTTGTGGATTGGGTTGTATAAGTTATGGATGTTATCTTGTTTTAGCATCGTGTAATACTTTGTCAAATTATGTCAACTTAGTTATGCTACTATGCATATTTGAATGGTTCAAATGGTATGTTTGAAATGATGTGTTAATGGATATATTTGTGGCATGTTTTGGTAAGTTTTGAACTAGTAATTGATAATTGCAATGTGGTAAAATATGCATGTTTAGGTAAGTGTTGTTGTGTGTGTTTGAGGTGCCTTTGAATGGCATATTGGTTAGTTGTATTAGGACTTTTGAAATGACAAATATATGCATATTTAGGTATAGTTTTATGCTTTGTAGGTGTGCACAAATTGTTCAAATGTTTATGCATGATATGGTTTTTAGAATGGCTTGTTTATTTTGTGCATTTTAGGTCCACACGGGCGTGTGACTCAGCTATGTGTGACACACGGCCTGGCGACATGGCCGTGTATCTACTAAAAGTTCCTTTGTATGCAAGTCAGTGAGTTACACAGCCTAGTACATAGCCTGGCGCACGAGTTGGGACATGGTCACGTGTCTCTAGTTCGAAGGTTACACAGCCTGAGACATGGGTGTGTGTCTCAGCCATGTGAGGCACACGGCCTGGCCACACGGCCGTGTGACCCTTGTATTTAAATTTTTGTAACTTTTTATTGAACTTTTCAAATGTTTTCAATTTAGTCTCAAATTGTTTCTGAAGTGTTTCTAAGGCCTCGAAGGCTCGATTTAGGGACGGAATGAGTATGTATCATTGATTTATAATATGTTTATGATAGTGTATGATATTTATGTTTAAATGTTCCAAATATACAGTAAGGCTCTGTCCATTTAATCCGACGATAGATACGAGTTAGGAGTGTTACATTTAGTGGTATCAGAGCTACGGTTTAGTCGATTCTAGGACTAACGTAGTGGAGTAGAGTTTAATATATACATGACACATATACCCTGTGATAGTGTGATACTTTTCATCAGTTCTAATATTGTATTTTTTTTATAAATTCAAGATGTCACCTAAGTCAAACTGAGCTATAGTGAATGAAGTTTAAAGTAATGTTCAAGCAAGTAATAGTGAATGAAGCTTGAACATTACTTTCAGCTACGAATCCTGAAGTAAGTAATAGTGCATCTATTCTACAATCTGTTGGTGAAGAAATGAAAAATGTATTCCACAAAATGATGAACCACTTGTATTACCCCGAAAATTTCTATAGTAAGATATTATCCTTGATATAGTAAAATAAGGAAATAAAGTGACAAAAAGGGAAATTTTGAGTTATGGCAACATTGAGAAGTATATTATGATATATTAATTCAAGAAAAGATTAAATTGCAAAAGTAAGAAAAGTTTTGTTGCCTAAGAGTAAATACTCAAAACTTGAGGGGTTAAAGTGTAAATATAAAAATTTTAAAGGACCAATAGTGCAAATATTTAAGGGTGAAATGATCTAGAAACCAAGGGAAATGGATAAATTAGGGCCAAATTGAATAGGTGAAGAATTATGAGGGACTAATTTGTAATTTTACCAAATTAAGTGATGACTTAAGGATGGAATTTTAAAAGATTATAAAGGGCAAAATGGTCAATTAGAAAGAGAGAGAAATCTAGAATGTAATGATGATGTTGGTGATATTTTAGATTAATTAAATAAATATTAGTTTATAAATATTTTGATTTGATGTTTAAATGATATTTTATTATTTTATTTAGTATATATATAAGGAAAGAAAGATGAAGAATGATCATCTTCTTCCCATGCATCCAACGTATGAAGAGAAAGGAAAGAAACAAAATTTTGCTTTCTTTACAGTTTGGTCATTTTACCAAAAATTCACCATTTTCACTTAGAAATCAAAAGAATTTCCATAGCTACAAAGAGAGAAAAATATTAAGGAGACTATGGGGAGCTAGAATATCAAATTAGATTCAAGAAATAGAAGCTAGAGGAGAGAAAATCAAGTTAAAGGTTGAAATCAATAGGACAAGGTAAGAACATCAAGATGTCAATATATTTTTTAGTTTGATATTGTTGAAAAAGCATGGAAATGATGTTAATGTATAGTTTTCTTATATAAGGGTCTATGGTCTTGATATGCTAGTGAAGGGAAATAAGAGAAAGTGATGGGAAATATTATAGAGAAAGGGAATAAGGGTGTTATAAACTTGGTAATCAACATTTTGCACTAAAATAGTTTTGGACAATAGTAGTAATCTAATTTTGAAAAATCACCAAAACTTTTGGAAATTGATTTAGAGGTTGAATAAAATATGGAATTAAATTTTATTGAGTCTAGTTTTTCATAGAAGAAACGGTGTAAGAAATGGAATTGTAAATTATGAGATATAATAAATTTTGTGAGACAAGGTCAGAATGATTTCGGGTTCCCCTGTTCTAACTTTGGAAAATCATCAAAAATTGTAAAAAATAATTAGGGGGTTTAAATTTATATTTTAAAATTATTAATGAGTATATTTTCAATAGAAACAAACGGGAACATCATCCAAATCCTGTACTAAGAGATAATTAATTTTTAGTAAAGAAAGGTCAAAGCTGTCAAACAGCAGAACAGAGATAAATTTAAAGATTTTACTGTACTTATTAGCTAAATTATAAATTCTAAAATTTTTATGGTAGAAATAAACTTGAGTCTAGTTTCAAAAACATCAAGAGGATCTTAATTTGGAATTCTTTAGCTCAAGATATAAATAATTTAGTGACTATGACTCAAGTGAACAACTTTGAATGAACATTTTAGTAAATAGTGGAATTATAGATAATGTTACTTATAAGCATGTTATATGGACTAAGGATGTGGAATGGAGAGGAGAAAAATATATAAATATTCAGCTAGCATGGGTTTATATTAAAAATGGCTAATTTGTATGGTTTAGGCTCAGGTACTAAATTGAATAAAAGTAAAACTTTAGGGGGCAATTTTGTAAAAATGTAAAAAATGACCAAATTGAGGGAAATGAATTGTTTATTGTCTAACTTAATAAATTGAATGAAATTATTAATTTAGATCAATATTGGGTGAAAAACAGGGGAAATGGAAAATTACCAAAATGCCCCTAAATCTTGGTATTTCTGCAATTTAGCCATGTAAGTTCGTGTAACTTAATTGAGCATGTAAATATGATAAATTGAATGTTGTATTGGATTGAGTGTGGAATTTTAGTACGTGAATCTAGTGTGAATGATATGAATGTAAGAAATGAACACATGCTTGGAAATATTTGAAAAGGTTAAATTCCATGTGAATATTGGATTTCAATGGATAAAGGTGATTTCCCAAATGGAATGAGGTCCTGCATTTGTTGCAAAATGGATTTAGCTCAGACTAGTAATCCTATTGACTCATTATTGAAAGGATTTAGCCTGGACGGGTAATCTTGATACAAGCCTCTCGAGCACATGTTGCAATTAGGATTTAGCCTGGACTGGTAATCCAGATTAAGCTCTTTAGAGTATTTGTCACAAAAAGGATTTAGCCTGGATTGGTAATCCTGTTGTATGATATATGGCTCGAGAGTGTGCATTACAGAAAGGATTTACCCTGGACTGGTAATCCTGCTATATAATATATGGCTCGGAAGTGTGCTCTCGGAATAAGTGCCTTAATGGGTACTCCTGAATATAAATTGACGGGTTATTGATTTGTACACTTTGTGTGTACTACTGGAGTTTCCACCGAAATTTCAATAATTCAACGGATATAAACTCTCGAAATGAGAAATATGAGTTTAAATGAATTTATATCTCGAATATTCCTGAAATACATGAAAATGATGATACATGATATATAGAAGTATGAAATAATGCTATATGAACATGGAATTTGTTTGATGAATATGTTCATCTATGATTATAGATTTGTACACCTTGAATGTACTACCCGTATAATCATCGATACTTTAATTGATTTATTTAGTAAAATTCTGATATGAAACAATATGAATATGAAATGAATTATTACCGTATATGTCTGAAATATATATAATGATTTGTACATGTTATATGGACAAATGGTGTGGAAAGTATATGTACATGGAATTTGATTAATGTTAAGTTCGATATGAACTATTACTGGAATAAACATATGTGAAATACATGGAAATTATGGTACATGAAATATTGATATAATGAAATGAATGATATATGTTATTAAAGAATCAGTAAGAGAATGATATGTATCATGGCATGTACATATATGATTATCTTTGATATGTTGATACAAGGAAATTATGTACGTTAGGACGAGTATTAAACTTAAGTGTGACATGTCGAGAAAATAAGTATATCAATGTTGAATTTATATGAAATATGTGCAAAGTTGTTTGATGCTTAGACAAGTGTCAAGTTGTTGGTTGAATGGTAAAATGTTTATGTATATGATACATTGATTTGGTAAGTATTTAAGTGAAAATATGCTAATGCTCATGAAAAAGTGGTAAGGTTAAATTATGTAATTTCTTATGAAATGACTTATCACGTGATCAATTTGAAAAAGGCTTTGGCTAAATTCACTAGCTTGTGGCCACGGTTGAATGATATGTTTATGACTTGAGTGACATGCATATTAAATAAGTGTAGAAAGTAAAGAAATGCACATAAAAATAAAGAAACTTGGAAGAGTTAAAGTTATATAAAATCCTACTAAGTTTAAGATAATATGTATAAGTGATACTATGAAATTATTCACCTTGTGAGTTGATATAACTTCATGAATATAGTGGAATCAATAATGGATTATTCTTAAAATGTATAAATTTCATATATGAAAAGAAGTATTATGATCAAAGATTATACGAGCTTACTAAGCATTCATTGCTTACGTAATTGTTTTCATTTACCTTATAGATTATCGGAAGCTCGAATGGGTTGGAAGCTTGTCGGAGTTATATCACACTATCCATCGGTTCTATTGGCAATTTTGGATAATCTGATTCTGGTTATAATGGCATTTATAGATTATTTTGATAAAATATTCGCCTATATGTGTTTTGGTATTTTGGTATATGCACAGTTTGCTTTATAATGTTGATCTAAAATGTTTGGTTAGTTTGATGTCAAGTTGGGCAAGAAATGAGGCTAAGAAAAATGGCCTATTTCATCCAGATGGGTAGAGACATGGGCATATGTCTCAGTCGTGTGTGACACACGACCAGATGACACAGCCGTGTGACTTCTGTAGTGTTGAAAAATTTTAAATATTTTCAAAAAAAATTTCTGAGTTTCCGGTTTAATCCCGATATATATTTTTGGGCTTTGATGGCTCACACAAGGGACATTATGATTAAATTTGATTGCTTTTAGGTATGAATGTTATATGAAGTGAAATTTTTGTTATATGATCTGTAAATTCTAGTAATGCTCTGAAACCCAGTTCTGGGGACAGATACGGGTTAGGGGTGTTACACCACTAGTTTAATGAGTTCAAGCAAGCAAATTGTGTAACTTCGCTATCTCCACCCACTACTATGCCTCTTTCGGCACCCTTGCATACTCAAAACCTTGTTCCTGTGACGGTTACCCGAGTACCAGTAGATAAAACTTAAAAATGTGGAGTGGAAGAATTTAGAGGTAAGGTGGATAACGATCCTTCAAAAGTTGAGTATTGGCTAATGAATACAAAGAGAGTTTTTGCAAAATTGATCTGCACTCCAGAAGATTGTTTAAGATGAGTGGTATCGTTACTAAAAGATGAGGCGTATTTGTGGTGGGACACTTTGAACACGATGACATTGAATAATCGTATTAAATGGGACTTCTTTCAGACTAAATTCAAGAAGAAGCAAGTTAGCCGGGCATTTATAGAACTTATTTGATACCATCTTACAGACATTTGTGTAGTATTAACGGGTTGAATGATGATATTCGTTTTTCTGTGCCAGCTCTAAAGTTACGGGAATTTATAGAACTTTTAGAATAGGCCCAAAAAGTTGGAGAAATTTGTAAAATTAAAAGACAATCAGATTTGAAATTTTGAGACTTTAACAAAAGGGGGTCATTCAAGCCTGGACAAATGTCTCCATTGAAGAAATTTAGAAATGAAAAAAGTCGATTAGTTGCCCCTTTAAAGTTCACAAGTAGAGAGAAACCGAGGCAAAATAATTTCTAGTCTATTAATTCTCCAGCGGCTAGTGTTGGAAGTGTAAGAAATGTTGAGAGAAACGTCCCTGTTTGTGAGAAATGCAATAAAAGACATTTTGGTGAGTGTCGGTGAAAGTCGAGAGCTTGTTTCCGATGTGGATCTACTGATCATTTCTTTCGTAACTATCCGAAAAAGAAAAATGATATTGGCAATCAATCAAACAAGCCTGAAACAACTTCCTAGAGAGGTAGACGATCTAGAAACGCTAGGAACACTATGCTCAGTTAACGAGATGAATGAACGGTCTGAAGCGAGAACACCAGCTAAGGCCTATGCAATTAGAGCTCGGGAAGAAGCTACTGCTTCAGACGTTATTACGGGTATTTTTTTCTCTTTTTGATATTAATGTATATGCATTGGTTGATCCTAGATCAACTCATTCATATATATGCACTGCATTAGTAGAAAAAAAAGAAATTACCTGTTGAGTTCATTGAATATACTGTCAAAGTTACAAATCCCCTAGGTCAGTGTGTACTAGTTAATCAGATATGTAGAGCATGTCTACTGAAAGTTAGGGGTTACAATTTTCCCTCTAGTTTGATGTTATTACCCTTTGACGAGTTTGATGTGATTCTGAATATGGACTGGTTAACTCTGCATGGTACGGTTGTGAACTGTAGAAGAAAGCATATCGTGTTAAAATGTCAAAACGGTGAATGGATCGAATTGAATCAGATAGATTGGATGGTACATCTAATATAATTTCAACTATGACGACACAAAAATATGTTAAAAAGGGCTGTGAAGCGTATCTTGCTTATATAGTTGACAGATGTGTATGAGTTCACAGATGTATTCCTAAAGGAATTACCAGAGTTGCCGCCAGCCAGAGAGTAGAGTTTGCTATTGAGTTACTGTCGGGAACATCTCCAAAATCGATAGCTCTGTATAGAATGTCACTTACAAATTTGAAAGAGTTGAAAGCACAGTTACAAGAATTAACAAATAAGGGCTTTGCTCGGCCCAACTTTTCTCCTTGGGTTCTCTAGTTTTGTTCGTTAAGAAAAAGGACCAGTCAATGCGATTATGTATTGATTATAGACAGTTCAATAAAGTCACGATCAAGAATAAATATCCCTTTCCACACATTGATGATTTATTTGATTAGTTGAAAGGCGCAATAGTGTTTTCAAATATCGATCTTTGTTCTGTTTACTATCGGTTACGTGTTAAAGACTCGGATATGCAAAAAATAGCTTTTAGAACCAGGTATGGACATTATGAATTCTTTGTTATGCCATTTGGTTTAACCAATGCACCTGCTGTGTTTATGGACTTGATGAACAGAATATTCAAACTGTACTTAAACAGATTCGTTACTGTGTTTATTGATGACATATTGATCTATTTGCAAGATGAGATAAAGCATGCCCATCATTTGAAAATCATTTTGCAGACTCTGCGTGAGAAACAGTTGTTTGCTAAGTTTAGCAAATGTGAGTTTTGGCTCCATGAAATAGGATTTTTGGGACATGTGGTATCGACACGGTATCAGAGTTGATCCAAATAAAATCTTAAGTATAGTGGATTGGAAGCCTACAAGAAATGTTTCAAAAGTTAGAAGTTTTTTGGGTTTGGCCAAATATTATAGAAGATTTGTCAAAGGATTTTCAATGATCGTTATGCTGTTGATGAGACTGGTTTAAAAAGATGTCAAATTCGAATGGTCTAAGAAGTGTTAGTAAAGTTTTAACCAGTTGAAAGCATTGTTAATAGAGGCACCTGTGTTGGTTCAGCCGGAGTCCGGTAAGGAATTTATAATTTATAGTGATGCTTCTTTGAATGGTTTAGGCTGTGTTTTGATGCAAGAAGGCAATGTAGTGGCTTATGGGTCTCGACAGTTGAAACCTCACGAGAAGAATTACTCGACCAATAATTTGGAGCTTGTAGCTATTGTGTTTGCTTTAAAGATTTGGCGACATCATTTGTACGGAGAAAAATTTCATATCTTTACAAATCACAAAAGCTTGAAATATTTGATGTCACAAAAAGATATCAACTTGAGACAATGAAAATGACTTGAGTTGTTGAAATATTACGACTTGATCATTGATTATCACCCGGGAAAGGCTAATGTTGTTGCTGATGCTTTGAGCAGAAAATCCTTGTTTGCGTTGCGAGCTTTAAACACGTGATTAACATTGATTAATGATGGTTCAATTTTAGCTAAATTGAAAGCAAGACCGACGTTTTTACAATAGATTTGTGATGCTCAGAAATATGATGTTGATTTAATCACTAAATGGAAACAAATTGAATTGACACGTGATTTAGATTTTCATGTTGGTTCTGACGATAGTTTGTATTTTAAAAACAGAATTTGTGTTTCAAGAAACTCTTATTTCATTCAGAAGATTTTACAAGAAACTCATAGTAGTACCTTATCGATACATCCTGGTAGCAATAAAATGTAGGGTGACTTGAAACATATGTACTGGTGGCCAGGAATGAAGCGGAAGATTTCAGAGTTTGTATCAAAATTCTTAGTCTATCAGCAAGTGAAAGCCGAGCATCAGGTACCTTCTGGTTTGTTACAATTTGTGATGATTCCAGAGTGGAAATGAGAACGTGTTACAATGGATTTCGTATCGAGATTGCCTCTATCTCCTAGAAAAAAAGATGTTGTATGGGTCATTGTAGATCGTTTGATGAAATCCGCATATTTCATTCCAATGTGTACGGATTTTTCACTTGAGTGATTGATAGAGTTGTATGTTTCTGAGATTGTTAGATTGCACGGTGTGCCAGTTTCTATTATCTCTGATAGGGATCCACGGTTCATGTCTCGATTCTGTAGCAAGTTGCATGAAGCTTTAGGTACTCGACTGTATTTTAGTACAGCGTTTCATCCGCAGACTGATGGTCAGTCTGGACAAGTAATTCAGATACCCGAAGACATGTTTCGATGTTGTGTTTTAGAGTTCGAAGGTAACTGAGAGAGATTTCTGCCGTTGGTTGAATTTGCATACAATAACAGTTATTATGCGAGTATTAAAATGACACTGTACGAGGCTCTGTATGGTCGAAAGTGTCGAACTACGTTATACTGGACTGAGTTGAGTGAGAAAAAGTTATTCGATGTTGATTTGATTTAAGAAACCGAAGAAAAGGTCAAAGTGATACGTGATAGTTTGAAAGCAGTTTCTGATCGTCAGAAATCTTATGCAGATTTGAAAAGAAAAGCTATAGAGTTTCAAGCTGGCGACAAAGGAATTCTAAAAGTATCACCTTGGAACAAAGTTCTTCGTTTTAGTCGAAAAGGAAAGCTTAGTCAGCGGTTTATCGGATCATACGATATAATTGAGAGGATTGGACCAGTAGTTTACCGGTTGGATTTGCCATCAGAGTTAGAAAAGTTTCACAATGTATTCTATGTATCGATGTTACGACAGTATCGATTAGATCCTTCACATGTGATATCCCCAGTAGATGGTGAAATTCAGTCAAATATGACTTAAAGTGAAAAACCAATCAGAATTCTAACTCGGGAAGTTAAAGAATTGAGAAATAAAAGTATAGTTTTAGTTAAAGTTCTCTGGCAACGACACAGAATAGAAGATGCTACTTGGGAACCAAAGAAAGTTATGAAAGTGCAATACCCGAACCTGTTTTCTTGTAAGATTTTAGGTGACAAAAATTCTTTTAGAATGGAGAGTTATAACAGCCTGTTTTCAATAAAATCAGAATAGTAGTTTTGGGACCACAAATTCGATGAGTGAATTTTTATTTTATTATTATTTTAATGTTTATGGAAGTATATTAAGTTCGTGTTAAAATTTTGTTAAGAAGTTTTGATTTTTGCATGATTAATTAGGTGAAAAGGACTAAATCGTAAAAAGAATAAAAGTACAGTTCCATTAGTTAAAATGGTCAATTGGCTATGAAAATTTAAAGTGAATGGACCTAGATGGTAATTAGACCATTTGAATAGTTAGTTGATATTCATGGCAAGGTTTTATTGAAATTATTAAAGTTTTTAAAGGTTAAAATGGTAATTAGGTAATTAATGTTAAAACAAATGAAAAGAAAATAGTATCATCTTCTTTAGTTTTGTTCTTCACTAAAATTAGGGATAGGAAACCCCATTTTTGAAGTTTGAAGGTTCGATTAAGCTCGTTTGCTTGTTTGGTATGGTTTTCAATCCTGTTTTTAATGATTTCTATGTTTTTGAGGTCATTTTAGCTTAATCTTGCTAGCCTGGGAGTTAATTTGTAAAACTGTTAAAGGTTGAGATTTATGCGATGAATGTTCTTGAATGAAAATTTGTAAACTATTAAAGGTTGAGGGTTATGCTATGAATGTTCTTGAATGATATTTTTATGTTAAATGATAGATTATGAACCTTTGTTGAAACATAAACAAGTTTTGTTAAGTGAATTTTGATAAAATTTGAAATTAGGGATTAAATTGTTAAAGGTATAAATTATAGGGTTTATTGTAAAAAGGTGATAAATATGAGTACTTTCAAGGTATCTTGCATGTTTGGTTAACATGGAATTTGATTGAAATGGTTAGATTTTAAGTTATAAGCTTAAGGACTAAATTATGAAAAGTTAAAATGTGAAGGGCAAAATGGTAATTATGCAGAAATGTGAAATATGGATTGAATTGAGTGTTTGAGATTAATTGAAATACTTAGTTGAATATAATCATTTATTTAGATTAACATAAACCTTAATCGAATCTAAATTGAGGAAAGGCGAAAGCTACGGATTAGCTCGATCATATTCCTACGCCCTAGTCGTCAAGGTAAGTTCATAATGTTTCAATATGTAAACGAATTTCTATTTGTGTACTTATATTATGATGCTTTAATTATTATGTTTTTAGAAGATTATTGTATAATTACACATACGTGCCCCTGTTTGTACTTCGATACCCCTGAATTGCACATACGTGCCCCTGTTTGTACTTCAGTACCCCTGAATTACACATACGTGCCCTTGTTTGTACTTCAGTTCTCCTGAATGCACTTTCATGCCCTTGTATGCATTTCGATAACTTTAGATCAAATAATATATGAATCGTATTTAATTATTTTTAGATTAAAAGCTCTACTATGTTCTTACTAAGCTCTAAAAGCTTATTAGTTCTTGTGGATTGTTTTGTAGATCATTGTTGCTGGTGTTTTGGACGGATCAATCAATCAGCTCACACTATCCATCAACGTTGGTAGTTTTTGTGTCTCCTAGGGTAGTGGCATGTACAGGTTGAATTATAATGTTGTTGTGATGGATGTTTAGTTGTGGATTGGGTTGTATAAGTTTTGGATGTTATCTTGATTTGGTACCATGTGATACTTTGTCAAATTGTGTCAACTTAGTTATGCTACTATGCATATTTAAATGGTTCAAATGATATGTTTGAAATGATGTGTTAATGGATATGTTTGTGCATATTTTGGTAAGTTTTGAACTAGTAATTGATAAATGCAATGTGGTAAAATATGCATCTTTAGGTAAGTGTTGTTGTGTCTGTTTGAGGTGCCTTTGAATGGCATATTAGTTAGTTGTATTAGGACTTTTGGAATGGAAAATATATGTATATTTAGGTATTTTTTGATGCTTTGTAGGTGTGCACAAATTGTTCAAATGTTTATGCATGATATGGTGTTGAGAATGGCTTATTTTTTGTGCATTTTAGGTCCACACGGCCTGCGACAAATGTGTGTGACTCAACCGTGTGTTGGTGACGCGTCATGTGTCTCTTGAAGGTTACTTTGTAGGGGTGAGTATTCGATCGAGTCGAGTCGAATCGAGTCAAAACTTTTCGAGTTAGTCGAGTTAACAAATACTATTTTAGCAACCGAACTCAATTTGAATTTTTTTCGAATTGAATCGAATCGAGTCAAAAAATTTTGAGTCAAATCGAGTCGAGTTAACGAATCCTATTATTTATACTTAATGTTGTGATTAGATGGACCGATTATTTAACTAGTAGACGAAGTACAATATTATTTAACTACATGAACAATATAATGATTTTGCCTCTTAACTTAATGGGTAAACATTTATCAAAACGACGTAGTTTTGCCTTTTAACTTAATTATTTTGAATTTTAACTTTTAAAAAAGTAAACATTTATCAAAACGACGTAGTTTTGTCTTTTCTTATTCGTATTTACGGATAACTCGAATTGTGTAATTCATATTCGAGTTAAACCGAAAAACTTAATTTTTTATTCGAGTTGATCCGAATAACTTGATTAACTCAAATAACTCGAACTATTTAATTCAAAATTTGAAAGTTTTATCGAGTTTTTCAAATCGAATCGGATTTTGCTCACCCCTATTTCTTTGTATGCAAGTCAGTGAGATACATGACCTAGCACACGACTTGGCACACGGGCGTGTGACATAGCATGTGACCTTACTTAGAGAGTTACACGGGTGAGGATACGGGCAAGGACACGGTCGTGTGTCCCTAGTTCGAAGGTTACACGGCCTGAGAAACGAGTGTATGTCTCAGCCGTGTGAGGCACACGGTCGTGTGACCTTTGTACTTAAATTTTTGTGACTTTTTGTTAGACTTTTCAAATGTTTTCAATTTAATCCCGAATTATTTTTAAAGTGTTTTTAAGGCCTCGAGGGCTCGATTTAGGGACAGATTGAGTATGTATGATTGATTTATGATATTTATGTTTAAATTTTTGAATATATGGTAATGCTCTGTAACTCTAATCCGATGACGGATACAGATTAGGGGTATTACATTTAGTGGCATCAGAGCAACGATTTAATTAATTTTCGGACTAACTGATGGTCACTAAACTAACTATAATTACGACAAAGGCAAGTGCTCCTATTGAACAATAGTATAGCTATGGTTTGTAGGGAATATTGTATCCACGAGGACTAAAAGTACTAGTAATTACCTTTTTCCTATTATTTAGCCGATAAATTGAAGTGATTGTTTTCAATCTAAATTTACTAATCTAATTTGACTACGAATGCAACAGAGAATGAAATGGGAAAATAATAAAAAATAACAAATGAGAAAGACGATACCTATGAAAGAATCCACTTAGACTTCACCTATTATTCTGAATCTGAATTAAATGATTTATTCACTTGTGTCTTGATCAGTAGAAATCCCTAAATTATATTAATATCCCTTTCGAGAGTAAGAACAACTGACTCTAGGTTGATTAATTGAAATCTCTTTCTAATTAAAACCCCTATCGTCGCATTGACTCGATCTATGGATTTCCCTATTAGATTTGAATCTAATCCGGTAGATTTATGTCTTTCTATTTCTAGGATTGCATGCAACTCCACTCAATTATGTTAGATATACTCTTAAATAGGGACTTTTGCTCCACTGAAATAAGTACATTAAATATGAATTAATATCCTAAAAATATTAAAACACGAAATAAGCATACATAAATGAGAACAAGAATCAAGTATTTATTGCGTAAAAATAGAAATTAAATAATAAGATTCATCATAGGTTTCATCCTCCCTAGGTATCTAGGGGATTTAGTTCATAATCTTAAATAGAAACATCTCAAAGCTAGGATAACAACAAGACATAAAGAAACTCAATAAAACTTCGAAGGAAATTAAATGGAGATCTTCGATCTTGAAGGAGATCCACTTTCAAGTTGATTCCGATGGTGTTCTTCAAGTGTTCTCTTCAATCTTCTCTAAGTGCCCCCTTAGATCTTCTTCTAATTGGTATTTCTAGACTTTAGAATGCTTAGAAAGCCTAAAAATTGGGTTTTTTCACGTATTTGGGAAGCAGGGTACGATATCGACATGGGCTGGCACATGGGTGTATGGCTAGTCCATGTGGAAATGCCCAAGCCGCGTGGATCCTAGAAATAGCTCTATTTGCCCGATATTCAGACGGTTTTTGCTCCTTTCGCTCCCAAAGGCTCTCTTAAGTATAGAAACATGAATTTAAAGGATTAGGAGCATCAAATTCACTAATTTACATAATTAATCATCCAAAAATACATTAAGAATGGGATTAAAATATGTTACTTTTACAGCCGACACTTAAGCATTTGCTTGTCCTCAAGCAAAATCCTCAACTCACATTAAAATTAATATTTCTCAACTTGTAATTCCCATCAATAATGTCTCAAAATAATTCACAAATAGTCATGCATTGATAATTCAACCAAAAGAGCACTGCAGTCTCAAACAATCCAAGCTAACATTTTTAAATACGAAAACATAGGTGTCTCCCCTTATTTAAGTAGTTACCTTTAACTCAAAAACGAAAAGAATCGACATCCTTACTAAAGATTTACTCAAATCACTCTAAGTGTTTAAGGTTCAAGAATATGCACTTAATAGTCAAACATGAAAAGTCATTACCATAGGCTTGCATGAAAATCAAATCTCCACCACTATAAAATGAGATGATACACAAATCAAAAGGTCTTTAAGAGGTTGTAATGGGGCTTAGGTTAAGGGTGTGGAGAAAGGTCAGAAAAGTTGGTTATAATTACCAAACTAGAAAAAACAAATAAGTGCTGAATTAAAAACAATTACATCAATAAAAAAGTATTCAAGAATAAAGACGAGCTTCTTCTCAAACTATGGATTTAACTGTTCAAGCTCAATCAACATAGAGCTAAATAATAATAATAAAAAATTCAATTTTTTTTTGAAAAATAATAAAAATAATTCAGCAAATCAAACAAAAAAAGCATAATTAGGCAACTAACCAAATCAAATCTCGACAAAAAGGGAGTCAATAAAATAGGAAAATGTTTCAATGCAAAAAAAAAAAGAGTTACGAGTTAACATTAATGGGTAAATCAAAAAACGGTGTGTTAGGCTCAACGGGGTTCACTAAGGGTTAATTATATAGGTAGGCTTTTTATGGGATAAGTGGGTTAAAACCTAAGTGCATTTATCATCTCAGTATATCAAATCAAAAGTTGGTCTTGACATGTATAATCGACGCAAGTTCTAGAATAACAAATCAAATTGACACACACATAGCCAATAATTAAATGAGCAAGAAAAATATATGCTCTAAAGGCTTAAAATCTCACAAAAAATCATGGTTTTTTTATATCAATCTTGCAAATCTTAAACTTGAATGTAGTACTTCAATTTAGGGAAACAACCTAAAAATTTTAATTACTCAAAAATAACTTATCATGTTTGATTCTCTCATGTCTTAAAGTTTAAATCAACAATACACAATTATCAGCAAATTAATCTAAAAAACATCAACAAAAATTCCAAATCGACAAAAATTCATTCTAATGGAAGTATGAGAAAATTACTTAAATACAAGATATAATTCAGGAATTTTCTAATAATTATATAAATAACCTCCCCACACTTAAGATGTACATTGTCCTTGTAACACCCTTAATCCGTATCCGTCGCCGGAATAGGGTTACAAGGCATTAACATGCAAAACACAGGTCATATCAATTATTTACTGTTTATATGGTCATATCTGAATGCGTTATGAGTAATGCATTTTCATAGTATGCTAAAACAATAATGTACATATTTGAAATCCATTTAGCTAATTTCACACATAAGCATTTTTCAACAAATACAAAGGTTACTATTCATTTGGTCATTCAAGTCACATTGACCCAATATGCACATGTTCATAATTACCAAAACTAAACATACATATATGTTTTTGCGTAAACTTTGTTTAACCTAATTCAAAATAGGCCAATTACAAACATCCAAACAAAATATAGATCAATTCATTTATAAGATCAAAATCGAATCAAAAAGACCAAGTAAACTTCCATAATTCAAAACACATAAATATAAAACTTTATACACATGTACATACTAGACTTAACTACTAATTCGGGGCATAAAAAATTGAAACTGTCCATCTGCGTCATGTTGACTAAATTGACTATAACTTGAGCTACGAAACTCGAAATTTAGATCCGTAAATTTTCCTTGAATCTAGACTCATATATATTCTTACTATAAGTTCTCCAAAATTTTTCATATGGCCAATTAGTACAGTTTAATCATTAAAGTTTCCCCTATTTCACTGCTTGATGGTTCTGACCTATCATTACAAAAACTCAGTTATCTCATTATACAGAATTCAAATAGTGTTCTAGTTTATTCCAATAAAAAATATACTCATTAAGGATTCTAAGAATATAAATTATGCTCCATGATCGTTTTTGTACAATATTTAATATTTTTTCCAAGACAGAACAGGGGATCACGAAGTCATTCAGAACTAGTCTCACTAAAATTTAAATATCTCATAATATAAAATTCCTTTGCCTACTATGTTTCTTTTATATGAAAATAGACACAATAAGCTTTAATTATATATCTTATACACTTTCTAATTTCATTTCTCCTATTTTTGGTGATTTTTCAAAATCACGTCACTGCTGCTAACCAAAAACTATTTCATTGCAAAATATGGTTAACTAGTTTATAACATCTTTACTCCATTTCATTTAAACTCTATACATTAACCATACTTATATATACTAAAACCAAATCAACCAAAACCACAACCAAACATAATCATCAAGCCAAAATATAAATTCCAAGATTAACACGATGGACAAGCCATTTTCGCATGGCTTATATTTACAACATCAAAACATCATCCAAGTATTAGGCTAGCCTATACATGCCTTAAGTTCAAAACCCAAGCTTTAAAAATACTAAAATAAGTCAATAGTGTGGATGACTTGATTGACGATCCCCTCCCCAGCTCGTAGCTTGACCAAAAATCTATAAAACAGAATAACAAACACATAGAGTAAGCTAACTTATCTTAGTAAGTCTTAAGCAAAAATAACCACTCAATCGAACATTCAAACATTTTTAAACCAACCATTTTATGACCTTGATATAATAACATAGCACAACTGAACCATCACAGCCGAATACTAGTATCCTTAAATAGCATTTTTAATTATCACTTATCAAATCCAAAACATCACTATCTTGCTTTAAAAATACAAACTTACCATTTACATATAGTTTAATATGTTTCCATATACAACCGAATTAGTAAGTACCATGTATAATTTAATCACATATAATTGAATGTATATGAATATATATATATATATATATATATATATATATACATCCATTAAACATCACATGTATACTAGTATATAATAACGATACAATATCATTTACTCACATATGTAGAAAACCGAATATACAAGAGCATCTTTTAGTCAACTTACTTGCTCAATACACATCACATATAAACATGTCAATATATAAACACATACCTTATGGCCGAATGTAATCTACATCATTTAACTAAGCTTTAACTTGCTCAATTTTCACCTTAACTTGATCATTTCATAAGCATAAGCTTGTAATTTAATTCACCGGTATAAAACCTGCTAGGCATAAGCCTGAATCACACACGGGCTCTAAGCCTGCTAGACCCGAGGTCTGATATTCAATCACCGGCAACAAGCCTGCTAGGCATAAGCCCGATTAAGTTCACCAGCCCAAGGCTTGCTAGGCTCACAGCTTGAATAATAATACTTTAAGTTGTCTCACACGAATCATTTCATATATCGAACCTTTTACACATTTCGAACTCAGTGTACGAACATTCAAATAACATACTTAGCCAAATTCGGCTATTCCATGATATAGTTACAGTATTTCCAAAATTCAGCATATACTAGGTTACGTAAATAATTTACGATGTTTTATTGCTTGAAGACTTACCTCGAATATCGACGGACGATGAAAACCGGCTATTCGATTATTTTCGCTTTTCCTCGATCCAAGTCCGTTTTCTTTTGTTCTTAATCTAAACATGTTCAAATTAAGCTCATTCAAACACATTTCTATTCAATTTAGTCCTAAAATGCATAAATGGGCAATTTACCATTTTGCCCCTAATATTTCACACTTTTTCAATTTAGTCCTATTTGCACAAAACACAAAATACAAAAAATTTGGCTACACACCTTAAGGGCCGAATATTCCTAGTATTCATACAAGTCCATGCATTTCATTTATTTCACAATTTAGTCCCTCAAAAATTTATTTATGCAATTTAATCCAAATCACTTAATTTCATCCAAAATTTCAAAGACAAAACATGTTAATTCAACACATATCTTCCATTTTCTAACATCAAACAACACAAATCACAATTTATCATCAATGGCATAACACAAAATCATCATCAATTTTAAAAATTGAAGCACGGGTCTTGTACCTTTCAAAGCAACGATTTCAAAAACGTAGAAATTATCAAAAACTGAAACCAAATTAACCTTGAATTTGGACTCACAAGTGTCGAATATCCAAAATCTATTTATTTTATTCTTTTCTTTGAGTTTCGGCCTTTCAATGAATAAAAGATGAACACTTTCATCTTTTTGTTTTTTATTATTCATATAAATTATATTAAATTTACCAAATAACCATTACTAAATAATTAAATAATACATCCACTATTACATGCAAATGATGGACTGCCACTATCTATCCTTTTATGGTCAAATTGCTATTTAACACCTTCAATTTATGAAAACATCAACAATTCGGCACCTACACATTTAACCACCAAATTTCCTTTTTATGCAATTAAGCCCTTTTTCACAATTAAGCACCAAAATGATCAAATTTTAATACAAAATTTTCATACACATCAATTCACACATAATAAGCATAGAAAATAATATTAAAATATTTTTCTAACTCGGATTCGTGATCCTGAAACCACCGTTCCGATTAAGGTTAAAATCGGGCTGTTACAGTCCTCAATGTACAAACAGATAGAATCACAGTATAAACAGAATATCATAAGAGAGGGAGAAAACTAAAACTACCCTAAATAGTGGATGAAATTACCAGAATGGTGAGAAGCGGAATTGTAGAAAAATCTAGATGTAGTGCATGATTCTGAGCAAACTAATAAGAAAATAAACACAAATAGTGAAGAAGATTAAGGGGTTACTAACTCGATTAGAAACAACCATAAAAATAAAAATATAGTTCAAAAGATAAAACCGAAATAAGCCTAAGAAAATAACAATAAACATAAACATAAACATAAAAATAAAAATAAAAATAAAAAATAAACTTAATTGTCATCATCATTAGAAGCATCGGTGTCATGAGTCGTCGCTGCTGAAGAGGAGATATGGAGATGTTGACAGATCTGCTGCAATGTTGCGTCAATACTGTCGAACCTCTAAAAGCAGTGCTACTCGAATTGAGTGAACCGCTCGTAGAGGTCTGCTAAAGTAGCAACAAACGAAACATGACGGTGACGCGAAGGTGGAGGATGAGGTGGGTCCTCGTGATGGAAGTGGACATCATCTGTGAAGTCCTTGGGTTCATCCTGAGAGTTAGAATGAAATAATCGGTACAGAGGAGGATCTACTCCACGAACCCGCTCGATCATCCTCATATGGGTCATGCTCGATATTCCTTGTGGGGACATCTGGTCGACGAATGTAAGCGTAGAGGACTACTCTAGTGTGTCGAGGAGACTAAAGTGTCGAGCTAGTTGAGTCACATAAGGGCCTAAACAGATAGGACCCTTTCTGTTGCGGTCTGTGTGATGATAGAAGGGAAGGGCGATAAAGAAGGATAAATAAAAAATATGCCCAGTGGCCATACTCCATAAAAAATGGGTATTGGTAGTATTGACTACTCTGGTGCTCTCTCTCCTACCGGTCAAAGTATGAGCTAAAAGGGCATGAATATACCGTAAAGCCAGAGGGAGAGAAGTCGCTTACGAGTGACTCGCATCATAAGTTGTCGTACTCAAGATCTACCCAACAACTAGATGATGAGTAGTGGATGTGCCGGTGTAGGGGGAGGAAGTTCTCGGCACTCATAAACTCCTTAGTGAATAGTCCCAAACAACGTCAAACTTAGGGACACTCATATGGCGCACCAGGCCATCGAGTCGAAAAGTGATGGTGCCCAGCTCGTCATGAGTCGTCATGACATGCTGTAGAGTAAATGTCAAGAAGAACTCTAAAGTTAGCTCCATGTATTTGGGCTCGATGATGGAGAAAATTTGATTTCATGGGGCAATAGTAATAAAGGCTCAAACATGATTAGCTAACTGAACCTGCTCTAAAGTGGCCCAATCAATATATCGGCCTAAGTTGAGTGGTCGCAGTCGAAGTAGCTGAAATAAGTCCTCCTAGGGACCCGCTGAAAATCGAATATAGGGATGGAAGACCTCGATAGAAGTGCTCGAGGAAGAGGTCGTGCCAGGGGTCTTTCGCTTTTTTGAAGTAGGAATGACGACTTTGGATTTACTACGAGTGTTGGTCATGGTGTGCTTGAAATAAAATAATTCACTATCAGAAAATAAAATATGCATCACCAAATAAACAAACAAAGAGGCTGAAAAACAGTCATGTAAATTAAAATATGACACTAAAAATCAGCCTAAGATACGCATCGAAATCTAAATCGCCTAAATAGAAAATCGACTCTGAAAACACTATTTACTAGTATCAAGCAAGCAATAATAATGAAATAGCAGTAATAAGGGAAATAAGAACACATAATAATAAGAAAAATAAGAAGCACAAATAAATAAATGAATAAACGATTCGAATACTAAGAACAAAGAACAATAGTAATAGAAATAGTGAGCAAGGAATTCAAAATAATAAACTAAGGATGAATCATAATAATAGCTATAATAATAAACTAAAACAGTAGCATGAAGAATAAAAATTGGATGATAAGAAAATGAAATAATAATAATAAGAGCAGTAACAAGTAGAACTAGAAAAAGAAAATAATATAACTAATAATAAAAATAATAGATAAGAAATAAGAAATAAATAAAGAAATCAAATAGGGAAAACAGTAGTGGGTGGTGACCGGAGTAAACGACTGTGGTGGTTGCGGCGCGGGAGTGGTAGTTCGGATGAGGGGAGAGTGCGACAGGGAGGGGGAATGAGGCGGGTGTGGCGTGTGGTAGTGAGGGTTGTGGTCGAAGCTAGGTGAAGGGGGTCAGTGGGAGTCAGGGTGTGCGTGGAGGAGGAAAGGAGATAGGAGGGAGAGGTTGAGGTGCTGTTGGTGGGGCAGGAAAGGTGAGCTGCACGGAGAGGGAATGAAGGGGGAGGATTTCAGTTGACTCGGCGAGGGGTCAAGGGCCAATGTGCGGGGTGACGGAGGGAAGGGACTGTCGACGAGGGAGATAGAGGTGTTGATGGTTGGAGTTGCAGAGGGATGGTGAACGGCTGCGGCTAGGGTTGGTTGGGAAGAAGACAAGGTGAAAAGTAAAACTAGGGTTATTTGGGTTAAATAGGGGGCACGACTGTGTTACACGCCTGTGTGGTTCCTTTTCAACCCGTCGTTATATGTTAAGTCTTTACATGGCCTCAGACAAGCCCGTGTGTCTCGACTGTGTCTCGCACACGGCCATGTGCTTGGCCCATGTAACTCTCTGACATGATTTAAAAATGAAAAAAATTAGCACCAGGTTTCACACGGCCGTGTGGACTATTTCAGGCGATGTAACCTTCGAATTTTTTAAAAAGATTAAGTCCCAGGATCCACACAGCCAAGGGCACACCTGTGTGGGTCAAAAACACATTTTTTTAAAATTAATTAATTTTAAAAATAACATGAAATAAAATTAAGAAAATTAACAGTGTTAACACTCGGGCTGCCTCCCGAGAAGCGCTTATTTAAAGTCTAAGCTCGACTTACCTCATACTCGTACTGTCACGGTGGTTCGCGGAGTCGAAACTCCTCTTTCTCGCTATCAAATATATTACCAAAATAAGGTTTAAGTCGAGTACTATTTACCTTAAATGTGTCAAATTCAAAATGAGTTACCTCGACTGTATCGTATGGAAAGACATTTAGTACCGTAAAGGGCTTTGCTCTGTTTGCATCAAGCTCTGAAGTGGCAATTCGAGGATCTGTTTTATCTAGAAGTACCTTGTCCCTAACCTTAAATTGGTTCATTCCATTCATATGCTCATCATGGCGTCTCTTTGGCTCTTCATCGTGCTTTTTCGGATTCTCCTTAACATGTGTCTGCCATTCATCTAGTTCATCGATTTGTAACATTTTTCTTCATGAGTCGTCCTGTTGTATTGACTGAAACGTGGCTTCATTGCATTTTTTTGAGGAGTTTCCTACAAAGAAGGTTGAGCCACATGGTTAGTCATGTTAACAAAACTTGTAAAATCATTTCGATCATTAGATGTCTTAAAAGAATCAAGAGCTTGGAGAGTAATCTTTTTGTCACCTACACGAAGTATTAACTCACCCGTACCAACATGAATAATAGTTCTAGCAGTTGCTAAAAATGGTCGACCTAGAATCAGAGGTACATATCTATCCTCATCCATGTCTGAAACAACAAATTCAACTGGGAATATGAATTTATCAATTTTTACAAGCACGTATTCAATAAGACCCCTAGGAAATATAATGGTTCATCTACTAATTGAATACTCATCCTAGTTTGTTTGGGTTTCCCAAGACCTAATTGTTTAAACATTTTATAAGACATGACATTAATACTAGCCCCTAAATCAGCCAAAGCATTATTAATATTCAAACTACGAATTAAACAAGGAATAGTAAAACTCCCTAGATCTTTCAATTTGTTAGGTAGCTTGTAACACCCCAAACCCGGCCTAGAAGTTAGGCCTAAATCTGGCGTGTCACATTGAAGAGTTTTTCAAAAACCATGTTTTCATTAGAAACTCTTCTTAAAGAATTTAAAACTTTCTGCTATTCAAAACCTCAAATTTTGTTTGCTTATTTTAAAAATGTATTTTATTAAAAATCATTCCCTTGCAAAAACATTATTACTACCATTTTCGAAAACTTTGTTTAAGTTTTTAGAAAAAAAACCCATTTAAAGTAATTTGAGCAAAATATAAACACGTCAAACATAAAGCAATATAAAATAAACCAGAGGATTTATTACAACATTTAACCCAAAATAGTAAAGTAATAAAATAAACGAGAAAGAAGTCTAAAGTCCAAATAAACCATTTCTGAAGTATGGCCTCCACCGAGTCATCCATGGCCCAAGTCCGTGTCACTCAGCATTACCTGAAAGGGTTAAGAGAAAGGGGGGTGAGTTACAAGAACTTAGTGTGTAATCCCCTTACCGTTATCCATTGGGCCGGAACCCAATTAACAATATTTTGGGCCTAGCCCATTTACAACAATAATAATGTATCAATTATAACTTGAATATGAAATGCAATTCCCAAACCAAGCCTAGTATTTCCATCCGCTACACACAACCTGTACCAACCAACACACCTGTGGATGATCTTTAGTCAACCCACCCCGCCAACACACCAAACGTAGGCATTAAGCCATTTATATCAAATTTGTGGACAAGCCACCAGATTAACAAAATTTACATGGCATTGCCATTTTTCAGATTTGTGGCAGAGCCACCAGATTTATGTAGCAGAGCTTCCAGAACTTCTCTTCATCATTATCCCGTCCCATGCAAATCATGTGTATAATGCATGACAAATCATAATATAATAACAATAATTTATTCGGATGTTTATTACAAAAATTATGGCCCATTATAACAAAATATCAAATTGGCCCATTTAGCAAAATATCAGATCGGTCCATTTAGTAAAATATCAAATTGGCCCATTCAGCAAAATATCAAATTGGCCCATTTATCAAAATATCATATTTGCCCATTTAGCAAAATATCAAATTGGCCCATTTATCAAAATATCAGATTGGCCCATTCAGCAAAATATTATATTGGCCCATTTATCAAAATATCATATTGGCCCATTTAGCAAAATATCATATTGGCCCATTTAGCAAAATATCAGATTGGCCCATTTAGCAAAATATCAGATTGGCCAATTTAGCAAAATATCAGATTGGCCCATTTAGCAAAATATCAGATTGGCCCATTTAGCAAAATATCAGATTGGCCCATTTATCAAAATATCAGATTGGCCCATTCAGCGAAATATCATATTGGCCCATTTATCAAAATATCAGATTGGCCCATTCAGCAAAATATCAGATTGGCCCATTTATCAAAATATCAGTTTGGCCCATTTATCAAAATATCAGATTGGCCCATTTAGCAAAATATCAGATTGGCCCATTTATCAAAATGTCATTTGAATATAATGCAATTCCCAACCCAATCCTAATAATCCATCCGCTACACACCACCCATACCAACCAACACACCTATGGGTGATCATCAGTCAACCCAACCCGCCAACACACCAATCGCAGGCATTATGCCATTTATAAGAATTCACAGGCCAATGGCCATTTATAATATTTGTGGCTGAGCCACCAAAATCATATATGTAATACCCAATTTCTGCCCGGGCCCAATACATGTTAAAGGCCCAAATAGAGTCAAAAATAAAATAACAGAGACAGTCCTTTTATTAACAGCCCATACCCAGGCCCATTTAGCCAAAAATAAAACCAAATTAAAAACCCAAAATAACATTAGAATGTCCAATGTCCATTTACACCATCCAGCCCAAATCAAACCCAAAACATTTACAGTTGACCCATTTTACAAACCTAAGCCCAATCAACCCAACAAGCCCAAAACCTAAAAAATTTAAGCTGGTAGCCAAAACCCTAGGTCTCTGGGCGCCGTCGACCTTTCATCTGCCACTGGCCACTGACCTTTGGCCTCCTTCCGTGGACACCACGCGCCGTGTCTCTGTAGCACACCACGCGCGCCTCGATCGGCGCCCTCTGCCACGGCCCATCACCCCACGAGCGCACCACACTGACAGTTCCCACCAACGCCTCACCCATCACCTGCAAGCAGCACCAGAAGCAGAAACAGAGGACGAGATATGGAGCAAATAATAGAATAAGAAAACGACTGTGATCTTTCGGCTATAAAGCCGTGAAAAGTCGATGTAATGGGGGAGTCGATGGTTTTTACAAAAAACGACGAGAGATCAAAATACACCAAAAAGGTTGAGTCCATCTTCGGGCCGGTTTTGACTACTTGTCTTCGTTTATTTTTAGTTCTTTGTTTCGTTATTTCAAGATTTCTGCAAGCAATAATCAAAAGGGGGGGCTTGGGTTACGAACAGAGGGATTATCAAAAACGAGAGATCTCTTGTAATCTCGCCTTTTTTACGAACATCAGAAATCCAAAGAAACAAGAACAGAAATTTGCAAGGTTGATTTTATCATTCTTTACTATTTTATCTTGACCTTACTTTCACGTTTCAAGATTTCACAAACGAAAAATCATAAAAAGAAAGAGGGGCTCACCTGCGTTCCTCGCCGTCGTCGATTTCCTCGTTGCTTCGAAGAAACCGAGGTTCGGAGGGGAACCCAAATCGGCTGCGCCTGGGCCTAGGCGCCATCAGCCCTCGTGTGCGGCCGTGGTGTGTTGAACTGACGAGCCTGAGAAGCCCAACAGTCGGGCACAAGCGCAGAGAGGAAGAGAAGCTCCGGAGAGAGTTTCCCCGTTTTTTTTTGAGCAGGGTTAAAACTGATTTTTTTTTTAAAAGAAATTTGACTTTTATAGAGGACCAAACGGCACCGTTTTGTGCCTAGGGGTCAGACGCCAAAACGGCGTCGTTTTGGCTCTGACCCGCGCGACCCGACCCGCTTCAGGTTTAGATCCGCGTGTTTTGTCACGGAGGGGCTAATTGCGCTTTTAGCCCCTCCGCTTTCTCAAGGCTGCACAATTGAGTTTTTTTTTATTTTTGATTTTGACCCAAAGATTCACCACGGTTTCAAATTTGGTCCTCCTCCCAGCGCACCGTTTGGATAAGAGGGTTTATTTCAGTTTCAGACCTGCCAGGTCGCGCGCGTTTCGCGATTCAGTACTCTTCCTTTTTAATTTATTTCAAATCTGCCCCAAAATTTCGTTCCAACTTCAATTAATCCATTTTAGTAATTTTCAATTATAGTTATTATTATTATTATTATTATTATTATTATTATTCTTACACCTACTATTAACTTATTATATTATTATTACTATATATATATTAGTATCTTGTACATATTCCGTATTATTATTCATTATCGTTGTTATTATGCTACTATTATTATATTTTATTACTATATTATCTATGTTAGTATATTGTATATATTTTGCGTCCCTATTATTACTATTATCATATTGACATTGTTATTATTATTTTAGTATCTTTCTATTATTATTATGGTATTATATTATTATTATTATTATTATTATTATTATTATTCTTATTATTACTAATATTATTACTATATGTTATTATATCGTACAATCATACATATTTTGCATTATTATTATCACTAGCCTACTTACTGTTATTCCCATAGCTACTAACATCTTTTGATTTCTATTTATTGTTATTATTTCAGTGTCATTTCTTGTAGTCTTTATTATTGCGCCTTTTATCATCATGCATTGTTAGTCTCTCGTTTTCATCATTCCACGAGGATTGCCATTGCATGTACTGCGACTCATTCGTATGTACTTTTACGTCGTTATTGTCATTCACTTGCGTAGTATCTTACTCATATGTTGTTATTCCATAGTCATTGTATATTTTTTATTTCATGCCGTCACATTGTGCATTAAACCTTAACGTATTTTTTCTAATTTTGATCGTCGTATTTTACTCTGAAACAAAATAAACGTATACCTTTACATGTTGTATTCGCTATTATTCGAAAACCAAAATCTTTCAAAATAAGGCAATATTCTACGTTTGGAAACCGAGGGATCGTGCCCTATGTGTTGGGTTTCGGTTTCCCACTTGGCCAAATAGTCGAATATCCTCTCGACATTTTCAATGCGTGAGTCTCGAGAATTAAGAGACGTTCTTGGATTCGAAGACTTAAAATATTGCGTCCTAAAGTATTGGATGTGATATTTTATTCGTCGGGAACAAGAAGATCCTCCTTTTCAATTCGAAAACTACGGGATGATCTTAGGACTGAGGATCTAAACTATCGTGTCCTAAAGTATTGGATGTGACATTTTATTTCTTCGAAACGAGAAAATCTCGATTTAATTTAAGAAAACTAAAATATCTCAGAAAGAGATCAATTTTTAAATTCTTTTCAAAATTTTCAACTTTCGACATTGGGACATTAATTAATCAATTCGGTACCAATTTTGGGCGTAACGAGGGTGCTAACCCTTCCTCGCACGTAACCGACTCCCGAACCCATTTTCTCAAATTTTCGTAGACCAAAAGCATTATTTTAGTAAATCAAAATGTTTTATTAAAAGGTGATCCGATCACACCTAATAAAAGATCGGTGGCGACTCCCGTTTTTATTTTCAAAACCCAAGTCCGATTCCCGCCTTTTCAAAAAGGGTGGTTACGACAGCTTGGCGACTCCACTGGGGAGTGTTCGAGAGTCAGGCCATAAAATTGATTACTTTTGTCCTTTTGTCAAAATTTGGAAAATCATTTTCAAAAATCATTCTTCTCTCAATTTAAAGTAAAAAAAACTTATCCTCGAGAGTACGAAGTGTTGCACCCTAACTTACTGGGTGTGATATTTTGTTACTTCGAGGTAGAAATTTTCAGAATAGCAAAATCCGAATCATATCCTATCTTACTCTCAAGAATTTGGCGTGCTGTGTCCTAACTTACTGGATATGGCATCCCGATAGTTCGGGATGAGAAGGCTTTTTAATCCAATTCACTTGAGTTTTTTTTTTAAAAAATCAAGAAAAATGACCGTTTTTCTCCATTTTCAATTCTATGGGTGCTAAGGTTGCGATAATGTTGATATTTCTGCATTCATATTTGCATGACCGTTGCGGTCACACCTTTAAGTGGGAGCGAGAAACTATGCTTTCGTGAGGTTTTCACCTCCGCATGGGCTAGTGGACTGCTTTCGGGATACATCCGTACCTATGTCTTCGTGAAGTTTTCACTTCCGCATGGCCATAGGGAAATGTATTCCCCTGAATCAAACTCGGTCTGTATGAGCCTATAATGGGTGAGGATCGAGGAATCTGCTGATTCGGGTACCTTGAACTTTAGAACTCAACCACATGTAAAGAGCCTAAGAATTCACCCCGAGCTAAACTATGTCAAACCGTAGTAGCCACCCGTATAGGCGTTTGTTTATTTTACTCGCTTTGTATTCCATGGTACTAACTTCTTGCTTTTTATTCTCTTTATGCATATCATTTCATATTTTAAAAGGCATCGATTCACGGTCAGTTTCTGAGTTAGAAAGCTGGTTATGGAAAGCAAATTCCTTGATAAAGTGGAAGACAATGCGGTCATCCGCACGTGGTCAGAGCAAAGCCAAATAGAAAAAGGGGATGGCCTGGCTGGGGGGTATGTGTCAGAACTACGAGCTTTCACCAATATCAGTGTCACTCAGAACGAGCTCCAAGAGATGAAAGAAATTTGGACTCAGTGGGATAACGAGACGAAGCAACTGTTTTATGGCACTTACGGTGACCTGCCCTACTTGATTGACATCAAGGTAGATAAGCATTTATTCCGAGCAATGACCCAGTTTTGGAATGCTGCTTATAGTTGTTTCTCCTTCGGGAAGGCGGATCTAGTTCCCACGGTAGAAGAATATACGGCCTTGCTACGCTGCCCAAGAATTCAAGTTGACAAAGCCTATTCCAAAGCAGTTAACGGCCCAACCTTGGTGAAGAAATTAATGAACATCACCGGAATGAGCGAACAATGGGTCTCAGCCAGAATGCAAAAGAAAGGCGTAGGAAAATGTATACCCTGGATATGTTTGAGAGACTTGATCTTGGCGCATCCCGATGCAAAGAAAAGGATGGACGTCTTTGCCCTGTGTGTTTACGGTCTGATAATCTTCCCAAAAGCCTTGAGGCACATCGACGAAGCAGTTATCGATCTATTCAGCCGATTAGATAAAGGGGTCACACCTGTTCCCGCCATCTTAGCCGAAACGTTCAGATCCTTGAGCGCATGTAGGAGAATGGGTGAAGGCAGGTTTATTGGATGCGCGCAGCTATTATTGGCTTGGTTCCACAGTCACTTCTGGAAAGTAGAGAGAGTGTCCTATCGATTTATAACAGAGAGTTACTCCCCGTTAGAAGAAATGGCAGCTACACCTAGAAGAGAGGATGTGTCCGAAGAAAGCTGGATTGCGCTATTCCAAAACCTTCAAGAAGATGACATCAGGTGGAAAGCTCCATGGTTGGTTACCGACCAAATCCTCTATCGTTGTGGGAGCTTCGATTGGGTTCCTCTACTGGGAATTTGGGGTGCTACTGCATATGCCCCTCTGCTGGCCCTGAGACAATATAATTCAAGACAGTTCGTGCCAACGACATATGGGTTGGCTCAATGTGAGTTCTCATACGAAGGGGGGAGCTATAAGAAAAGGGTTAAAGAGATCTCTAGTGCCTGGAATCAGATTCATAGAATGAGGAGACTATCCATAGGCCCGATGACGACCTCGGAGTATAGAGAATGGAGGACTAGGAGGATCAATGACAATATCCCTGAACCAAATCCCGAGGATGCCCGCTCAAGAGAGGAGTGTTTGCGAGTAGCCCCATTAGAATTGGAGATTGTGAAACGGGACTTCGAAAGGATGAGTGCGGAACTTGAAAGGAAAATAGAGAGGCTAGAAGAAGAGAAGATGCTCCTCAAGTTAGACGTAGATGGACAAAAGTCGGAAGCCGAGAGGATAAGAAAAGAAAAAGAGAAAATAGAGGAAGACCGAGACGATCTGAAGAGGGAGTATAAGAAGATGCGTCTGACAATAAGAAACGCGGGATTGGGAAAAACTCCGGAGCAATGGCGACGCGAGATTCAAGAGGAAAAAACCAAAGCTAGCAGTTGGGAGAAAAAGTTCCAGGAAATACAAACACAAAATAAGATCCTAAAAAAGGATGTTGCAGAAAGCCACAAAGAAAAGAAAGGATTAAAAGCTAAGGTGGCTGAACTTGGACGGGCCCTACATCATTACCAAGGTTGCAATTCAGAAAACGAGTTGAAGTTGAGTCTAAACAAAATCGAAGAAATGAAGGGAAAAATCGAATGGTTAGAGACAACATTACGCGACTGCGAGCTCCGAATTAATCTTTTAGAAGCACGAGAAGGGCAATGGAAGGAGGAGCTTGACCATTCCCACAGGCAAGTTAGAGATCGAGACTACCTCATGGGCAAAGCAATAGTTCAAATTCGGGAAGTGGCTGATCACCTGCTAGCCCTGGCGTCCCAAGCTGAGATTGTGAGCATAAAATACGAGCTACTGGCGGATCGTAACCAAGAGCTGACTTCTTTACTTAAGAAAATCAAAACTTTGGGCTTAAGGGCCAAAGCGTATTTGTAATCCGTTTTATGTAAAGGATCTTGCCTTCTAATAAAGTCTTCTAAAATGAAGTTGATCAGAATCGATGCCTTCTCTTTGCATTCACGCATCTGCATTACATTGCATCGTACACATCGAATCTCACAGAAGGACCCTAAAATTATGGCAGTTACCCTGGAACATCACTACGGTACGAGAGGAAAAACGAGAATAATGGATCAAAAGATGGAAAAACTAGAACAAATGCAAAAGGAAATCCAGGATCAAATAAAAGAACAAGCGCAACTGCAAGAGCAATTGGCCAAAACCCAGAAGGACATGATGGAGCAAATGCAAAAATCCCAGGACAAAATGGTGGACCAAATAAGGCAGTTACTGTCCAAAGAACGAGGCACTGCTACTAGTTCAGGGAACGGCAGTGATAACCTCGCCCTTCCCCCACCAGAGGCCCAAACACCACAAGATGCGCGTCCCCAAAGGGCGCCTGTCACTATTAGGCCACAATATCATGCTGAAACCGCAACACTGACACACCTCCCGACGGGTTCGGGCACTAACCCAGAAGAAAATCTGGTCAGTCTCGGTGTCCCAGATCTGGATGAGATGGCTGAAAAAGCAAAACAAGAACTGCCAAAATGGGTGGAGGAGAGATTCAAGGCTCTGGAAAACGCCGGTAAACGTCGAGGAATAAAGGCCAATGACTTAAGCTTAGTCCCCGACTTGGTGCTCCCATATAATTTTAAGATACCCGAGTTCGAAAGGTACAATGGGACGAGTTGCCCAGAGGCTCACATTACTATGTTCTGTAGAAGGATGGCGGGCTACACCAACAATGATCCACTGCTGATCCACTGTTTCCAAGACAGCCTGATAGGAGCTGCAGCCAGATGGTACAACCAGTTGAGTCGTGCCGAAATCGGGTCATGGGATGATCTGGCTCAAGCATTCTTGGAGCAATACAGTCACGTAACGGACATAGCCCCTGATAGGATTACTCTGCAAAACATGGAAAAGAAAGGGAACGAAAGCTTTAGACAATATGCGCAGAGGTGGAGGGAGGTTGCCATCCAAGTCCAGCCACCGCTTATGGAGAAAGAGACCACCATGCTCTTCATCCGCACGTTGAAGGCCCCATTCCTCATGCACATGATAGGGAGTGCAACCCGGAGCTTCTCAGATATCATAACCACTGGAGAAATGATCGAGAATATTATAAAAAGTGGAGGGATCGAGACCGCGGAGAGTGCCAAAAGAATGCCCCCACGAAGGAAAGAAAGTGAGGTGAATAATGCAAGCATGGGACACCCGAGGTCAATCACCATAAATCAGCCAAAAGTAACGACCGCGGGGCAACAAGGGCTACCCAAGAAGGAACCCGGCACCTCAAGACAAGATCATGAGAAGCCCCAGTTCACACCGATTCCGATGACGTATAAAGAAATGTACCAAACCCTGTTCGATGCACATATCGTGTCCCCTTTTCATCTCAAACCTATGCAACCTCCTTACCCCAAGTGGTACGACACGAACGCCCAGTGTGAATATCACGCAGGAATCACGGGACACTCAATAGAGAACTGCCTGGCCTTCAAGAAATTGGTAGAGAAATTTATCGGCATGGGTGTGGTCGAGTTGGATGACATGCCAAATGCAGCAAACCCTTTACCTAATCACGCCAAGGGCGGAATTAACGCGATCAGCGAAAGTGTAGAAAAAAGGATCAAAACAAGCATCGTAGAAGTCAAGACTCCCCTGAGACGGGTCTGGAAAGAAATGGTCAAACATGGATTGGTTGTTGCGGAAGAAAGTCAAGAGGAACTCACGAACTATTGCGAGTACCACCAAGAGTTGGGACATGAGATTCAGACCTGCGGAGAATTCAGAGCCCTAGTGCAGAACCTAATGAACAATAAAGAAGTCGAGTTTTATGAGGAAGGCACAGAAGATAGAAGCATATGCGCATCAGAGTCAACAGGCTCAAGAGTTAACCTTCCGATGATCACTATTTCCCGTCCCAAAAATGATAAAACAGGGGCGCGGGTAGCACCGAGAGTAGTTATACGGAGGCCCGTAGCCGTTGAAGACAATAGGGAGGCTTCTCAGAATCATGGATGTGAGGTAGTAGTCTCCGTAAAGGAGAGTCTAGCCAGCAACGAGATAGGAACACGGGTGACGCCGAAGGTGATAATACGGAAGCCCGCTGCATTCGCCTACAAAGATAGCAAGGAAGTTCCCTGGAACTATGAGTGTAATGTAGAGGTTGCAAAGAGCTCGACTAATGTGACGAGGGAGGATTCAAATGAAGGCTTCCATACTCGAAGCGGGAAGCGCTACGACTTAGTAAAAGGGAAAGCTCCAATGGTGGAACCAGAGAAGAGGAGGGCAGCTGAACCCGAGCCGAAGATCAAGGAGCCTGTGACTGAGGAAGAGACTAAAGAGTTCCTGAAATTTCTAAAACACAGTGAGTATTGTGTGGTAGAACAGCTACACAAACAGCCAGCGCGTATATCCGTATTGACCTTGCTCCAATGCTCGGAAGTACACAGGAACGCACTAATGAAAGTTTTAAATGAAACCTACGTCACTAGCGACATCTCGGTCAACAAGTTGGATCGACTAATCGGCCATATAAGCGCCGACAACTTCATTCATTTTAATGATGATGAAATACCCCCAGGGGGTAGAGGATCCACCAAGGCATTGCATCTTACCGCTAAATGTAAGGGGCACACATTGCCAGGGGTCTTGATAGACAACGGGTCTGCGCTAAACGTGCTACCCTTATCCACCCTCAACAGGTTACCGGTGGATAGTTCATACATGAAGGAATGCCAGAGTGTGGTAAGAGCCTTCGACGGGACTCAAAGAAAGGTCATGGGGAGAATTGAGGTGCCCTTACTGATTGGTCCAACTATTTACGAAATAGATTTTTTGGTCATGGACATCGAACCTTCCTACAACTGCCTATTAGGGAGACCGTGGATACATTCAGCCGGGGCGGTACCTTCATCACTACATCAAAAGGTGAAGTTGATAGTGGATGGTCGACTAATAACGATAAAAGCTGAGGAGGACATCATCGCCACTGTGACTGGTGACATGCCTTACGTGGAGACAAACGATGAGGCAACAGAATGCTCGTTCCGATCTCTTGAGTTCGTGAACGCAACCTTTGTCATGGAAGGAAACAAGATCCTGGAGCCAAAAATCTCGAGGACCACAAGGATGGGTCTGAAAATGACCGTGGGAAAAGGCGCTTTACCGGGAAGGGGGCTTGGAAGATACCTTCAGGGGGGAATAGCGGCCCCAGTACTGAGAGAGAAACAAGATCACTTTGGCCTAGGATTTAGACCAGATGCAAGGCAAAAGAAGGAGGAGTTAGAAAAGAGACGGGAAAGAAGACTCACCCGTTTGAGCGGGAAAGAAACCAAGGGGGAACCCATGATAATCCCGCACATATCCAAGGCCTTTGTGTCGGGAGGGGTAATCCACTCTGAGCAAGGGACACCGAAGGAAGAGGATATTGCGGCAATGTTAGGCAATGTCTATATTAGCGCCTTATCTGAGGAGGTAGTTGGCGGAGGAGTCTTGCCGAATATCCAGCCTTACGAATCGGAAGACATCTTGAACAATTGGACTGCGGAAGAAATCCCTGTAGTGTTTAGGGCCCCATCAGAGTAATGTTCAGGACACACTTGTTGCTCCGAGCCTAAGAGCAGCAAGATTTCTTTTGTGAAATAGGCGCATGTTTACGTATCGTTATATCAATAAAATGCATTTTTCGAAGCAAACATTTTCTCTTTTTTTTTCCGGACATTTTTCAGCATTGTCATACATACAACTGTTCATCCGCAAATTCATTCATTCCACCCGTATTTTCTTAAAACTGCAACAGGTCCCCGGATGTCAATGACTTGAGCAACGCTGCCTCGGATTCGGAATATCCTTTTGAGCAGGGTATGTGCCTAGGAGATCTACAAGATTTCGAAGATGACACGGGCGATGATTTGTCTCTTGATTGGTTAAGAATGGAAGAGCAAGAGGAGAGACAGATTCAACCCCATAAGGAGGCAGTAGAGACTGTGATGTTAGAAGAAGGGAAAGCGGTAAACATTGGGACATGTATAGCTGGAGAAACGAGGCAGAATCTCATCCAATTATTACAGGAATTCAAGGATGTCTTCGCATGGTCTTATGAAGATATGCCTGGTTTAAGCGCCGATATCGCGGTACATCGCTTGCCCATAAGGAGAGATTGCAAGCCAGTTCAGCAAAAGCTCCGAAGAATGAGACCTGACATCGTGCTGAAAATAAAGGAAGAGGTCCAAAAGCAGTTCGACGCCGGATTCCTGCAAGAAATCAAATATTCAGAATGGGTAGCCAATATCGTACCCGTCCCTAAAAAAGACGGAAAGGTGCGAATGTGCGTGGATTATAGGGATTTAAACAAAGCTAGCCCAAAGGATAACTTTCCTTTGCCTCATATTGACACGCTGGTCGACAATACGGCAGGTTTTTCACTATTCTCCTTCATGGATGGCTTTTCCGGATACAATCAGATAAAAATGCACCCTGAAGATATGGGAAAGACCACCTTCATAACACTGTGGGGCACCTTCTGTTACAAAGTAATGCCTTTTGGATTGAAAAACGCAGGGGCTACGTATCAAAGGGCCATGGTGACCTTGTTCCACGATATGATGCATACAGAGATTGAGGTTTATGTGGATGACATGATTGCGAAGTCTAGAACGGAGGAAGAACACATACAAGTCTTGCAGAAACTATTTCTGAGACTGAGAAAGTTCCAATTGAAACTCAACCCTTCGAAATGTACCTTTGGAGCTAGATCTGGCAAGCTGTTGGGCTTCATAGTCAGCAAGAAGGGGATCGAAATCGACTCAGACAAGGTCCGGGCTATACAAGAACTACCTCCGCCGCGCACTCAGAAAGAGGTTCGAGGTTTCCTCGGCAGATTGAATTACATCGCCCGCTTTATCTCACAGCTAACTGAGAAATGCGATCCCATATTCCGTCTTTTGAAGAAGCATAACCCCGGCATATGGAATGACGAATGTCAAGAAGCTTTCGACAGGATCAAACACTACTTGGCGAACCCTCCAGTACTGTCGCCCCCACGCCCGGATAAGCCATTAATCCTATATCTAACAGTACTTGGCCATTCTATGGGATGCGTGCTAGGTCAACATGATGATACCGGAAGAAAAGAGAAGGCGATATACTATCTCAGTAAGAAATTCACTGAGTGTGAAATGAGGTACTCACCAATTGAAAAGCTGTGTTGCGCGTTAATTTGGACAACCAGAAGATTGAGACAATACATGCTGTATCACACGACCTGGTTAATCTCGAAGTTAGACCCCCTAAAGTACATGATGGAGGCGACCGCTTTGAATGGGAGGATGGCTAGATGGCAAATCTTACTGTCCGAATTTGATATTGTATATGTGAGCCAGAAAGCTATAAAAGGGAGCGCGATAGCCGACTTCCTAGCTAGCAGAGCTTTAGAAGACTACGAGCCATTGAACTTTGATTTCCCCAATGAGGATTTAATGTATGTGGCAGCGACGGAAGAGGACACGGCAAGGGATGACCTTTGGAAACTGAATTTCGATGGAGCATCAAATGCTATTGGAAACGGGATTGGGGCAGTCTTGGTATCCCCAAAAGGTGCTCACTATCCGTTCACAGTTAGGTTGGATTTCGATTGCACAAACAATATGGCAGAATACGAAGCTTGTATCATGGGACTCCACGCTGCTATAGAACGAAGAATTAAAACGCTGGAAGTATATGGAGATTCCGCATTAGTGATCTACCAACTAAGGGGCGAATGGGAAACAAGAGACCCCAAATTAATCAACTATCGAAGGATAGTCATGGGACTAATCGAGGAGTTCGACGATGTCACCTTTAGTTATCTCCCACGAGAAGAAAACCAAATGGCAGATGCTCTGGCTACTTTAGCCTCCATGATTAAGGCGAGTAAGCAAGAAGATGTAAAGCCTATCCAGATGAGTATTTACGAGACCCCAGCTTATTGCTGCAACGTAGAAGAAGAGGAAAGCGACAATCACCCCTGGTACCGAGATATATTGCGATATGCGAAAAACCGCGAATACCCAGCTCACGCAACTGAGAACGAAAAAAGGACGCTCAGGAGATTGGCCCTCGAATATGTGGTAGATGGAGACATTTTGTACAGAAAAGGGAAAGACCAAGTATTGTTGAGATGCGTCGATGCTTTAGAAGCCAAGATGATCCTAGAGGAAGTCCATGAGGGCATTTGTGGAACACATGCTAACGGATTCACAATGGCCAGGCAAATAATGAGATTTGGATATTTCTGGTCCACCATGGAAGGAGACTGTATCAGTTATGCCAAGAGATGTCATAAATGCCAGATCTATGGAGACAAGATTCATGTGCCTCCATCTCCCCTACACGTTATGACTTCCCCATGGCCCTTTTCTATGTGGGGCATGGATGTTATCGGACCAATCTCACCAAAAGCGTCAAACGGACACCGGTTCATCTTCGTGGTGATCGACTACTTCACGAAGTGGGTAGAAGCGGCTTCATACGCTAACGTCACTAAATCGGCGGTTAGTCGATTCTTAAAAAAGGAGATCATCTGTCGATATGGGATGCCCGAAAGGATCATATCAGATAATGCTTTGAATCTGAACAACAGTACAATAGCGGATGTTTGTCGTCAATTCAACATTAAACATCATAACTCGTCTCCATACCGTCCGAAAATGAATGGGGCAGTGGAAGCAGCAAATAAGAACATCAAAAAGATAGTGGGAAAGATGACAGAGACTTACAAGGACTGGCATGAGAAGCTACCATTTGCTCTTTATGCTTATCGAACATCCGTCAGAACCTCTACTGGGGCAACACCCTTCTCACTGGTCTACGGGATGGAGGCAGTCCTACCCATCGAGGTGGAGATACCCTCTCTTCGGGTTTTAACAGAAGTGAAGCTGGATGAAGCTGAGTGGATTCAGGCTCGATACGATCAATTGAACCTATCGAAGAAAAGAGGCTAAAGGCTATTCGTCACGGTCAGATGTATCAAAACGCATGATGCGAGCCTACAACAAAAGGGTTCGGCCAAGGAGTTTCACGAGGGAGACCTGGTATTGAAGAAGATCCTCCCCATACAAAAGGATTTCAGAGGGAAATGGATGCCGAATTGGGAAGGACCGTACGTGGTGAGAAAGGCTTTCTCCGGAGGCGCACTGATCCTAACGGAAATGGATGGGAAAAGCTTACCCAACCCTGTGAACTCAGATTCAGTCAAAAGATACTTCGCTTAAACAAGCTGAGACAAAAAACCACCAAGGACACCTTGATTTCCCAAAAAAAAAAAAAAAAAAAAAAAAAAAAAAAAAAAAGGGGAGAGTCCAAGGCGAAAACCCGCAAGGGGCGCTTTGAGACCAAAGGGGATTTGAGTCGAAAACCTGAAAAGGCGGCATTGAATACGAAGAATCTCGCCGCACTGAAATGGACAAGGAGGAGGTATGCCGCGGACCGAGGCATCAATAAAATACTCCAGATCTCCTAAAGCACATATCAAACTCGGAATGATCTTCCAAATACTCAGGCAGAGAAGCCTAAGCTGCGATATCCGGGGCACCTAATTTCTATTCTGCCTATCTTTGTAATTTGTAGTTGTCTTATTTCAATGAACTCCTTCCTTGATTACATTTTCCAGTCTAATTTAACCTGTTTCACTTCGAGTTACACTCCCAATTCTTCCCAGGCATTTTACATTGAAATAACAATTACGGAACTAATAATACTTTCATAAAAAGGGTCCTACATGTTACTCTGAAAACCTCTGAATAATACAAGGCCTTGAAACAGGACTTTTGTTCAAAATCCATCTAAGGTTTAGAAACGTTAGAAGGAGACAAATGTTGTTCCCCTAAGGCGCTAGTGAGAGGTATGAACTCCATGTCGCAGAAGGTATAATGGAAGGGACAACGAAATCGCAGTGGGGCAAGCCCGTTTCCTTTAGTTCCCTACGCCTGCCGCAAATTGTAACGCGTTTGTGGTAAAATCTTGCTATGAGCAATGAGAACCTAAACCATAAAGGGGGTCCTTCTCACGCATTCATCCAGTTAGGAGCATTCGATTTACTGTGATCATTACACTGAGAAAAATTATCATAACATTCAGCATTCATAATTAGGAGCATTTGAGCCGTCTCGATCATAGCATCCTCGTTATTCGCATACGCACAAGCATATTCTACGTGACAGGTCCTTCAAAAAGGGGGGCACTGCCACGTCGAAATTTGGATTTTGCTCCAGCGGAGCAGTCCACAGATTGAAGCCTTCCTAAGAGTAGCAGGGAAGCAAGTTGGAAGTTCAGACTTATCACTGTTCGTTTTCAAGAAGTTTTCAGCAAGAAGACCCGAGTTGTAGGTCTCTTCTGGATCATTGTTCGTTTTCCAAGAGGTTTTCAGCAAGAAGACCCGAGTGCAGGTCTCTTCTGGATCCCTATTCGTTTTCAAGAAGTTTCGGCAAGAAGACCCGAGTTGTAGGTCTCTTCTGGATCACTATTCGTTTTCAAGAAGTTTCGGTAAGAAGACCCGAGTTGTAGGTCTCTTCCGGATCACTATTCATTTTCAAGAAGTTTCGACAAGAAGACCCGAGTTGTAGGTCTCTTCTGGATTCCCATCACTGTTCGTTTTCAAGAAGTTTTTAGCAAGAAGACCCGAGTTGTAGGTCTCTTCTGGATTCCCATCACTGTTCGTTTTCAAGAAGTTTGTTTAGCAAGAAGACCCGAGTTGTAGGTCTCTTCTGAACTCCTATCATTGTTCGTTTTTGAGAAGTTTCGGTGAGAAGATCAAAGTTGTGGATCTCTCTTTTCTGAATTTTTATCACCCCAAACCCCCAGCAGAATGAATCGAAGAAAAGGGTTACAGCAAAGTTTGGAGATATTGTAGAAGACGCGAATCAAGAAGCCAAGGCTTAGTTAGGCCCGGGCAAAATTGGTTCTTTTATTGTCTTTGCTCTATTCTCGTTCCACGACAATGAGCAAAGAGGGGCAGCTGTAATACCCAATTTCTGCCCGGGCCCAATACATATTAAAGGCCCAAATAGAGTCAAAAATAAAATAACAGAGACAGTCCTTTTATTAACAGCCCATACCCAGGCCCATTTAGCCAAAAATAAAACCAAATTAAAAACCCAAAATAACATTAGAATGTCCAATGTCCATTTACACCATCCAGCCCAAATCAAACCCAAAACATTTACAGTTGACCCATTTTACAAACCTAAGCCCAATCAACCCAACAAGCCCAAAACCTAAAAAATTTAAGCTGGTAGCCAAAACCCTAGGTCTCTGGGCGCCGTCGACCTTTCATCTGCCACTGGCCACTGACCTTTGGCCTCCTTCCGTGGACACCACGCGCCGTGTCTCTGTAGCACACCACGCGCGCCTCGATCGGCGCCCTCTGCCACGGCCCATCACCCCACGAGCGCACCACACTGACAGTTCCCACCAACGCCTCACCCATCACCTGCAAGCAGCACCAGAAGCAGAAACAGAGGACGAGATATGGAGCAAATAATAGAATAAGAAAACGACTGTGATCTTTCGGCTATAAAGCCGTGAAAAGTCGATGTAATGGGGGAGTCGATGGTTTTTACAAAAAACGACGAGAGATCAAAATACACCAAAAAGGTTGAGTCCATTTCGGGCCGGTTTTGACTACTTGTCTTCGTTTATTTTTAGTTCTTTGTTTCGTTATTTCAAGATTTCTGCAAGCAATAATCAAAAGGGGGGGCTTGGGTTACGAACAGAGGGATTATCAAAAACGAGAGATCTCTTGTAATCTCGCCTTTTTTACGAACATCAGAAATCCAAAGAAACAAGAACAGAAATTTGCAAGGTTGATTTTATCATTCTTTACTATTTTATCTTGACCTTACTTTCACGTTTCAAGATTTCACAAACGAAAAATCATAAAAAGAAAGAGGGGCTCACCTGCGTTCCTCGCCGTCGTCGATTTCCTCGTTGCTTCGAAGAAACCGAGGTTCGGAGGGGAACCCAAATCGGCTGCGCCTGGGCCTAGGCGCCATCAGCCCTCGTGTGCGGCCGTGGTGTGTTGAACTGACGAGCCTGAGAAGCCCAACAGTCGGGCACAAGCGCAGAGAGGAAGAGAAGCTCCGGAGAGAGTTTCCCCGTTTTTTTTTGAGCAGGGTTAAAACTGATTTTTTTTTTGAAAGAAATTTGACTTTTATAGAGGACCAAACGGCACCGTTTTGTGCCTAGGGGTCAGACGCCAAAACGGCGTCGTTTTGGCTCTGACCCGCGCGACCCGACCCGCTTCAGGTTTAGATCCGCGTGTTTTGTCACGGAGGGGCTAATTGCGCTTTTAGCCCCTCCGCTTTCTCAAGGCTGCACAATTGAGTTTTTTTTTATTTTTGATTTTGACCCAAAGATTCACCACGGTTTCAAATTTGGTCCTCCTCCCAGCGCACCGTTTGGATAAGAGGGTTTATTTCAGTTTCAGACCTGCCAGGTCGCGCGCGTTTCGCGATTCAGTACTCTTCCTTTTTAATTTATTTCAAATCTGCCCCAAAATTTCGTTCCAACTTCAATTCAATCCATTTTAGTAATTTTCAATTATAGTTATTATTATTATTATTATTATTATTATTATTATTATTCTTACACCTACTATTAACTTTATTATATTATTATTACTATATATATATTAGTATCTTGTACATATTCCGTATTATTATTCATTATCGTTGTTATTATGCTACTATTATTATATTTTATTACTATATTATCTATGTTAGTATATTGTATATATTTTGCGTCCCTATTATTACTATTATCATATTGACATTGTTATTATTTTTTAGTATCTTTCTATTATTATTATGGTATTATATTATATTATTATATTATTATTATTATTATTCTTATTATTACTAATATTATTACTATATGTTATTATATCGTACAATCATACATATTTTGCATTATTATTATCACTAGCCTACTTACTGTTATTCCCATAGCTACTAACATCTTTTGATTTCTATTTATTGTTATTATTTCAGTGTCATTTCTTGTAGTCTTTATTATTGCGCCTTTTATCATCATGCATTGTTAGTCTCTCGTTTTCATCATTCCACGAGGATTGCCATTGCATGTACTGCGACTCATTCGTATGTACTTTTACGTCGTTATTGTCATTCACTTGCGTAGTATCTTACTCATATGTTGTTATTCCATAGTCATTGTATATTTTTTATTTCATGCCGTCACATTGTGCATTAAACCTTAACGTATTTTTTCTAATTTTGATCGTCGTATTTTACTCTGAAACAAAATAAACGTATACCTTTACATGTTGTATTCGCTATTATTCGAAAACCAAAATCTTTCAAAATAAGGCAATATTCTACGTTTGGAAACCGAGGGATCGTGCCCTATGTGTTGGGTTTCGGTTTCCCACTTGGCCAAATAGTCGAATATCCTCTCGACATTTTCAATGCGTGAGTCTCGAGAATTAAGAGACGTTCTTGGATTCGAAGACTTAAAATATTGCGTCCTAAAGTATTGGATGTGATATTTTATTCGTCGGGAACAAGAAGATCCTCCTTTTCAATTCGAAAACTACGGGATGATCTTAGGACTGAGGATCTAAACTATCGTGTCCTAAAGTATTGGATGTGACATTTTATTTCTTCGAAACGAGAAAATCTCGATTTAATTTAAGAAAACTAAAATATCTCAGAAAGAGATCAATTTTTAAATTCTTTTCAAAATTTTCAACTTTCGACATTGGGACATTAATTAATCAATTCGGTACCAATTTTGGGCGTAACGAGGGTGCTAACCCTTCCTCGCACGTAACCGACTCCCGAACCCATTTTCTCAAATTTTCGTAGACCAAAAGCATTGTTTTAGTAAATCAAAATGTTTTATTAAAAGGTGATCCGATCACACCTAATAAAAGATCGGTGGCGACTCCCGTTTTTATTTTCAAAACCCAAGTCCGATTCCCGCCTTTTCAAAAAGGGTGGTTACGACAATATACAGTAATATAACGGGCATACAGCCTTAATCACTATGGCACAAAGCCTATTGGCAGAGCCACCAGAATCAAAATGTGGCAGAGCCACCAGCCTACACTTCTCTTCTTTTACATTTTTCCCATCACATGCAAAATATGCAAATGCAACATACATAGTAAATCATGAGTTTACAAATAAACAACATAATCAATTCAAAGATTAAATACAAAAATTCGGCCCATTGTAACACTTTGCAAATCGGCCAATTGTAACACTTTGCAAACCGGCCCATTAAGGCAATCTATCAAATCGACCCATTAGGGGCATTTTCGTAATTCGGCCCATAAGGGCATTTCGATAAATCAACATTTTTAAAGATATTAAGGAATTCAGCCCGTTAAGGCATTTTGATAAAAATGGCCCATTGAGGTATTTTCGTAATTTCACAACCCAAGGGTATTTCATAAATTTTACCCACCAATGGTAATTCGTTTGGGGCACAAAAATTGAAACTGTCTATCTGTGTTATGTTGACTAAATTGACTATAAATCAAGTTAGGAATCTCGAAATTTAGATCCGTAAATTTTCTCTGAAACTAGACTCATATATCTTCTTACTATAATTTTTCCAGAATTTTTAATTAACCATTTAGTACAGTTTATTCTTTAAAGTTTCCCTTATTTCACTGTCCAACGATTCTGACCTCTCTTAACTTAATTTCAAATATCTCACTTTACGGTTTTCATATACTGCTCCCACTTGTTTCTAATGAAAATAGACTCACTAAGGAATCTTTACATATAAACTATAACTCATAATTAACTTTGTACTATTTTATATGATTTTTCCAAAATTGATCAGCGAACCACGAAGTCATTCAGAACCAGTCTCACTAAAATTAACATATCTCAGAATATAAAATTCCTTTTTCTTCTCCGTTTCTTCCATATTAAAATAGACACAGTAAGATTTAATTTGATATCTTATTCACTTTCTAATTTCCTTTCTCCTATTTTTCGGGATTTTTCAAAAACATCATTGCTTCTAACTGAAACTGTTTTATTAGAAAATACGATTACCACTACGATCATACGCATGCCCGAGTGATCACGGATGCCGGTTTTTTTTTCTTCGGTTTCGACCGATTGGCAGCATATTTCATACAAACTTTCAAAAGAAGTGTGAGATTACACACCATTTCAGATATGTATACGGAAGGGTATGAGATTACACACCTTATTCGGAATCCGTAACGCGATGCTCTCTGCGGCACCAAAAATCCGAGTCACTTATTATAAGGGATAGATGATCGGGTGATTTGATTCCTATCGTGACCGATTAGTCCATACTATTAATCCATTTAGCAACCAATTGAATAATGAACAGTATCAAATAATCCATAAAGAACTCCTTACCTTGTTGACATTGGATTCGATTTCCACCACTTGACTTATGGCTAGAATGATACACGGCCACCCACTTAACACGATTTAATCGAAGAAAAGAGTGTCTACCCAAATGAGAAAGAATTTATGAAGAGTGAGTTGTGGATTGAGAGGTTCGGTATTGACTTGAAGTTGTGGCAATGAGAGGGAAGTTGGAGAAAAGAGCACAAAAGGATGCCAAAAGAAAATTAGGCCTATCAAGCACCCAAAAATCCTACCAAATGATTAAAGCAATTTCAGCTACACTCTCCTTCACCAAAATCGTCCATACCTTTGCAAATAAGCCAAAATTTACCAACCCAAAACTTAAAAAAAAAAACCAACATGCTCCCTTATTTCCTCCTTACCATACCTTTCCATAATTTAATAAGTCCACCTTACCTAAAATCCCTTATTTTCCTCCTTACCATACCTTTCCATAATTTAATAAGTCCACCTTACCATAATTTAAAAAGTCCAATTTGCCTTATTTACAAGCTTGGCCGAAATTTAGCGAAAGAGTACAAAAAAATTAGACACAATTTGCACATTATGGGATTTGAACCTCTTCCCTCCATACTCTTCACTTAATGCCATAACCTCTTTACCAATAGCTCATTTATGTTAAAAATTTACTCACTTATTTCCATAAGCTTTGATGCCCCTTACTATCCCTCTTTATTAGGCTTAAACACCAACTTTCACTAAGGCTCGACTTGAACTCGAAACTTCATAGAACCCCGTAACTTTCTAAAATCATTTTCTTAATAAGTCCAACTTGAAATAATGTCGTTCTCTTGTTCTCAAAAATTTTAAACACTCCTATGACCAAGGCCCAATGGGCCCAATCCTACTAGGCCCAATTTCAGGATGTTACATAGCTTATTTTGAAAAATGGCTGAGCAAACTGCATTTAGCTCCACATGCGACGAATCATCTAACTTCCTTTTGTTTGCCAAAAGCTCCTTTAAAAATTTAATGGAATTGGGCATCTACGAAAGAGCTTCAATAAATGGTAAGTTAATATGTATTTTTTCAAAATTTAATAAATTTACCAAATTGTTCATTCATGTGGTCTCTCTTTGTCACGTTAGGACATGAAACACGAGGTTTGTATTCTTTACCAACCGGTTTTTGTTTATTCTGGCTTACCTCGACCTTACTGTTACTTACCATAATTTTTTGCTTTAATTCTAGTTCAGATTCGACTAACCCTTTTTCATCTCACATTGTAATAGCATGAAACTGCTCCCTAGGGTTAGTTTTGGTATTGCTGGGCAAACTACCTTGTGGTCTTTCCGAAATCAGTTTAGCAAGTTTACCGATTTGATTCTCGAGTCCTTAAATTGATACTTGTTGATTTTTAAGTGCTGCTTCAGTTTTGAAAGTGGGTTTCTTACACTAAGATAAACTTTTTCAACTTCTCCTCGAGATTCAGCTTTTTCTCTTGCTAGTAAGGTTGTTGTTGGAAGCCTGGAGGAGGTTGTACTCTATGATTTCCTCGACCACCCCAAGAGAAATTGGTATGGTTCCTCCAACCTGCATTATAGGTGTTACTATAAGGGTTATTTTGAGGCCTAGAATTATTACCCATATAGTTGATTTGCTCGTTCTTTATGCTAGAAATATTCTGGATTGTTCATTCCTCCTCTATTCGTATAGCATTGCATCACCGGATGTACCTGCGTAGAAAACAAAAACCGTCAATTTTCTTATTTAAAAGTTCTACCTGATTTGATAACATGGTGACCGCATCTAAGTTGAAAACACTAGCTATTTTCATCGGCTTTGTCCTAATGACTTGCCACTTATAATTATTTAATGCCATCTCTATAAATCCTAAGCCCACTTCAGGTGTTTTATTGCTCAGAGGACCACCGACTACTGCATCGATCAACTGCCTAGTTGAGGGATTAAAACCGTTGTAGAAGGTTTGAACCTGTAGCCATAAAGGTAACCCATGGTGAGGGCACTATCTCAATAAGTCCTTATACCTCTCCCATGCGTCATATAAGGTTTCTAAGTCGATTTGAATGAAGGAAGAGACATCATTCCTCAACTTGGCTATCTTAGCCGGTGGGAAGTACTTCAATAGGAAGTTCTTAGTCATTTGATCCCAAGTAGTGATGGAACCTCATGGTAAAGAATTCAAGCACTGTTTAGCTTTGTTCCTCAAGGAGAAAGGGAATAATCGTAGGCGAATGGCGTCGTTAGAAGCATCATTTATCTTGGAAGTATCACGACTTCTAGAAAATTAGCCAAATGAGTATTTAGATCTTTGTCTTGCAAACCATCAAACAGAACAAACTGTTGTACCATTTGAATAGTGTTCGGCTTCAGTTCAAAATTATTCGCAGTAATAGTGGGTTTCACATACTCGATTCAGCCCCAATTAGAGTGGGCTTGGCATAATCATACATAGTACAAGGAACAGGATTTGGATTAGTAGGATTTGTAGCAACCGCATGAGGCAGCTGTACGCTTAACTTCACTGTCAAACAGTAATGGTCCCGACGGGTTTCTTCTAGTCATAAACTAAAGGAACATGCCAAAAGCAATAAAATAAGAATTAGAAAACAAAAATTAAACTAAACAAAAATAAAATGCAATAAAATAAATGGTTAAATTAATAAAAATTAAGTGTTCCTAATATTTTAGTCCCCGGCAACGACGCTAAAAACTTGATGGTCATTAAACTAACTATAATTATGACAAAGGCAAGTGCACTATCGAACAATAGTATGGCTATGGTGAGTAGGGAATATCGTATCCACAAGGACTAAAGTACTAGTAATTACCGTTTTCCTATTATTTAGTCGATAAATTAAAGTGATTGTTTTTAATCTAAATTTACTAATCTAATTTAATTACGAACACAACAGAGAATGAAATGGGAAAATAATCGAAGATAACCAATGAGAAAGACGATACCCAGGAAAGAATCCACCTAGACTTCACCTATTATTCTAAATCTGAATTAAACGATTTATTCACTTGTGTCTTGATCCCGTAGAAATCCCTAAATTATGTTAATATCCCTTTTGAGAGTAAAAACAACGAAAAATAACTGACTTTAGGTTGATTAATTTAAATCTCTTCTAATCAAAACCACTATCGTCGCATTAACTCTATATATGGATTCCCCTATTAGATTTGACTTTAACCCAGGTTTATGTCGTCCTATTTCTAGGATTGCATGCAACTTCACTCAATTATGTTAGATCTACTCTTAAACAGGGACTTTTGCTCAACTGAAATAAGCACATTAAACATGAATTAATATCCTAAAAATATTAAAACACGAAATAAGCATACATAAATGAGAACAAGAATCAAGTATTTGTCGCGTAAAAATAGAAATTAATAATAAGATTCATCATAGGTTTCATCCTCCCTAGGTATCTAGGGGATTTAGTTCATGATCCTAAATAGAAAACATCTCAAAGCTAGGATAACAAAAAGACATAAAGAAACTCAATAAAACTTCGAAAGGAAATTAAATGGAGATCTTCGATCTTGAAGGAGATCTGCTTCCGAGTTGATTCTGATGGCATTCTTCGAGTGTTTCTCTTCAATCTTCTCTGAGTGCCCCCTTAGAGCTTCTTCTAATTGGTGTTTATAGACTTTAGAATGCTCAGAAATAAAAATTGGGGTTTTTCGTGTATTTGGGAAGCAGGGTGCGATATCAACACGGGCTAACACATGGGCATGTGGCCAGTCGTGTGGAAATGCCCAAATCTTGTGGATCCTAGAAAGCTCTATTTGTCTGATTTTGGCATATTTTTCTCTTCCAAAGGCTCTCATAAGTATAGAAACATGAATTTAAAGGAAGGATTAGGATCATTAAATTCACTAATTTACATAATTAATCATCCAAAACGCATTAAGAATGGGATTAAAATATATTACTTTTACAACTTATCACTAACATAGGAGTGAGTAGAGTTTAGTATATACATGCCACATATACCCTGTGATAGTGATGCTTTTGATCCGTTCTAATATTGTATTTTCTTATAGATTAAAGATGTCACCTGAGTCAAACCGAGCTATAGTGAATGAAGCAGAAAGTAATGTTCAAGCTTCGAATCTTGATTAAATTAGTTAATTTAAATTAATTTAATAAATAATGTTTATTTTGAGAAAATAGAAAAATATGCACTGGGTTTGATTAAATTATAAAATTTTGGATTAAAAATTCAGGAAGCACATATTGTTGGATCCAATATGGAAGAGACTCGTATCCTCATTATAACATATGAGGGGAGGTCCACCAAAAATAGTTGTCCCTTTCTCCTAGTTCAACAAAGGGATTTGTTTTTCTATTAAATAGTCATTAAATGCATTCTACTAATTCAACTAGGGTTCAACTTCCTCTCCTATATATAGATGACACCGGTAAGGTTTAAAATAAAATAAGTTATACATGTCTTTGAGAAATTGTGTTATTTTACCTGAAAAAAAGTTAGAATTTATTTCTAAGTATAAATTTTATTTTCTAGGAATAATAATTCTATCGGTTTTTATAAGAGAGAGATTTACTTTCCTACTAAAGTAAGAAAATTATTTTTGGTTCTGTGTTTGATTCAGAATTGTTCGAGCCTACACATGAAGCAATTCATGATACAAGAATAATAAAGAAGGTCTTTCGATTGAAATTCGGGAATGACAATGATCCGTCTCACTCAAAGCAAATGTATATTTCGGAAAAAGTTTATTAGTATAAATATCACAACCGACTATGTTTTCAAAATTTTATTTTTCCGTTGTGTAAGAAAATTATTTTTGAGCAGGTTTTTTTTCTAACAGATACAAGGGTCCTAAACAAGCCTGGAATATTGACCCCCATGTCCTTCTTCAATTATGTCAAGTTGGACATAAAACTTGACTCTTCCACTACCATTTTGACTTATAAAGTGTAATCAATTTTTGTAGATTATCATCATCCGCTACATGAATTGTAGAATATCTTACTAGACTATCACAAGCAACAAATCTATACCTCAGTAACTTGACGAGAGCTCCAAATTTTTTACCTTTTTTTTTTTTTGCTTCATCTCAATTGAAGTGATGTCTTTTCTAAACATCATCTTAATTGGACTTTCGAACTAGAAGATTATACCATATTTATATCATGAATTTGGCCAATATAGTTCACCACAACATCAAACATGTTACTCATTTTGTATAGAATTCCTATGTATAATATCAATTTAGATTAAAAAATTAATCAATGTATAATCAATAAAAAATAATTTCCTTTCTAATATAATATTTGTGACTAAAAATAAACATTTTCACATCAAAATACAACTATGCTTAGTAGATTTTAAAATTCGAACAATACAGCAACGTCGTTGTATATTCAACACCACTATGCTTATTAAATATTTTTCTTAATAATATTTTCCTTCACCATAGATATACAACAACACACAACAATATCAAAATTTGAACAAAAAAAAAAATAAAGAATGTTATCATTGTTTCTTCCATTGCCAAACTAATGAAAAAATAATAATTATTCAACATTGTATTGTATATATTCAACACTAATAAGTAGTAGATTTTATGTCTATTCAAAAACTAATATATATTAAAAATGTCATAAATTGATACATATACAACAATTATCCCAACAATCTATTGTATATTTAAAACTAATACTTAATAGATGTTAATGCATCACATGTATTATAAAAAATTAAATACTTACAAGATTGAAGAAGATTGATGAAGATTGTAGATTATATAAAAGATAATAGATAAAGAAGGATAACAATACTCGAGGAGAAAATATTGAATAAACTTACTCTTCTAACTTGCCCTGGTGTCAGCTGTAAATAAAATTCATTCTGCAACATTGGATAACTACTAAAATTGCACAACCATATCAAAATCTCCTCCACCTTTACCATTACTATTTCATTTACCCATTACTAATACAACATTGTTCCATTATCTTCAAACAACCTTCTGCCTTGTTCAATCATCTCAACCCTCTGTATTTTTCAACCACTCAAGACTCATGCACTAGTAATAACTCTAGAATATAAAGTTATCTTCAGCACTTTTAGACTAATAATTCATGCAAATTTTTGAGTGGTTGATAAAAAATTCGTAGTTTTTATTATAATTCTGTCTTGTTGGATAATGTTAAGGTAAATATGTTATCTTGATCATTTTAATGCTGAACATAATTTTGTAGTTTTGAAGATGTTGGTACACTGAAAGGAAAGATGGACTTGAAACTCACTTTGAATGTTTAGTGCTACAGCATCTCTATAGCAACCCTACGAGATTGGGCTGATGTGGTGTCATCTTTGAACTCCTCAAAGGATGCTTATTGGACCTCAAAACTAATTTTGACCCAACTCTAAAGTGGGTTAATAGAACTAGATAGCCCATTAATTGAGAAAGGAGCCCCAAACCACCCATTAATGGAGAAAGGAGCCCAACCGTCCACTTGAGGTGCCCAAAACGTCCATGAGATTTGGTATTCACCTAATTTAACCACCAAACCAGTATGGGAAGAATTAAGGATCTCCTTCCTCCATAAATCAAGAAACCATCCACCTCCCTCCACAATTCAAGCAACTTTTTCCCCTTGAAACAGGATGTCGTCCACTCCTCCAAAAATCAAGGGACAACCATCTATGGAGAAATTCAAGGGATGACATGCTAAAAATAGGGGCTTAACAAGTATAATAGGGGCAAGCATTTGGGGTTATTCACTCATCACTCACTCATAATTCTTTATCCATATTTCATTCACCCACTCATCATTCTTTTATCCATCTTTCATTCACCCCCTCATCATTCTTTCATCCATCTTTCATTCACTCACTTCCCATTTGAGAGAGCAATATATGAGTTTGAGAGAGCATTCAGAGGTCCTGATGACGTCACGAACTAACTAAAATATGACAAAGGCAAGCGCACCTATCGGACAGTAGTATAGCATGGTGAGTCCAGAATATCGTATCCACGAGGACTAAAAGTACTAGTAATTACTATCTTTTTATTATTTTAGCCTAATAATTAAAGGGGTGTTAATTTAAAATTGAACTAACTAATTAACTATGAATGCGACAGAGATAAAATTGGAAAAATACTTTAAGAAAACCAATGAGAGAGACAGACCGAGGAAAGAATTCACTTAGATTTCACTTATTATTTCGATTCTGAATTAAATGATTTATTCACTTGTCTTGATCTGTAGAAATCCCTAAATTATGTTAATATCTCTTTCGAGACTAATAACAGCTGACTCTAGGTTGATTAATTGAAATTTCTTTCTAATTAAAACCCCTATTGTCACATTAACTCGATCTATGGATTCCCTTATTAGATTTCACTCTAATTCGGTAGATTTATGTCGTCCTACTTCTAGGATTGCAATCAACTCCGCTCAATTATGCTAGATCTACTCTTAAACAGGGACTTTTGCTCCACTGATTAAGTACTTTAAACTTGGACTAATATCCTGAAAATATTAAGCAAGGGTTAAGAACACATAATTAAGATAAAGAACAAGTATTTATTATGTAATTCATATAATTAAATAATAAGATCCATCATAGGTTTCATCCTCCCTAGGTATTTTAGGGGGTTTAATTCATAATGTAAAAGGAAAACATCTCAAAATTAGGAAAACAAGAAGACATAAAGAACCCAAAACTTCTAAGGATATGGATGGAGATCTTCAATCTTGAAGGAGATCCTGCTTCTGAATTGATTCCGACAGTTTCCTTCGAGTAATTTCTTCGTTCTCTGTCTCTCCCCTTAGGTTTTTCTCTAGTGTGTTTTTTTTAGGCGTTGGGATGCTCAAAATACCTAAAAATTGGCTTTTTTCCGCGTGAAAACGAAAAGGGTTCGACAGGGACACGGGCGTGTGATCAGCCCGTGTAAGAATGCCCAGGCCCTGTGCAATACTGACATGGTTTGATATCGACACGGGCTGGCACACGAGCATGTAGCCAACCCGTGTGTCTCCCACGGAAGCGTGAGAGGCCTATGTTAAAGTGTCCTCCGTGTGCAATACTGACATGGTTCGAAATCGACACAGGCTGGCACACGGGCGTGTGGTCAGCCTGTATGTGATACTGAAATTAGCTCTTTTGCTCGATATTGGCTCGTTTTTCACTCCTTTCGTTCCCCTATGCTCACCTAAGTATAGAAAC